>OX392537.1:11795000-12117500 GCA_947623455.1 Mimachlamys varia | reverse complement strand
AAAAGGCCCAGAGACCTGATATTGGGCCTGTGTTATGCTGGGATAAAGGGGTACCAAGTTTGTTCAAACAAATGACCTTGACCTTCATTCAAGGTCACAGGGGCCGAAAAGGTCAAAATCTTTTTAAACAACTTCTTCTGAATAACCAAAAGGCCCAGAGACCTGATATTGGTCCTGTGTTATGCTGAGATAAAGGGCTACCAAGTTTGTTCAAAGAAATGACCTTGACCTTCATTCAAGGTCACAGGGGACAAAACGGTCATAATTTTTAAACGACTTCTTCTGAATAACCAAAAGGCCCAGAGACCTAATATTGGGCCTGTGGCATGCTGGGATAAAGGGGTACCAAGTTTGTTCAAACAAATGACCTTGACCTTCATTCAAGGTCACAGGGGCCAAAAAGGTCAAAATCTTTGAACGACTTCTTTTGAATAACCAAAAGGCCCAGAGACCTGATATTGGGCCTGTGTTATGCTGGGATAAAGGGGTACCAAGTTTGTTCAAACAAATGACCTTGACCTACATTCAAGGTCACAGGGGCCAAAAAGGTCAAAATCTTTTTAAACAACTTCTTCTGAATAACCAAAATGCCCAGATACCTGATATTGGTCCTGTGTTATGCTGAGATAAAGGGCTACCAAGTTTGTTCAAAGAAATGACCTTGACCTTCATTCAAGGTCACAGGGGACAAAATGGTCATAATTTTTAAACGACTTCTTCTGAATAACCAAAAGGCACAGAGACCTAATATTAGGCCTGTGGCATGCTGGGATAAAGGGCTAACAAGTTTGTTCAAAGAAATGACCTTGACTTTCATTCAAGGTCACAGGGGCCAAAACGGTCATAATCTTTAAACATTTTCTTCTGAATAACCAAAAGGCCCAGAGATCTAATATTGGGCCTGTGGCATGCTGGGATAAAGGGCTACCAAGTTTGTTCAAAGAAATGACCTTGACTTTCATTCAAGGTCACTGGGGCCAAAACGGTCATAATCTTTAAACATTTTCTTCTGAATAATCAAAAGGCCCAGATACCTAATATTGGGCCTGTGGCATGCTGGGATAAAGGGGTACCAAGTTTGTTCAAAGAAATGACCTTGACTTTCATTCAAGGTCACAGGGGCCAAAACGGTCATAATCTTTAAACGACTTCTTCTGAATAACCAAAAGGCCCAGAGACCTGATATTGGGCCTGTGGCATGCTGGGATAAAGGGCTACCAAGTTTGTTCAAAGAAATGATCTTGACTTTCATTCAAGGTCACAGGGACCAAAACGGTCATAATCTTTAAACAACTTCTTCTGAATAACCAAAAGGCCCAGAGATCTAATATTGGGCCTGTGGCATGCTGGGATAAAGGGCTACCAAGTTTGATCAAAGAAATGACCTTGACTTTCATTCAAGGTCACTGGGGCCAAAACGAAACTGTTGTTATTTTTCGTGTAGTCAAAAATCCAAGATGGCCTCCACAGCGGCCATTTTGAAAACACATTCTAAACTTCTCAAGTTCTACCAGTGGAATTGAGCTGAAACTTGCCAGAAATGATATCCTGAGATGGTCCCAACAAAGTGTTGTTATTTTTCAAGCCCATCAGAAATCCAAGAAGGCCACTATCTTGAACTTGGCAATCTATACAGGCATATTATAACTTGATTTAATGACTACACATATTTTCATAGTGATTTTACAATTGGTAGTCAGATGACCGTTAAGGCCCGTTGGGCCTCTTGTTCTTACATAGCTTTCTTACATGGGCAAACTCTATCCAACATGGCGAGATATGAGAGAAAGTAATATATTAGTTATGTACTGTATGGGCTGAATGGACGTAATATGTTATTTAGAGTATTAAAGTGAATATGTTTCATGTTGAATTAGGCCACAGGTAAGTCAATATCTTTTGAGATATTCTTTTCTTTTCTTTAGTGTTTAGTCTACAATCAATGTGATTTGTTGTTTGTAGGCTGGTATAAAGGAACACCAATTGTCTATCGCTTTAGAACCGGAAGCCGCCGCTTTATTCTGTAGGACAATTCCGGTCGAGAAACTGGACACGTGTTCGGGGAAAAGCCTAGGAGTGTTTAGTCCAGGGACAGAATATATGGTTCTGGATATCGGAGGTATGTATAGTCCTGTGGTTATGAGATTATAGTCTGATGTTACTTTAACCTGGTACTGGAACAGACAGACCGAGATGTATGAGAAACTGACTGCAGAGGAAGAAAAGTAGTATTTTGTCTCCTTGTTCTTGGTGAAGGTCAATCCATAAGCCATCATTTTTTATTGGTCACCATATAGGTCGCCTTTTCAATCATATAGTTGAATACATTGTTGGACTTCAGCTTTATAACTTCTCCATAGGTATGTACTTGTGACATACCTTTTGAAATCTCTTAAAATGATAGCAAAATCGATGAGGTTCTTGAAAATGTGTATTTACCTCGTCAGTTACTAACAAAGGAATGACATTGTATTGTATTGTCTCGTTAATTACTGTACCAGCAATCGACACTGTGTAATTATCTGGTCATATGCATGCACTACAAACAAGTGACACTGTGTGACTGTCTCGTTAACTGCTACAAACAAGTGACACTATGTGACTTTCTCGTTAACTTCTACCACAGTTGCATGAGTTTCTGCCGGTAAATAAAACAAAATAGGCTAGGCCATTATATTCTATAATGGTGGCTCCTTATATATATTTAGGTCTAGGCCTTTTTATTTATTTACTGGCAGAAACTCAAGCAACTGTGATGCTACAAACAAGAGACAATGGAAATGAATTTCATTGTATTATATCATTAATCACTACCAGGAAATGATAATTATCTCGTTAATTACTACTAACAAGCTAAAATGTGTAATTATATTGTTAATGACTAATGACAAGTAACAATATGTATCTCTGTCCCGACATACAGGAGGTACTGTTGATGTCACAGTCCAAAGAGTGCTTGAAGAGGGGAACCTAGAGGAGGTATTCAAGGCCAGCGGGGGTGCCTGGGGCGGGACCAAAGTCGATGAATCATTCCTCGATCTTCTAGTAAAAGTCGTTGGAACGCCTGTCATGAAGACTTTTAAGGAAAAACATCCGGGTGATGAACTAGAACTATTTAGAGAGTTCGAAACGAAAAAACGGACAATTACAAACAGCGACTGCAACCGCGTGACACTTAGGATGCCGATCCAGCTCGGCGAGGAGTATGAGGAAGAATTCGGCACTACGCTTAAAGAAACAATCAAACAAACAAACTTCAAGGGAAAGATGAACTGGACTGGCGACAAACTAAGAGTAGAACCGGATGTAATTAGGCACCTCTTTGAACTGTCAGCCGAAAGCATCGTGAAACATGTAAAAGACCTTTTGAAGAAAGAAGCATGCAGAAATGTCACAACTTTGTTGATGGTCGGAGGCTTCTCGGAGTGTTGTATCATACAGGACGCAATCAAATCGAATTTCAAGGACAAGCGTGTGATCATCCCTGAAGAAGCGGGTCTGGCAGTGGTGAAGGGCGCCGTGCTGTTTGGACACAACCCACTCACCATCGTTTCCCGAAAAGCAAAGTATACATACGGCATTTCTTCCACACGCAACTTCAGGCTTGGTGATCCTGACGAGAAACGAATCGTCGTCCGGGGGATTAATAAATGCAGTACTGTCTTCTCCAAGCACGTGGAGGTAAATGACACCATCCCTGTCGGAGAGGCGCTTGAGACGCAGACATATAGTCCGCTTTACGCAGACTCGACCAGTGTGGTAGTGAAGATATTTACCTCCGAAGAAGAGAACCCCCGATACACGACCGACCTGTCGTGTAACTATCTCGGTAAGATCGACGTACCGCTCTCCCCGGGATCGGACGAGAACACCGTAATCGAGGTCAAAATGACGTTTGGTGATACCGAGCTTGCAGTAGAGGCCTGTGAAGAAAATGGCAAACCTCTCATGGCAACGTTTGATTTTCTGGACCATTAAAACTATGGGTTAAGGTTGACTGTTGCGCCTGATTTGTAAGATATTTATGGTAGACAAAACAAACAAGAAAGACACAGGAAAGTAATTCGAACAGGGAAGAAACCACCGACAAACGATGCCATGGAAAGGAGCCGGCCAATACTGGTTTGCTTTGATATATTGTTCATTTCTGAAAAAAAAAGATCTGCAGGATATCAAAGTGCTTAAGAACAATCTCGACTTGTCAACCGTATAGGAAATGACTTAACCAAATGTGAAAGAGAGAAAGACAAGAAGTTATACGAAGAAGCCAAAATGAAGGAAAACAAAGACACCGGGAATTATATTTACCGTGTGCGAGGCCCGCCACGGAACAGAAAAAATGTGCGTCTTTCAAAACCGGCGATATCATATACTTTTATTTGAAGGACATGATTTCTTTAAATAGCTTTGTCACATGATATAAGTCCTAACAAACATATATGAATAATCACAACTAGGACATTTATAAAGAGTTTTGAAGAACAAAGATCAAATTCATAGATAAGATCTTAGATATCGATATAGAGGCAATAACTTTGTCTGTATCCATTATTCACTTATTATTATGATCATCTGAAGACCTCGACACGATATAAAATGTGCAGTTATGCTGTGTTATAAGACTGGCCATAATGTTTTGATATTCACCTGATTTTATCTTGTTTTTTTTTGTAATGATGAAAAACGTTGTACGTTATAAGAATGCTGTTGTGATATATTATATCTGTGATACGGAGGTAAATTGATTATTTGTCTGTATTCAATTATAATCATATAAAAAACGTCTTGTATAATGGGAGACTACTCGACATATTTTGTAGATTTTCTCATATAATTATTACTTAGTCTCTGCGGTTAAGCCATACTGGTCTCTGTGGAGTATAACATATACTTAGTAAATAAATAGTATTATTAAAACAAATTTTTATGTTTGTATTTTGCTTCCTGAACTTCAATAACAGTATATATCAGAATGTTGAACTGATCGATAATACACCCACATTGACGTCTAGAATATATAGATACCAACTAGCCACTGATAATAGTGTGTAACAAACAGGGACAAGAAAACTAGTCCCAACAGGAGATAAAACACAAAATGTGACTAGCTTGTGACAACTAGGAATATACTAGTTAAAGGTGAACACAAGATACCCCTCTGTCAATCTGATTAAAACCAGATCTAAATTCCACTCCGTACAGTACAGGTCCACTTTGTTACATCTGACATGCTGTAGAAAAAATGGTGTAGTTTACTTTTATTAATACCTCCACAACGGAGTTAGGGGCGGGGTTTATTGAAATCAGATTGTCCGTCCGTCTGTCTGTCTGTAGACACACCTTGTCCGCACAGCTCCTTCTTAACTTGTGGACCGATTTTCATAAAACCTCACATGTATGTTAGGGAACATGTGTAGACGGCATGCAGGTGTTTAGAGTCCAAAATTTTGGTTGCCATGGTTACTGGTCATGATTTTATATTTGGTTGCCATGGTAACTGGTCACTTGTCCATTATTTGTATTTGGTTTTACAGGAAAGCTATTCCTCTATAATTGCTTATTGCAAAATATTGAATGTTTTCTCGGTAAACATATCAACTTGCAGTGATCATTGATCAACATTATATTCGATTCATCAACGTATTATTAAAAGAAATGCTGTAAGTGGGGGCAATCCACATTACAATGATTTATCATATTTCAGAATATCACAAATATGTACCTAGAAATGTTCAGACACGTGTGGCTGTATACAACTAAGCGTACGTAAGACTTGTGCAGCCAAGCTTGCAGGCCTAATTCCCGGTATCGGCCAACCCTCCTATCTTAACTGAACCCTGGTATAGCTGTTTTGGAAACCTAATATGTATCGAATCTGCCTCTACCTAGCCCCGGCTCCCGTTATAGTTCCCGGAACACATGTTTCCCGGTATCGTAGATAGTAACCTAGCCTCTTACAGACGATCGATTTCTTTATCTAAGAATTATTACTGGCTTAAAGACGAGGAGCCTGTGTTCGTGTCGACTACATAATAATGTGCATAGAAAAAGGTCTGGAAAGTTATAATGCTTATATAAGCTATGTCTACTGCTATGTCTACACAGTAGACATAAATAAACTTAAATAATAACATAAATTATAACACAGAAACACAAATGACGAAGGAAGACATATTTTGATTCGTGCCCTGATCGGGCTTCGAACTAACGATGTACGGCACCAAATCACCTGCTGTAGCCAGAGATACCCGTGGCTGTTACCACTGCGCCATCTCGACATCCCTAAACAAGTAGTTATAGACAGTTCGACACAGATTATGACATTATCATAGTGGTATATTGTCTATTACAAATGATGTGAATACATGGATTTTATGTACAGTTTGAGGGCAGACAAAATACTTAAACACGCTTGTATAATATATAAATTCTATATTACTTTATTAAAACAAAGCAAAATCAAAAACATATACAAAATACGAAAAAAAAAAAATAAAATAAAATAAATAAAAAATGAAATCAATCTTTTTGAACACATCGCTGGGATGATTAAAAGTTATTATGGTGCAATATTTTAATCATTAACCTACTTAAATAGAAGTATTCATCTGCTTATTGATAACATAAAATGTTAATCTTAAACAAAATAAAATTCCTGTCTATTTAGTATTACAATATACGTAACTGGAGTGTGGTTATGATATTTACATATGTTGTCTTGCCCTAAAATGTCCGTTTGAATACGTCAGGAGCTTAACTTGATTATAAAGTAATAAAACATTGCTATAACATACGTCATTGATATTGTTAAACATCGTAATCAATAAACAGTAGGAGGGTGTCACATAGCGAGTGAGGTTTGTACCTACCGTGGTATGAGATTTGCACAAGTACGATTTTCATCAAATGATATTGATTAAAAAGATAACAATATGAAAAAAATCATTGAATGTACATCAGGATTAAGGTTTACGGGATATAAAACTCAAAATGCTTTAAGACTTGGAGATTTATTTCAAACATGTTACCCTGTAGAGAACAAGCAGAATAAAATGAAGTCCTTATCTATAATAATAATAACTGCATAATGTAACTGTTAAGCATTGCAATTACACCATGTTGTTTCTTAGTACCTAGAACTACTACACATGTGTGTTTGTGTACACACAGAGTTTGTCTTGTGCAGCCAGGCTTGCAGAATATCAACAAAGGCTCATATATCAGATCCACACTGTATAATATACGTAATGAAGTTTACCTTTTCCTTTACCGAAGCTATACCCCTACACCACGTACTCGCCCACCCGGACTAGTTCTCGGAATACAACACACGTGTTACCAGTGTCGATCATGTGGGTGTTTACCAAACAACCATAATATTTCACGAGAACCAACATGTTAAGGACGCACAAGTTTATCTCGAACAGCAAATGTATTGATTTAATGTCGAAGATTAAATCAGTTAACGGGGAAAACGCTTGATACCTTTCTGAACAAAAGGCCCAGAGGGCTTGTAATCGGTTTTTTTACCAACCATTGGCATTCTTTTCTTATTGCCTAAAATATCAAATGTGGTACAAAAGACGAAACATTGTAAAGTTCGCTACATAGGCCTCATATCTCTGCAGACAGAGATGCTACGCTCTTCGTTTATTCAAAATCTAGTCCACTTCGCCAAATGATTGTCCATGCCGGATAAAATCCCTTCAGTGGTACAGAAAAAAAATAATTTTAAAGATTTATACCTTATATTCCTCTTTTTAGCCAGCTCAGCTTTTATTACAATTAAAGATATGTGTTAACCTCTGTTTATACAAAATTGATTTATTTTAATCAAAAGATTCTTCTGACAAAATTAAGGCATATCCTCTAACCCATAAATACGTAGTAGAATAAGAAATGCGACGTTTTAGACCTCTGTTTCCCAAATTGGGCCCAAACCCCCTGCTTTTAGGAGGGCCGTTCCTCGATAACCAGGAGTTACGATCACCTACGCTCTCTACACACCTGGAATATGTTATAGCATAACCAAAGACACGCTCAGGTATAATAAAAACCCTGACCAATCGCTAGGCTGCATGCCTGTCCTTTGAAGATGACAATGGAGCAACAACAGACTTAAAAGCTTGTCAATTTTTACCGTTATGTGACCACGAGATTATTTTGCAACAAGGTGGCGTACACGGGGCCTTCAGTTTTGCCATTACATATTCCAGTGGTGTAGAGAGCGAATGAGATCGTAACCCATTGATATCGAGGATGGGGCATACCAGACCCATCCATAATACACATTGAATGATCTTGGCGTAACGTTGTTGTAGACAATCTCTTAATTCCTATGGTAGAAGGATTATTCTGTGCACCTCTTTGCCCCCAGGAGGGCAACATCCATTGTTCAATGATGCCTAACCCCAAATTTCGACAATGTCCTGTTATTCCTTCAAAAGGATTTTAAAGTATTTACTCTATTAAAATATAAACTTTATTTATTTTACAACAATTATGAAACAAGTTATCCAACTTATATTAATCACTCTTGTTGGCCCGGATGTTTGCGCGCTAGGGGTCTTATTTTGGGAGGAAACCGGAGTACCCTGAGAAAACCCACGTAGTCGGGCAGGTGACCCCATACCTTTTCACGTCCAGTCGGGGAATCGAACCCCGGCCGCCTTGGTGAAAGGCAAGTGCGCTATCCACTGCACCACCCGACTACCCTATTTACTCTATTAGATAATTATAATGATATACAATATTTATATAGCGCTCTATATAATTTGTAAAACTACTCTAAAGCACTTCACAACATGTAGATAATAATTTGATACGTACAATGCATAAATAAAGAAGTCAGTACAATCTAAGCTCATATGTGATGATATAAAAATGCATATAAATACAAACCAGACAAACAAATGTCAGTATATACATGTCGTCTAAGTTGATACCCTAAAATACAGCCGTGAAAATGTACGTCTTAAAATGTGTCTTTGGCAAGAGTATTTGATTTCTGATAGCGGATGGTAAGCTATTCCACAACGTGTCCGAAAGTCTCCCAAAACATCGGTTTAAATAGGTCTCAGTTCGAGATTTTGGGACACACAACAATGATTCTGCCTCCGACCTCAGTGATCGTGACGGCTGAAACGGGATAACTAGCTCCCTTATGTACTGGGGAGATGTTCCATCCAGTGCCTTGTATGTGTATACCAAGATTTTGGACTGTGACCTGTATTGTACAGGTAACCAGTGCAACGAATACAGCACATGAGTGATGTGCTCTCTCTTTCGAACTCGAGAAACGAAAGGTGTTGCCGTGTTCTGGATCTCTTTTCCCCTGTTGGGCACCAACCTTTGGGCCCATTGGGAGGGAACATACCAAACATTCATACAAAATTGTATCCCCACAAAGATTTTATAAGAAAATGAAAACGGAATTGATTTTTAAAATATGTGAGATTTGATGAACAAACCACAACTCTGGTGATACACTCATGTACAAATGAATCAGCAGAATTTTTTTCAGAACGAGGCGGCGTGTGCAGACACTGAAAAACAGACTTACACGTTTGGTTTATTTTGTTTTACGTCCTATTAAGAGCCAGGGGCATTTAAGGTCGTGTTGGAGGTGGAGGAAAGCCAGAATACCCAGAGAAAAACCACCGACCTACGGTCAGAACCTTTCAGATTAATACATGTACATAATTTATATTGTATAAAGAAAGGTCGAAATGTTAAATATTGTTGCATACGTGATAATAATATCATTTAAGTACATACAATCATATATCTTGTTTAATTTATGAACAACTACATGTACATGTCTTCATGTTTCAAACGGTTCACATGAATGTAGTTATATAAGTCACATTGTAGAGAATATTTGAATGAGTGTTCAATAGCACTCGAGGTGACTTCCGATGGCAAGTTTCCAAGTGAAATTGTTGTCACGCCAATACTGTAACTACAAGGTTCCATCATGTCAGAGGAAATCAAACCGCGCTGAGAAGGTTTTCCCGGACACCGGTTCCACTGCTTCCACCCGGAGCTCCGTCTCTCCGAAGATCATGCGTTCCTGTATCTCCAGTTCCGAGTTGTTGTTTGAGTCTGGTAGGTCCACCACTAACTTGCCCAATCGCCAGCAACCCTGGTCAGTAACGAATTTAGGGTCTTTCTGGCTTGAGGCATACACTTTTATTACCAATATTTTCGAGTCATCTCGGGCGGGACTGTACACTTTTGATATCACCTCCCCAGTTTTGACAGGCGACCCCATTTGTACAAAGATCTCAAACAGATCCTTGCATTTCGGAACCTCTCCCACCTTTATTACCTTTTTATCTTCCGGATGTTGCTTTTGCTCGAACTCCACCATGTAACTCACACCGTACGTGTATCTTACTACGCGAGTAGAAATAGTTCCTGGGCAGTGACCAAATATCACTGCGCCGCAAAGGACGACGGTCTCAGAATCCTGTGGAATAACAATTCGACAGTTATCGAAAGCGTTCACCATGGCAGACGACACCATATCAGATTCAGCAAAGCCCCCTACCATCAGAATGGTTTTGATTCCCGAGGAACTTGGTTCTGACAAAATGTCGTTCACGTGTTTTATGATTTCGTCGATTACCAAAGTAAAACAGTCCTTTATTATTTCAACATCAACTCTTAGTTTACCAGGAGTGAATTTTACTTTATTTTCAAACTCTTCGGGAAAGTTTGAACCGAATCGTTCACCGAAAACTTCTTTGTAAATGTCCATAAGAGATCCAGGGATATCAATCGTGAAATATCCCGTACTGTCTGGGCGGATTGTACGTTTACAGGCTTCAAGGCAACGGTACATGTCCATCAGGTCTTCCGAGTGTTCCTTGGAGAAACGGTTCATCACATCCGGTCCCATCAGTTTTGTTATGAAAATCATGAATTGCCGATCGACGCCCACTCCACCCCAAGGACCCCCTGTCGCAGCATACATCTCACAGAGACTCCCGTCGTTCTCTCGGCGTTGTACCGTGATATCAGCAGTCCCGCCTACAACATAACGATTAAGTAAATTTCATGTAGACATTTAATAGACATCTAGAAAGTATAGAACACACACAAAGAAAAATATACCAAACCGAAATACTGCTACACTAAAATAGCTTCATATAGTTATCATGTCCTTCTAAATTGCATCGATGGTGCTACAAAGGACTAGAACTCATCGATGAAACAAGGACTAGAACTCATCGAAGGTGCAAGGTATAGAACTCGTCGATGGTGCTACGACTAAAGTCGTCGATGGTGACAGGACTCAATATCATCGATGGTGCTATGACTAGAACTCGTCGATGATGCTAGGACTAGAACTTGTCAATGGTGCTAAGACTAGAACTCGTCGATGGTGCTAGGACTAAAAGTTATCGATGGTGCTATGACTAAAACTCGTCGATGACGCTAGGACAAAAAGTCGTCAAGGTGCTAGGACTACAGCTCGTCGATGGTGCTAGGACAAAAAGTCATCGATGGTGCTAGAACAAAAAGTCATCGATGTTGCTTAGACTAAAAGTCGTCGATGGTGCTTATACTAAAAGTCGTCGATGGGGCTAGTACTAGAACTCATCGATGGTGCTAGGACTAAAAGTCATCGTTGGTGCTAGGACTAGAACTCGTCGATGGTGCTAAGACTAAAAGTCATAGATGGTGCTAGGACTCAATATCATCGATGGTGCTATGACTAGAACTCGTCGATGGTGCTAGGACTAAAAGTCATTGATGGTGCTAGGATTAGAACTCGTCGATGGTGCTAGGACTAGAACTCTTCGATGGTGCTAAGACTAAAAGTCATCGATGGTGCTAGGACTAGAACTCGTCGATGGTGCTAGGACTAGAACTCGTCGATGGTGCTAAGACTAAAAGTCATCGATGGTGCTAGGACTAGAACTCGTCGATGGTGCTAGGACTAGAACTCGTCGATGGTGATAGGACTAGAACTCATCGATGGTGCTAGGACTAGAACTTGTCAATGGTGCTAGGACTAGAACTCGTCGATGGTGCTAGGACTAGAACTCGTCGATGGTGCTAGGACTAAAAATCATTGATGGTGCTATGACTAGAGCTTGTTGATGATGCTAGGACTAAATATCATCGATGGTGCTAGGACTAGAACCCGTCAATGATGCTAGGACTAAAAGTCATCGTTGGTGCTAGGACTAAAAGTCATCGTTGGTGCTAGGACTCAATATCATCGTTGGTGCTAGGACTAAAAGTCATCGATGGTGCTAGGACTAGAACTCGTCGACGGTGCTAAGACTAGAACTCGTCGATGGTGCTAGGACTAAAAGTTATCGATGGTGCTAGGACTAGAACTCATCGATGGTGCTAGGACTAAAAGTTATCGATGGTGCTAGGACTAGAACTCATCGATGGTGCTAGGACTAGATCTCGTCGATGATGCTAGGACTAAGACTCATCTGTGATGATAGGACTTAGACTCATCGATGTTGTTAGATGATACACGACCGAGAGATGGACGGGTGCACAATGCCCTTAAGTTTATGTAAGGAGTATCGGGAAAACATCATTTATATTCATACATGAATGGTGCTTCACAAATCTCAAGCGGTAGGACACCGGGCTCGTGATCAAAGGGTTGTGAGTTGGAGTTCCGGTCACGGCAATTGTGTTGTGTCCTTGAGTAAGATACTTTACTTTGTTTGTTCCAGTCTTCCCAGCTGTAAATGAGTACGTGGTTGGGTAGTGCTAAAAATTGTAGAATGCTAGCTGTGAGCGCCGAAATGGCAGCACCGTTGTATGCTCCCAATGGAGTTCAGAACGATACTGCCTGGTTGCAAAGGTCCTATGTATAACCACGGATAATAATTTGTGAACCGCTTTGAGACGGCCTTTAAGGTCGTGATAATTAAAGCGGTATATAAAAAAACCTCGAAATATTATTATTTTTATTATCATCATTTACATATATATGTTAACTATACTTTCCTCCCAAATCGAGCACCATAAAGATGGCGCCGACACGGCGTACATTGAAGCGCTCCTTTCTGTTGGTGTGAAGTTTGTCAATGGGAAGCAGCTGGCAAAACACCGAAGCAGCTTCCGGTTCGAGAGCTAAAACGAGGTTATGGCCGTCAATTCCTGCCTGAGGGTAAAGACATGAAGTTGCGTAGGTATTTTTTCACATTTTGATAAAATAAAAAAGGTTTGATCGAAAGCAATATTCAACTGAAGTTGATACATTTATTCTTTTATTTGCTTCTTCAAAATTATAAATAACAATGAAATACATGCACAATATATATATGTAAATTGACTGTACTAAAGAGTTATTCGTTTTAAAGTTACAAGATAATCTAAATCTAAAAACACTGATTAAGCTAATAACCTTTTGAACAACTTGGCCTTGAACTTCGTAAAAACCAAATTAGATCAAAATATGTTTGGTGTTACCTTCGATCCCTAAAACGTATAAGACGATGGAATAATGACGTCACGCTTCCGTGGTATTGACAATTAATAACTCAACTGGTCGTAATGCTATCTTATTTTCATTCGGGTAATTACAACTACTAAGTTAATTTGAAAAGAAATGTTCAACTCCATCAGTTGATAGAATTTAGAAATATAGAATTACGAAATACAACATTCAGAGCTTTAGAGTGATTTTACAAATTATATAGAGCGTTATATAAATGTTGTATATTATTATTATTTTAATAAAGAACCCGTGACTTAAACATGATTTCGTCATCATTTTTTACATGACTTTCGATGCACTGATTGTATAGACTGATATCAGTAACACATTGTACATTGGGTGTCAGATAATTATGCATGTCACCCGTATTGTGTATACTTCCATTGCCTGTATGACAAAGTATAGTACATGTTATGCTAATCTAGTCGGCGGTTGGCTACATTGTGAACTGTAAGTGATCCTGAATTCCACGTACCTCCACTGCTGCCTCGCGCATGAACTGCTTCGCCGAATCTCTCCAAATAGCAGGCACGGTCAGGACCCAAACAATGTGAGTGGAGTCTGGATTGAAAGCTTTGTGGGTGTTAAGGGTTTCTAGACAGTGGTCTTTCAAACCCCGAATAGCCAAACTAAAGACGGTAGAAGCAAGCATCGGCTTTCCAAGTTCGTCCTTCATCTTTAGCCCTCTTTTAACCTCCTGGAAACAAGCAAATAACTTTATTACTCATACAATTCCTTACTTAAAAGCTAATAACAGATAACTATTCGGTAGATTTTTATTTCATAGAAAATGTTCCCAATTATATTATCTTTTTCTTCCAGTTTTGTGCAAAGCAAACTTATTCCGAATTATTTTTGTACATTGTACTAAATTGAGTTTGATGTATCTCCAGACGAGAAACAAATCTGCTATGATTTTATCAAATCTTTGGTTTACCTTTTTGGAGTGTAATTTCATTTTAAATCTCCGGAAGTAGTACCAGTTCTGATGTTGGTCTTCACCTGCTAATTCCAAAAACTTGTCGTCTGCTTTGGTTCCGAACGCATGAAACTCTTTCGCGGGGTTCAGCAAGAGTGACGTAGGTGTCTTCTTGGACAGCAGTCCGTCCGTTTTAGTTGTCCATGAAGGATTTATTGTCACGTCCAAGCTGTTTGACTCAAATTGGTTTCGAAATGAGTAGGCATATCCGGAGTAAGTTGTCCCAAAATCTAAAGCCACAACGAGGTCAGCATTTCTGGCTTCTTTTTTATTGGTGACAACAGCACCAGCCATACTTGGTGTAATCTGTGAAACACAAAACAAAAAGTTATTTCTTTACAGTATATTAATATTCTGTATTGTATTAACATAAGTTTTATGCCGTTAGTAAACCAAATTATATTCATTAAACTGTATACTACAATTTACAGTATAATAATATCATTGTAAGAATACAGAAGTCGCGTCACGCTCAGAACTTAATGATATATATATACATACAATTATTGCATTGGCCTTCTGTTGTTAAATACATAAATACTATTTTACTAGTACCTGACAATACCTTACAAACTAATCACACAGAATTGTGTTCTTTCATGAAACAACAATGTCTGACCAAATGCACTGTTCTAAGCATACAAGGCTTATAAGGTCACCTTTAAACTTGGCACAGCACATTGAAACTTAATAATGATGTTAAAATCAATGATATAACTATATCATTGAAATATGAGGAAGTGACCCGGATAAATTGCATACATTGTAATACATGCAATATTGACACTGTACAAGGCTTAAATTACTTTTGTATAGCGTATACATGTAAATGCACATATATATCTATCAACACTATGCATGATACATTCTGTACAAAAAGTTACTCAAAAAGCAAAAAGGTGATATTGACATTTTTATCAAATAAACTGTCGATCTTATTTGATTCGTAATGAATTTTATGCAATATATTAAAATAATTGTCCGTTATCAATGAACATAGTCAAGTATATAAACTGAAGAAAATATTATAACCAAACCCGAAATTATTTTTCGAATACATTTGGACGCTATACTTAATATACCCCCCCCCCCCCCCCGAATGTACACATACACACATGTATACATGTATAAGGATGTATATATATCTTATGCACAGTAGATTGGTAATTGGACACACACACACACACACACCCACACCCACACCCCCCCCCCCCCCCCCACACACCCACACACACACACACATACACACCCACACACACATCGCATACACCGGGAGGCCGTCCTTACATGTAAATGACCTTAGCAATAGTAGGACGTAAAACAACATAAACTAAACCAAATATAGGAAATCGATTTCTTCACACCCACCCTCCTTGCACTTTTGCTCTGAAATGTACCTTAAATATCAACAAAGGCAGGGGCATTCATATTCACCATGACTGCAACCTCATATCCCAGCCACTGAAAACCTACATAATGTAGTTTGAGAACGGACAGATTAGGCAGAGAGCGATTGATGTAAAAAATGCATCTACCAAATCTTACTCAAACCAAAATTAATTGTAACACCTAACTTTTAAAAACTAAAAAATAACTAAATATACAATAGGAACAGCAGAGTTGACACATTTAACAGACAATATGTGATCCTCAATATTTTCCCGGATAGGTCCCAAATGCAAACATTCGCTCTATATTTTTGTTCCTATTTTAGATGCCTAAATGTTGGAAACCAATGTTCGGTTTTACTTTCAGTTAAGTGGAAAAGTACGATAGAATGTGGGTTTCCCACGATGTAGCTACCCAATGGGTTTGAAATCTTACATTTTCCCTTTATCATAGATTAATGCTTAGTTATTTACATAGATTTTAAATAAAACCTTTTAAAATAGTAACATGACCATTGATTGTCACAATGTATTTGCATGAATATGCATAGAAACCGGATCTGCCAAAAACTCTGCACGGTTTAATTGGGATATCTTTCATTATTTGCCCACTGTGTCTAAATACATTACCGTATCTATATCACAGTTTTTATCCAAGAATTGTATACTGTAACGATATATGTTTTTTTCTGTTTAAATTAAAATGACCTTGTTAATCCGAAATATTGACAAGATCGGGAGTAAACACCAGTGAGTATAGTGTTTACACTGTTATCATTTTGCAGGAGTTACACGGAATTACATATCACATATATAGTGTATATATTATACATTCTACTTTCACTTTCTCAATGAAAATTTAGTTCAAATATATTCAGGACAATAATTTCATATTTCTGTAAATAACTGATTTATGAACCATTTTTTCGAAAAGTATCAGTAATTGATAAGTATTGTTGAAGATAGAATCTGTACTTACCGCTCGATACACAAACCACTGCGACTACACACGGATATATGTACACACGTTTGTGTATCCTGATCAACGGAATTTCCACATATGATCACGTGATCTTATGGTCCCGTACAAGTGACCTGGATTTTCATGAATAGGGTAAATTCCGTTTTCAATGCCATGGCAAGGACTTTCGATTCTTAAACTATATATATTAACGTATTTTGGGGAACTCCTGATGTGACAGAAATATACTCATATATAAATTTATTCATTCTTACGTGTTACATGGCGATGACCTACATTTGTAATTCCATAGAAAAATATCAAGAAGTTACGAGTTTAACATAACGAGAACTCGGAGTTTAATGTTAAGATGAATAATAAGACTAAAACAATATAGGCTCGGAATGAAAATTTAGATAAACATGCAAATATCTAAACTGTATCCATTTCTTCGGTAAACGAATATTCACTGTTTCTGTACACAAGCCATCCGACAACAGAGTGATTCTTCATAATCTGCATATCGATTATTTACAGAGATTAGCACAAGAGATTACCATTAACGGCCCAATATACGTAACTTCAGGATTTTTTTCGTGATTCTGAAAAATTCTGAAAAAACTCAGTTGATAACCATGCAAAAATAAGCCTAAAACGAAGTAACCTGAGTGGTAACTTACAAGAAACTCCTGATAGAAAAATCCAAAGAATTGAAAATAATTCAGGTGGGGCCCACTTCAACAACAAGTCGAAGTTAAAAGACAGTTCAACATAGACCCGTGTTTACAATACCGAGTTTCAACTGCTGCTGTATCGGTAACCGCTTAAGAATTCATCTTGAATACTGCTGATATTAGTTAATCTTAACTACATGTACATCTATAAATATAAAAAGTTACATATGTATTAGGCTTGAATTTCGCTTCAAATTTTGCCGAAAGTTAAGTATATTGGGCCTTTAATTGATAACCTATCGGTAAAAGGTTGATAAGATGACAGCCTAGGGAAGCCCAACGGAAATCCACAGTGATTTTTAATTCTATACCCGATATAAAACTCAACGCAAATAAAGATTTGAAAATATTCCATGCCCTCATGACACCAAATAAAAAATTCAAAATGTCCATCAGAAGATAAAAATGGTTATTCATGATGTCATGAGACAAACTATATATATGAAAATGATGTTGAACTGTCACTTTACATCCTTTGGTCGGGGTCATATATTGCTTGGACATCTTTTTTCAAATTATTAACTAAATAAAAAACAAAAACAACAAAACATGTATCGTGTTAAATAAAAACAGGAAAAAAATTGTTATGATAGGACTAAAATAAAAAAACCTACTGTACTGTACTGTTCGGCTGGATGTAGTCACGGATGAAACTATCGATATGATTGGCTACTATTTTAGTACGAACACGAGATTTCAATTGGTTCTGGCCCACGGTCTGCAAACGTCAGAGAAGTCTATCATGGGTTTCCAACGATGCCTCAACCTAGGTGTTTTCCATGGAAACTTCGATTTCTGCCAACATTGCTATTTTAAGTTTGGACCCCCCCCCCACCTTATCTGGTAGTTATCTATGTCAAACCAAACCGCCAGTGTAGATAACAGCTCCTCATGTCAACGACACATGATAAAATGTAAAATTTTCTAAAAGCGAGTTCGTACACGATAGATCCCCCAGTTGTGCTTGCCCTATATAAGCAGCAGAATGAAATATATTTCGATTATTATTGTGCCGACATTATCCAAAATAATAATTTGCTTGTTTTGTTTTCATACTTATCATGGCTAATTAATCGAATAAACAGACCCCTTAGATGTTCAGTCTAACACACACACACTTCCCCTACCCTTTATTATTTTGTGTAATACCCTTGATCTGTTTGTGAAAGTAATTAGATCTTAATGTATTTGCATAATAAACACATTTTCCAAAATTACATAATTCTTTCGTATTGGCAGATGATAGAAGTTGAACTAATTTAAAGACAGGGATTTAGTTGATAATATGGCTTAATATATTTGGATCTGAAATCGTTATACAATGGACATATATACGGTGCAAATTTCAATCGTCACAGACTTGTACTCTAGGCATACATGTACGTGAAATCGCTACTATATCAAAGCGATCATTATTTAACAAGCAATGGCCTCTTTGATATAGCGATTTCACGCATGCATCGAGTACTGTTCTGTGACGATAGAAATTAACACCGTCTAATAATTATGTTCCTATCAAGTCCTATAATCAGAGACGTATGGCTTTATACGTCTCTGCTATAATCAACTAAATCCCTTTGTCTTTAAATTACTTTAACTTCAATCATCTGCCAATACGAAAGAATTATGTAATTTATGAAAATTTGTTTATAACGCAAATGCATTAAGATCTAATTATTTAAATTGACAGCTGATTTACACAAAGGCCATGAAGATGTTTGGGCTGCCTAAAAGGAAGTTATATTTGAAGGTTTTTGAAAATCACATACAATGACATGAAAAATGTAGAATTCAGAATTGATGATGATAGTATCGTTATCGCAATCTTATAATCATGTTTGTAAACAAAAATAAACAAGAACGTCTCCGAGATTATCTGCATTCATCACAGCTGAAAGAGTTTCTTTATATCTTCTTTTCAACAGCATAATCAAAATTAAAGTATGACTTTGCTCATTGCTAATAAAGTGATTGCTTTCATTACAAATTAAAACTTTTTGTTGCTGTTATAGACAAAGTCTACCAGGCACTTGAAGTGAATGTATCATAAACTATAAAACACCTTTCGATTTCAGGATTCGACGTTTCATACATTGCTACTTTACGTTATCCAAGATGATTTACTTTACTAGATGATAAGGTAAAGACCATACCTGTACAAGAAATATGACAAATTCAAACAACGATTTCAAAATTACATGTACATAAACATGTACATTTATGTTTATTACAATATTACAATCCACAATTTGGAAAAAGTAAAATCAAAGGATTTATCATTATCTAGTTTCCCGTTTACAAGCATGTGATTTAACGAAAATTCATCTCATGAAAAGTAAAATGCAAGAAAAAAATAAACATGATACATAAAATTTTTATAAAATTACATTTTTCCTTTTGAAAACACTGGCACCATTTAACCTGCATTAAAGGTGGTACGAGACGTGCATTATGCCTCTGTTATTGTGTTATTTCCTATTATGATACCGAATCACATTTTAAAGAAGAGTTTGGTTCATAGGAAGTCGAAGTATGCCCGGGTAGTTTTAGCAACCTGGCCTGGAGTTTGCTCCCTTGCCTCCACCATCAGTTCCGTCTCGCCGAAGATCATGCTCACCTCCACAGTCACGCGTTCGTCCGATTCCGGAAGTTCTACCACGACTTTACCTAAGAACTCGCAGTTCCGGTCCGTCACGTACTTCGGATCAGGATCAACGGAGGCGTACACCTTCAGCAGCATTTCACGCTGGCTCCTTTTGATTGTCACGTGTCTTCCGGTGACCGCCTCTCCCACTCTGAGGGGCTGACATTTTCCGATGTATTTCTTAAACACGTCCTTGACTCGATCGACCCCGTCAATATTCACTCGACGAGTTGGCGAGTGCACCGTCCGGTCATACGCCGGTGAGATATTGATACCGTAAGTATATTTTGCCTTTCTTTGAGTAATCGTTTGTGGTTTATGTCCGAACAAGACAGCGCCTTTTAATACCGCCAATCCTGCATCTTCTGGTATGACAATTTTACGAGATGAGCCGAACCTTTTTAACATTGCATCCTGGAGAATTTCACATTCTGAAAACCCTCCAACCATAAGAATTGTTGTTACTTCCGCCACGTCTTTCAATTGAAACATGTGGTCTAAATGTGACAATAACCTGTCCCTACCATCATTAAATAGTTCGTGGAATAAGTCAGCTTCCATCCGCAGTTTATCGCCTGTCCAAGTCATTCTACCGTTGTACTTTGATTTTTCTATAACGGTTTTAATGTTCTGTTTTGTCAACTGTTTAAATGTCTCCACCAAGGAAACCGGAACCTTTACCGTCACCTTCCCAGTCATATCCGGTTTTATGGTTTGTTTTTTAGTTTCGATTTCTCGGTAAATATCCAAGGCGTCAGCCTTGTTCAGTTCTGAAAATTCTTTCATCACCTTTTGGCCGACGAGACAGATTAGAAGCTCTGTGAACTTTTCGTCCACGTACTTGCCGCCCCAGGGACCACCACTAGCCTCGTGTACTTCCTTCAGTGTTCCATCCAGCTGTTTTTCGTGCACCGTGATATCTGCAGTACCACCTGTAACATGGAAAACACTGTTTTAAACGAAGACAAAACCACGCACGGAGAGAAAAAACCACAAACGGAGAGGGAAAACCACGCACGGGGAGAGAAAATCAGGTACGTAGAGACAAAACCACGCACGGGGAGAGAAAATAAATACACACATTGGAGTATGAGAAGTTAAACTCAATGGGGTTCCAAATTGCTGTCGATTTTTGGAAATCAATATTTTGGATTTATTTTTGAATGGGGTTCCAAATTGCTGTCGATATTTTGAAAATCAATATTTTGGATTTATTTTTGAATGACCCCCAACCCCCCCCCCCCCCCCCCCCCCCCCACCCCCTTGATTTGTTAAAATTACTGCTTTTTATATCACTCTCACTCAGATGAAACTCTTTTTGACGCTCCTCGACTTAACATTGATAAAGGTTCGTTTTGAAATGATACCTACTGTAACCTTGTTAAACATGAACAATTAGTAATTATAAAACCCCAAACTGATTACCTCCTAAATCAACAACCATGTATTTTGAAGCTGATCCCTTGTTGAACGTCACATTTCCCTTGAACTTGTCCATTGGCAGATGTTGGCAATACAGTGAAGCTGCCTCCGGTTCCAGACAGATGGTGAGTTGTTCTCCCTGAATTCCAGCCTTACACGAGAAAAAATAAAAATACACAATATCTACCAGTGATACATGTAAAATTTAAAAAGGTAAATGGTGAAACTTAATACACACTGTCACAGAATATATGACAAAGAAGTTAAAGATTTGAGACCTGACCGTAAAAGTACGTTCCAGTTCATAATGCGGGCCATAAACATGGTTAATAAAAGAATGGTTCAGTACATGTACATCGAACAAATAATCAGGGCTTCCCCTTAGACCCTCACATTTAATTAATTTTGAGTCATGGGACTCCCCATTTCAAATGATATATAGTAAAACTTTATTAATTTTGTGAGTCCTTTGACAATTTTAGGAGTCAAAATGCAGGTTTATGTGCTTCAGGGAAAACCCTGATAAATGGCGGTATATGACTGAGTAATCCCTAACTCACATAGTCAGCAGCCTCCCGCATGAACTGTTTGGCGTTGTCCTTCCAGATAGCTGGCACAGTTAGGACCCAGTGGATATCCTTGTTGACCACCGTCGTGCCACGTGCGTCCAGCGTGTTCAGTAAGTGATCCTTTAGGTATTTAACTGATTCCCCGAACACCTTCTTAGCCGGCATATGTTTGTCCACATTTTCTGATTCCAGAGATGTGTTCCTTTGAAGATTCTGAAATCAAGTAGATTTCGCAGACAGTCATATATTAGTCAATAATTTAAGTCTGCCTATTTCCGCAATGTTAAACTTTTTCAGGTTATATTGTATAACCTCAAAAATCAGACAAAGTGATGACGTCATATACCACCATGTTTGGCGCGGTAATTTGTAATCAAACTTCTGATTGGTTGAAGTTGTTTTGCGGTGAAATTTATGCACATGGTTGTGTATTTTGCAAAACCATTCGATTTTTGTTATAACTAATACGAAATCATTGTATAAGACTTATGTCTTATATACGTATCTTAGGAAATGAAATTATAAGTAATAACCACAATATTTTTTTAGGGTTATACGGTATATACCGAAAAAACTGTGTGCACTTTTTTGCATAAACCGCTTCGCGGATTTAAGCAAAGTGCACACAGTTTTTTCGGTATATACCGTATAACCCTAAAAAATATTGTGGTTATTCCTTAAATAATAAAGAATTAGTTTTCATGACTGATCAGAAGTATTTTGTTTTTAATTTAATATATTAAAGAGAAGAGGGCACATCCATGAAGTGAAATATGTCTGATGTTTATTTTAGATTAAGCCACGTACAAACTTGTTTTGTGATGTTAGTTAACATAGGGAAAGGATATGGAAAACAACGAACATACTTTCTCCATTAGAGTCATCTTGAACCGCCGGAAGTAGAAATAGTCGCCATGTTTTTCGTCTAAGGCTAGTTCCGAGTATTCGTCCTCTGCTGCATATCCAAATGCTACGAATTTCTGGTCTTTGTCGAATAGGATACATGTGGGGGTCTTGAAGGATACTAGGCTTCTCGACCCCGCGATCCAGTTCTGGTTGATGGAGATTTGAAGGGGGTTGCTTTTGTAGTCCTCCTTGAATGAAAACGCGTAACCGGAGTAGGTCGTGCCGAAGTCGATGGCAGCCACCATCAACTTCTGCTTTTTGACGTTTTGGTGAAGGGCAGCCATCTTTGTTGTTGTTTACATTCTCTGGGGAAAACATGGATACAATGTTTATATAATAACAACACATAATACACATGTTTTTCTTTTTTTAAAAACAGCATAATATATTATTTTGATCAAACTTTGTTCATCCCATGTGTAAATTAAAGCTTGATTAACGCGGTGGCAGAGTGGTTAAGGTGTCCTGACATTTCACCTTTAGCGCTCCACCCCTGGGCTGCGGTGGCCGAGTGGTTAGGTATCATGTTATTCTTCATCTTGCTCTCCACCTCTGGGCTACGGTGGCCGAGTGGTTAAGGTGTCCCGACATTCTACCACTAGCCCTCCACATTTAGGTTGCGAGTTCGAAACCCACACGGGACAGTTGGTAGGTGTTCTCCGGGTACTCCGGCTTTCCTGCACTTCCAAAACCTTGCACGTCCTCCAATGACCTTGGCTGCTTTAGTGTTAAAAGGACGTAAAACAAAATAAACCAAACCAAACATCGCCAAATACCGCTCCAGGATAGTACCTAGGCCAAAGACACATACGTGTACTCACGTATTGTGTATGTAAAGGGAGGCTACTCTTACTGATCCCGCTGTATCCATAATGTTTGAACCGAAGCCAGTTTATCGTAATTTTACACGGATACAATGTTCAATTGATCAACTTTCTTAAATTTCGGCAAACGGCATCCCCAATTATGAAAATATATGAGCAGAAAGGAAAGGTCTCGATGTCAAGAAAGTAAACTATGTAATTTTCTTGCATCAAAGATCGCATTTCTAGCAGATAATATACTACAAATACATGTATGTCTCCGCTGGAATGATAAATGTTCTAAAAACACCATGTTTACGTAAATTCTAGTTTTGCAGATATGATCTTAGTTTCCTTTCTAAAAACTCACGTCCGAGTTTCAAAGATTTTCGCAGTCATATAGGCCACCTTTCATGACATTATCGTCATACTCTCACGCAACGCCCAAGATATCCTATTCTCGCACCTCGGACAGGGAAATCTCACGTGATACCCAGTGCTAGATTTTTCTATCTCGTCCGATCTGTCTGGTACCTTTACGTGAGTTTTGGCGGAAATTTAACCCATTCATGTATTAATCCGCGCAAGTGACGTAATTGTTGTTATTATACAACTAGATATATGTAAGAGGTGCGAGAAAAAAATATATTACCTGTAAGTGATCGAGATCGGGTGATCTCAGTCTCGGGCTAAGATTATGTAACATCCTAACCTCGGCTAACGCCTCGGTTGGGATTATGTTACAGAATCTTAGCCCTCGAATGAGATAACCCGATCTCGATCACTTACAGGTAATAGATTTTATTAAACTTGAATTTTTTTATGTTCCCTTTACATTGAAGCACGATGACGCTACATTATTTTTTTACAGCAAGAAAGGAATGTCAAGGAGAAAGTACAAAAAGTGACGGGATGTAATGGACAAACGGCAAAGCTGAAGGTATGTGAATAATGAATTGTATGTGAACACTCACAAAACAGGTGGATCAAAATCCAGATGAAGATAAAACCAAATAATACCATGCAATAAAACTTATATATGCTACATGTTGCTGTGTACGATATTTACAAAAAAATCAGTAGTTCTTCTTTGTCCACTCTCGTACGTACCTGTATAATTATTGCAAAGTATTGTCTTTTTATTCTCAAATACAAAGAGCTTGATAAAATATATTATTATAATTAAAGAATTGTAAAGTACACTAAGATATAAAACTATGACACATGTAGTACTATCTCTTGGTCTTTTAATGCGAGATACGTATTGTAATTTCACGTTTATTATCAAGAGAACTTTAATAAGTTGTGAAAACTGGTGACCGATTCGTTTGCAAAAGACGTTTAACTAATTCTTGATGTATATCAGTTAGACACAGATAAAGTAATATGCCAAAAGTCTTTCATTTTTTTGTTATTTTGCTAAATATTCTTCTTATTTCAAACATTTTTCGATGAATTTTCCCGACTTTTTTATGGATGGATTTTGACAATTATTTTGTCATTTGGTACAGAAATATCCAAGGTTTCCTCTCATAATTTTTATTTGATTTTCCGTCGTGTATCTATGGAGCTATACAGAATTATCTACACTGCTTATTTCCGTGTGACGCCATTTCTCAGAGAACTCTCTATATAACGCTACCAAAATGACGTCAAAATGGCGTCCCAAAATTTGGATGTTGTAAATAAATGATAATTTCTCAGGTCATACATAAGGGAAAACAGTGAAAATATTATGACATGAAACATGAAACAATTCTCTATAAGTACACACATTTTCATTAAAAATGATCCATAAACAAAGTCGGGAAAATTCAATGAAAAAGGATAGGAATACAAAGAATATAATATAGCAAAATAAAAAAGTTGAAAGACTTTTGACATGTCACTGTATACTTGGTTTAGGCATGGGATTCACACCTATTTCCGGACGGAGTTCATTTAATGTAATAGAGTAATACAAAGTATTCCTCTTTATATCATGTTGTATTTGCCAGACAAAAACATGATATTAACAGGAATGTGATATTAAAAGAAACACGTATATCCAATATATATAACTAAAAGTAAGCTATTCAATGTATATAAATGAAGATGTTTCAATCTATAGATAACATTATTTCATGAAAAAAATCATCATTTTTGTTATTCTTTTTTTTTCAAATTTCCTATGCAATATTTGAGTTTTATCTGAAGTCAATGGAAATGACATCATTTTCATGATACAGTATTTTATGTGATTGGTTAAAAAATGATATTAAGAGAAATTCACCTCAAAATCCATTTACATAGATTATATAGAGGGACAAATGGTGATTGGGAAAAACATGATATAAAGAGGAATGTGATATTAACAGGATTGATATTAAGAGGAATCCACTGTATTGACAATCATACGTGATTCGATCGTTTTATTGTTTTTGTATAAAAAACATATTACTAAAAAACTGAATTCTGTCTGAACCAAATGCATGCAGTGATTGCTATAAAAGTACCAAAGTTCAATATTCTAGGAGTATTTTGATGTGCTTACCCGTATTTAATGACAATATAATATCATACGAGTGAACACAGGTACCTGTGACCCCCATGCCTCGATATAAACACCTCTCCTCGTTACGTTTCATAAATAGGTCATCTTTCAAATACATTGTAGTTGTATGGCAGTTATATACTTCCTGCTAGTACAAACCGAAAGTACTGACGTTTACCAGCATATTGACTGCATTTATCGGCGTGTTAGTGCCATCATGTCGGGACGAACGACGAGTAGAAACCGACCTTCATCAAGCGACAGGTAGGTTTTGTACATATAATGCAGAATTTTAGAAAATATTGGATTTTGTGTTTTGCATTTATAGGCCTACATGTACACATGTGTACGTAAAAGTTTGACTTGAGAAGGTATTTTTACATTTCTTTTCTTTGTTCTGGCTTTACAACAGTTGTGTGCGTACCACCACATACACTCATGTATTAAACACACAAATAATATTTAAAGAAAACATTTTGCACAATAAAAGTGCATCATTTATATTGCATATAGAGTACAGGTAAAAGGGAACCCCTTTATGTGCCTCATTCATATAGAGAAGAGAGGAAGACTTCTCGGTCCTTCTGTTAAAGGACAGACAAAAGCCAAACACAGGCTGACATCTTGTAAGGGGTAGCGTTAATTCAACCAAGTTCAACTTACCGATCTATATTCATTTACGGTCAAACTACGGAATTCACAGCATATCTTGACAGGGAGGGACCTCTCGGTCCACGAGTGTGTGTACACAGCCTCAACTTCAACTTCACTGCAACTCGTCCGTACGGCGCATTTTGATTGGTTGTTTATTATTAGTAATGGGTGATTCCCAGTCAGGGACGCTAGCTTGTAGATTACGGGTTAAAACTATGGATATAATTTAGAGCACAGTTGTTATATACGGGTACATCTTCTGGTAAGTACTTAAATAAGATATTGCTCTAAACAAATTTACATTGTATGGACGGAGAAGAAAACGAAAGTGTTTATCCGGGGCTGTGGGTCTCGTATACAAGGGAGCGATAAATAATTACTGGATGAGGTACAAATGGGGTGCTCTAGGTCAGAACAAAAAAAGATAAAATCATTATCATTTAGTAATACTTGAATGACCAACCAGATGAAATATTGTAAGAATTTCGAAATGCTTTGGGAATTTGACTGTATCAAGTTTATTATTTATCCTAAGAATATAGATCTATATCATTTTTAAATGATTTCTACCAATGCACATTTTTGTGTGTATACATATATAATGTGTTGTAATTTGAAACTTCGTTCAGGTATAAAGTTTAAAATTTGTATTTGAATTGAGTTACTTATATGAGTGTTTTGCATTAAAACTTGAAAATTACACCATGAGAAAAAATTTATTAATTCAAAATACGTATCATATGCATTGACATAATTAAATTGCCTGGTTGCAGTAAACAAAAACGGGAGTCAATAAAATATCACGTGACTCTTTACCTATGCCTGTTTAAAGTTTAAACCATAAGCTGTTACAGACAGACTGGTAGTTACATGTACATGTTTGTACTGGCTTGGCGTTTTTACTTCCCTGTTTGAGTGTTCTCGGAACTGACATAATACACACATATATTGGAACCGTTGGTGATATTCGATGTATATATTCGTGATAATGGTGCGCGAAACAGTACACATATATTCATAACGGCTTAGACGCTAGCCCTGAATCTCGGGTGAGTTATCATATTAATGTTATTGTACTATTATGCTTAACTGTATTTTAACTCAAGCTTGCAGTTTTAATTCTATTCAAAATACATGTTTAACTGTTTGGCGTTATCTATGGCGCGCTGTTTGTACTGTACGTGCTGTTACATGTCTATGAAGAGGAATGCAATGTTAAAGCAACACAAACCGAAAGTAGCCCATGACAACTTTATATTTCTCGTTTTTATAATGAAAACACAAGCATATGGAAATCTATATAAAGCTATAACAAACTAAAATATATTGAATTTTATCTTAAGTTATTTAACTGAGCACAAATAATTGTTTCGGGGTTGTAGAGATCATTCAATTCAATACATACATGTATATACATGTATCTAATAATTTGACACAGATTACTTAAAGGGGCATCCCGCGAAAGCCTAAATGCCTGTTCTTGAATATACATGGCGTCTGCACTACTTATCATATTTTCCTGCTATCCCAATATTCAAAGTCCGCTCAAAATGTCTATATTGACCATTTGCAAAATCGCATTCCTCGGGAAAGACCCGATAAAAATATCGGTGATGACGCAACGTGACAGGTGTGCCGCAAGTTCCCTGATCGGTTTGACGGAAGAGAGGCCGTAAGGGAGGGGACGCGTATAATGTATACGGCCGATGAAACAGAGACAAAATCCGTGTATAAACTTATTGAATCACATTCACATTAAAATCAGACATCAATTTCACACATACCGATTTTCAAATGAAGAATAAATGTTGGCATATCGGCACCATTTTTCGACACCGGGAATTATCTATATTACATATATTTACCGAGACCGAGACCGGTACACATGGGTACGGAATACGGCCATGGTACAAACCTTAATTTATGTAAAAGGTAATATTCACGAATCCAACTTTTTAGATGATTTCATAAAAGGTATGTACAGGGACGTATATGTGAGATACGTCCCTGGTATATAGTATCCATTGAACAGTACAAATATAAAATGACATCGAATGTTTGCGATTTTTTTTTCAATTCAATGTCTTAGAGATTTTTTTTTTCAGACTATCCATATATATACAATGTACATTCATTCATTTAAAATCTATCCAGCTTTCAGCGTCTTCATACGTTAACACCTATCACATAATGCGAATATTGAAGTCCATGCACTCATATAACACATCACACACCAAACATGACTACATGCATATCAGATTTGGAACTGTTGAAATACGGGTACTTATAACTACCAGTTATGATTATGTTATGATAATTCCGCTTTCTTTTTACATGTTTTTTTATCGTTTTGTAAAGGGACGTTGACCTTTTCAAAAAAGAAAAATGCAGGCATGGGAAATACATATAAGTATATGTTGTATATGTTCGTTGGGTTTTTTTATTTTATTTTTTTTCCGTTATGTATATATTTTCGTATCAAATTCAATACCGGGGTCGCAACCCAATGATATTTGTACCTTCACTAATTTATAGGTTAGGTATGAATATCACTTTTTTTTACGCGTGAAGACGTGTTTTTTATTCCTTTTGTCTAAATTGAAGTCATATGTACCTCGGTCGCACGTCCCGTTTTACAACGTATACGTAATCAAACGACTTTTTCTGTTACGGTATATATTGTATTTGAAAAGGTCTTTTTATCCAGCAATATAATTAAATCATACCGTTTTACTGGAGCATGAGATATTATAAAGGGAAAATTATAAAATACACTCTTAAGTTCAATCATACACGCATTTTATGTAACAGCGGACTGAAACAGTTTCCCCTTTGGTAGCCCCAAAACCAAATCAAAGTGTTATTTGTGAGAGTACCGCTACACAAAAGAAATATGCAACATACACACAATAGATCTGTTAGTTTCTCCTTTTAATACTTCCCATCTCTCAATATGACTCTGTAACGCAGTCTTGCGTCATATTTTGACAATTCGGCAACTTTTCGCTTAGTAATTAGGCCTTATCGCGGTGTAACGGTAATATCAGGTAGAGTGTTTACAATGGAAACGGCGCTCGGCTTTTCATGCGTTGGCGTTGGTAAGTGGAAACCCCAATCTGAAGCGTCTGGCTAGACCGATAGAAATTCCACTAGTTATCTTGAAATTATTAATTTTATGAATACATATCAGCAAAATCCGTTCGTCAAAGTCCATAAGAATACCCACTCGATATATGTATGTAATATTTTGCAAAAAAATGATGAAAAAAAACTTAGTTTCGCGGGATGCCCCTTTAATATTGATATACCCGGTAGTTTCATACCGCTAATGATCAATTCACGTCGAGAAATTGATTTGTACGGACATTGGTATATCTCGATTTTTTGACGGATTCCATTTTATTACATTGACGAGCTTTCACATTTTATTGAAATATTTACAGAGATGACTAGATTTTGCCCCATCGAAGTGTCTAGACTTGCTAGTGTCAAAGGTACATGTATCTACACCAAGTATTGTCAATTTGATGTGTCGTTTTGTGTTTGGGAGTAGATTTTTGCAATAAAAATGTTATAAACTGAATATCTAATAATATCTTCAGTGACACGAAATATATTTCACTCGCGTGGCTAATATTTTGCTGCGCTCGCAGGAAAAATAATCAAAATATTGACCCCCTTCGTGTAAATGAAGACTCTGTTAGAAACCCTCATTGTGTTTTTCTCCTAGGCAAACGTTTAACAAAAAACCAAATAAATTCAACACGTTTTGAAAATATTTTCAATTTAGTAAAATATATTTCCGAGACTTCATTAGGTCCGCCCTAGGCCTGCTGATGTATTTTTCAGTGTAGCTTTTATAATGCTGGGATATAGCTTCGTTATATCAGCCCAGAAAAAACCTCAACATTATAATAGAAATGATATACATAAAAAAGGAAAATTATATCATTCATAGCGAAAAAATAAAAATCAAAGAGTAATGTTATCTAAAAAATGAAACATCAAAGACCGTGAACGGGCTAAAGACCTCTAATTTCAATATAGTTACATGAAATACGATACGATAAAATAAACAGAACTTACCAAGGGAATAAGCTATATCTGCGAAACTCTCGTGTGGGAATCTTTAGAGTTTGACTTACAATGGGTCAGCGATCGAAAATACATACTTAATCAATGTCAATAAATAGCACAGAAACACAACTTACGAAGGAAGACAATTTTTGAATTGTACCCTGTCCGGGGCTCGAATTCTCGATCTTAAGCACGAACTCGTGATTTTCGGCACCAAGTCGCCAGAAATAACACTGCGCAAACTAGGCATTCCTAAAAAATGTTTCGTTGTCGCAGTCATAGACGGTCCGGTATTCTGACATGATCATAGTGGCAAATCGTCTATTATATATGATGTGAACATATGGATCGTAATGTACATGTATATGCATGGATATACGAATTGTACTATTATTACATATTACAATGTACAATATTTATGCGCACGTATGACAGAAATGCATTATTGTCATTATTATTTAAAAAAAAAAACCGACACATTTAGGTGATCTTTGACTTGTCTCTTGCAGAATGGAAAGAAAAGTTAGAAGTGCGCGAGCAAATTCTCCCCCAGGCGTGTACCCTGGGCAAGCACGACCATTTACCAGTGATGCCGTTTCTTCCCGTAAACGAACCGACAGACCGGCGTCAGGGTGAGTGATTGGCTGTATTATCCGTTTTCCTATCAGTTATATAAACAGTAACTGTTTCTGGAATTCATGTCTTCTACCGGCTTGATTGATGTTAAAGGCCCAATATACTTAACTTTCGGCAAAACTTGAAGCGAAAATCAGGCATAGTAACTTATTATATTTACTGATTTAGTTAAGATTAACTGATATCAGCAGTATTCAAGATGAAATCTTGCGCGGTTACCGGTACAGCAGCAGCTGAAACATGCTATTTGTAAACACGCGTCCATTTTGAACTGTTTTATGTTGTTGAAATGGGCCACACTTGAATTATTTTCAATTCTTTGGATTTTTTTGTCAACAGTTTCTTGTTAGTTACCACTCAGTATTACTTCGTTTTAGGCTTATTTTTGCATGGTTATCAACTGGATTTTTTATCATAATTTTACAGAATCTCGAAAAATTTCCCGAAGTTACGTATATTGGGCCTTTAACTAACTTGCAGGTTTGATTGTTACTTCATACAGGAAACGTTTATTCTGTATAGCTGCACAGTTTGTCACTTTATACAAAAGCATTAATTTACCAATAAATAACTCGACAATTGAAGTTACCTGTATGTGTGGTTATTATAAGGCTCTTTGGTGACCAGGGGTGTGAAATTCGGCAATTCCATCCTGGTTATTTTTTTTTCAATTTGGAAAAACCCGAGACTTTGCCGAGAGTTTTGCCAAATATGATTCCAAGGGTAGAATTCCCAATCATAAATCTTTGATCATGAAAGAGTATTTCTCTCTCAGTCTAGCTACATGTTCCTGAATACGCTCAAACATCATGGAACTAAGTTTTGACTTGGTACCATTTTGAAAATATAAACTTTCCCCCTGAACGATTTTGACTAAGACGAACCAGTCAACGAGATTAAAAATATCCCATATTTGCAAGCAATGTTTGCTCATAAAAAATAATATTATCTTTTTAACGTGTTAGGTAAATTTATCGTAAAAGGTTTTAATTTCACCACAATGCCTCTGCCACATTGCATCCTGGTAGTTCATGACGCCATATCATTGATAAGCTATTGTGACGTAACGTCACGGTAAATGATATGCAAGATAGAAAAATTCATTCATCCCTTTTTTCCCCCTTGAAAGCGGTTTTTGCAAACGCGGAAATGAGAGAAATATAACTATTCTGCCTGATTTGTATAATGTAGAAAAGGGACCGCCAATACAGTATCTGACTTACGTATTTAAATAGGTACTCACCAATTGTTATTATCAGTTCAAGAACTCGATCTGCACATGATCACAAGCCGGAAGGTGCTTATAAACACGACACGAAAGCCTCCTCTGCCTCATCACATTTCGGTAGCCTCAGCGATCTCCGAAAGCTTCTCCATGTCGCCTCCGAGCTACAGAAGGTTGACGTAGACGCGGCGTTGAATATCTATAAAGGACTGATGCTAGAGACAGAAAACAGCCAACAAATCCAATCGGAGGTAACTATTGTCCCTGTTTATTAATTCTCCATGTATTTACGCGTCACTAAATCACCCAAAGGTTTTGTTGTTTTTTTTTCGCGAGAACTTTATGAAGGTAAAACTTTGTTTGGTTTTTCCTCTATGAAATGTAGACGACATGTTAGCCTTGTTTGTAAATTCCAGGAAACTATCTTGGAGCAGCTTAACGCTGGGAGTAACGAGAGCGATAGAACAGCACTTAAAGAACAAATTGAAGCTCTCCGTCACGAGAATGAAAAACTAAAAAAGGACAATACCTCATTAGAAGGCATTAGCCAACAAAGCAAGGGAATGCTTGATGTTATGAAACGAATGGAGAAGGAAAGCAAACAACTCAAGGAAGATTTTAAAATCAAAGAAGACGAAATAAGGAAGTTAAAAGAAGACAGAGCTAAGGTTGTAACCGAAAAAAATGAGGCACTGACAAGGTAATTTTAAAACGCAACAAAATATGCCAGAGACACATTTTTCAATAAAGTCTGATAAAGATAATACTGGAGCTATTATGTTGTATCCCAATTTTCATCTTGGGAGAATCGCTTTGCTGTTATTCCAGCATCAGCATCTTAACGCTTTAGTTTTTTGGGAATATTTTATCTCTTTGTCGTTATGTTCACACAAAGAGTGTACTGGGTGGACGATGGTACGGTCATTTTTAATTCTGTCTTTGGCTAAGAAGGGCTTATTGGTTTAATAATAACTTAAACCACATATTATTATACTTCTAATATGGTTTTTATGTAATGTAGTTGTTTTATGTGATAATGGAGCGCATTGCTCAGAAAACTTGACAGTGTCATTTTGTCTACACTGTTGGCATTACTTTGCCCTTTATACATGTGTGTTTGTGTATGTGTATACAGGTTAAGTAAGGAGCTTGGGACGAAGCTGAGTGACAACAACCCGACTATCGCTGACCTCAGTGACCCCAACAGAGGCATGAAGCTGGGGGAGAAGTACAACGAGTTGTATGATAATGAGTGGACGGACGCCTTGGAGACACTGTGTAGAAATGGGTCGGACGAGGAAGGAAACGTGAAGAAGCTGCTAGAAATCTTGAAGGTATTTATTTTTCCATAAATGCTATTTTCTCGGTATGGTACGTTTATTAAGAGAGATTGTATATCGATTCTGAGGTATTGGTACCACTAGTTCAAATTTGTTCAGGCTCTCATTAATTGGTTGGACCGTAATTACCATAGTTGTCGATTTGCCGTCAAAGAAAAACACATGCTTACAGATAATATGATTTTCGGTCGTTTTTGGTTGGGTGTGTACTGTGTAATATGCTACAAATATGAAGGCGTATGCATACCAGTATCGATATCATTCTTTAAAAAAACCCATAGTAAATATGTGATATATTTGTGACGTAGACGTCAATTCCTGAACTTCGTCATATTTAATATCTTGTATGCATGAATAATTTGCAGAAGTGTTACAAACTGTGTCAAGATCTATCAGACAATCAGATGACGACACTAGAAATGGTTTTGCTGAACCCGGTAAGTAAGCGATGAACCATCGTCATATATCATACCAGATTATGTCTCGAATGCAGATCCCTAAAATGCCATCTTTTTGAAAGAAATCTTGTAGATAATCCCTTGTGTTCATGTGGACATTTTGTAGGAGACAATTCACACTTTCTATTGTTTTGTATAAATCATAATGATTCACGTCAAATGTATTTGACCCCTTTGCCCTATCAATTAGGTGTTGACTTATTACTAGATGGTAATATATCTTTAACGTATGACCGAAACATAAACATTTTTAATTCTACGCAAAATTATATCAGATCAACAAGAATATTTACAAGCAATTTTAGTCCAACTACATCCAGACACAGTTGCTTGAGTTTCTGTCAGTATATAAAAAAATGTTTATATATATGGAGCTGCGGCCCATTACAGAATGTACTGTAATGGGAGGCTCATTTCACACACATATTTATTTATTATTTACTGACAGAAACTCAAGCAACTGTGATCCAGATATCAGGTAAACTAAATTACCCATCCAACTGGGCAAAACTCTTTACCTTATATCATATTATATTCTTCTTTCAACACAGAGTCTTGTGTACATATTCAAAGCATCACTGCAATGTTTTATATGTAGTTTTAGCTAAGCTTGTTTTGTACGATGAGAAGGACCATGTATAAGTACAATATTACTAGTTTCGTAATCTTCAGGGTAGAAATACATTTTGTAATTTGTAAATATCACTTGTCATGAATAAGTATGGTTCAAACTAAGCGATTAATCACAAGTTAATTCGAATGTCAAATATATTAGTATATGCTTAACTTGGGTTAATGATTAAAACAATATGTTCAAATCAGATGAATGTCATTAATAAAAACTAATTGTACCTAGCCTTAGCAATGTTGGCATTTATTATTATTTTTAGAATTTCTACAGGAAATTGTTTTTAATGTCGGTAAGTAAAATGTTATGTCTGGGAAGTTTCTTATATGGAATATACACTGCAGTTACATGTAGGGCGACTCAATATCAGGGCATTATATGAAAGAGTGTTAAACAAAATACACAGTTATATCATCATTCATGTTTTAAGGGAACGAGCTACCAGAAACAAGCTTGGAGGGACACAGACAACACTATGATACCCAAGTCTACATACAAGCAGCTAAAGGACTGTAGGAAAGAGGTGTCGCCAAAGGCCGTGGGGAACATTTATAAGGTAAAGTGAAAATAGGAACTATATCCCGGCCATTACTGTACAGTACAGCATAAAAATTGATTTGAATTTCAGAATCACAACAAAATTGCTTCGGTTTCTGTTTCTTTCAAATAATATCTCTCCTTTTGGTTTGTTTAGGCTTATTTGATATGTGATATAAACTGATACAAATTGATCGTCATTAATGAATAAAAAGTAAAATCATTTTGAGTGCTAATTTTTTATTTTCAATGAAAAAATTAAAGCTTTATTATGATTTATGAAATAATCAGAAAATATCAGAACCTCAACAAAACCATTACCCCCATCCTGTGTAAATCTATGTCAAATCCAAGTACATGTAACGTCCTCAAAGTAAGAACCGGGTCATCATTCTTAATCACGTTCATTCAGTGTACTAGCATTGTAAACACAATACAAAGATTATCAGGCTATCAGTCTATCACCTGAGTCTATCAAATGGCAAGCTTCAGCGAAAATATTAACGAGACGGTATCGTATATCGAGGCTCAAGTTTGTGGATTGTCTGCTGAAATCCGGCTTTTCTACAACAGAATAGGGCCGTGAATCAGTTGCAATGAACACAGACAACGTTGAATCGCGGTTCATCGGTTTTCAACCGAACCGTCCCACCCCTAGTTGGGATGTACATTTTAAACCCATAAAAACCCAATTAAAACAAAATAAAAGAAACAATAAAATAAATCCTATGAAATGGACTCCCAACTTACTTCACGTGTTTGTGAATACTGTTCCGCTGTTCTCATTTTCCGTGCTGATGCAGAAACTTAGAATTAGTTGAGAAGCCCGTTTCTTTTATTGACTTATACTAAGCTTGTTCATCTCCTTCAAAAGGATTTAGGGAATTTTCCAAACTTGCTCCTAAATGTGTGTATTTGAAGCTACCAAAGAGCAGAAAACAGTACTTAATATCAGAGATAATGCTATTTTACTTCATTGTACAAATATTCTTTACAGGAACATGCTCGTTCTAAATTTGGATGGATTGCAGAAGATATTCCTGATTTTGTGAAAGGATGTATCGAGGTATGCTGGCTTATGTGTACCCAGGACCCCCCAGTCTATATCGGAAACGAGGCAGACGTCGGCAGTGCGTTCGATTCCAATAAGTATAAACCATACACAATCTCGGGAACAATCGTCTCGTACAACGTATGGCCGCCCCTGTTGCTACACAAGGACGGCCCACTACTGGTGAAAGGGATCGTACAACCGATCAAAGTACCCCGTGCGAAGAAAACCACTGTAGAACCAAAGCCCAAAACAACTGCCGTAGCTGACAGACTAAAAAACAACGTTGGAGAAACGTACGTTTCTCCATATAGCCAGAAAAGAACGCAACGCGAAACAACAACGAAACCCACTCAGTATTACGATAAAACAACATTTGATAGAAATGGCACGTCGCCGCCCAGGGAGAAATACTATAGCGGAAGCCATACCAGAAAAAACTACGAAGAGCATCGGTCTTATAATGCTACAGAGGACAGAGGCTCCCCAGTTCACCTTGCAGTTCACAGTAACTATGGAAGCCGCCAGGACTCGTACGGATCATTAACACAAAGAAATTACCAGCAAGATGTTGTCAGCAGCCCATACGATCCAATTTCCTTCGAATACAAAGGCATGACATACGTTTGGGTGAATGGCCAGTCGTACACTAGGAGGGAATACCAGCAAATATTTGGAACAACAAGAGGAGTATCCAACATATAGCAGTTGTAATGTTGACTGAATGACAAAACGAACATATCATTTTTAATGTAAACATTCTATAACCTATATCTTTCATCTCTTCTAGTTTTGATATGACATTACATTGCGACGTGAAGCTTTCATGGTGGCATCTCCGATTACATCGAAGACGTCGGGACAAGTGTGTGTCTTAATGTGACTCTTGTTCTGTAATATCCAAATATCGGGAATTTATAATGATTTCTTTTTAATAAATTTTATTCAAACAAAGATTGCATTTATTTCAGTTCGTTTATACAGTAATTTAGTTTATATATTTATATATAAATGGCGAAATGGAAAATTTAAAAAACGGTTAAAGTTGTATACAAAACATATGGATGTTAAAAATAATAGTATATTGCAGATACACCCATATTGCTCGTACATTTCATTTTGTAGCGTATTTTGACTTTACCAGAAAAAAGAGAAACTGTTACTATTAAATATTATATGAGAAAACCAAATAAAGATTAATGTACTTAAAAGCATATAGAATGAAATATTACTTGTTATATTCCATGAAAGATGACGTAACACACACATATGCTGCACCTTTTAAATTTAGTAATAGATACAGTATACCGATAAAATGAATTAAACTGCATCGTACAGATGTTTTGTTTTCCTAGGATAAGTTGATAATCGAAACCAATTTGAGAAATTTCGTGAGTTATCCCAAAAAAAATATGTTACTGAAATTTCGAAAAAAAATCTTAATTGATTTCAACATATTTATTAATATAATATAAGGTCAATAATAACGGACACCAGAGGGTGCTAATATAAGTCTTTTACATTATCCAATAGGATAAATAACACAAATACAAAAAACTGTATTTCTGATTTTCTTTAGGCTCATTTCTCCCGTTTTGAATTTCGCATAGCCTAGTTTCTACATGTGTCTTGATTTCAATTTTTTGGCTTTGTCAAATGTTACCAGTACATAGAAAGCAGCTACACACACATTATTGTGAAATATTTTCAAAAGTTTCCTTTTTTAATATCACAGCATATTGGTTTTATTGTACAATTATAACTAATGCAAAAATATTATATTTTTTTCATTTACACTATATGTCATACATTGTTAGCAAGATAATCATAAATTGAAATTAATAATCTGTTGGAAGGACTTCCAATATTATAAAAATCAAAAATCTTTTAAAGAGAATCCCTGAACGATACATTTATTGGAATTGAAGAACCAAGGACAAATATTATTATAATATTACCAATCAAAGACAGTTATAGTAAAGGGAACAGGTGTTGTCTAAGGATGATGTAACAGACACATATGCTGCACCTTTTAGATTAGTAATAGATACATGTGGAGCATAAGAAGTTGGTCTATCTTTTACTCACCTGACCCCTCTGCTTCTACATTAGTTAAGAAATTTTGGATTCCCACCTTTTTGCACCTAGCATCACTGAAGAGTCATAGGAGAACAAATCAGCGGTATTGTGCAGTTAAATTCATTTTTTTCGGCAAACTGTATATATTGCTTAATTTAAAAGGTGCAGCACACGTGTGTGTTACGTCATCTTTGAATACATGCACATGTATATTAATAGAAAATAATTTTTGTTTCATATTGGTAATAAAGGTAATTTCTACATCATGTGCATTACATTAAGGTGGGTACATCAGAGGATTTTGCCCGATACGTGATCAAATTGTGATCATCAGTGATTCCGACAATCAATCAAGGTCTTGGTTAATTGATTTTCCGTCCGTTAACCATCTATTTTTAGCTATATAACTTAATTTTTTAAAACTTCATACAGGCATCAAATAAACGATAAGTTGTACATTTGTACATTTTAGGACAAGTACGACGATATATGTCATATTCATTTAACTGAAGATATGTCGTGTGTCAGGACAACCCATAACTTTTTATTCTATGTATTTCATTTATAGTTTTAACATAAAATTATTTGTGAAAGATAATGATGATTTGAACTATAATAAATATAGTTATGAAAACACTGTTTCCTGTTGATATTTCCTTACTACAAGTCAATGCTGAATAGATTTTCAAATTATGTTTGAGGTTAGTCCAAGAATAATATATCATCGTTATCACAGGTACAGTGTACTCGCACAAACACGCATTTTAGATGTAAAATACATAATACAAGAAACTATCTGAACAGGACTAACAGCTGTACAGTTGAATTGAAAGGAAACAGCCTAATCTTGGTTGTTTGATTTAATATTATTGTTGGAGTAATTTTTTCGAACAGACTTAAAAAATGCAACTAATAAACGTATATACTTCTATATTCTGTACATATATATCTTCTTTACTGAGGATTATTTTCAAAACCCAAAATACATATTTACAATAGAGATATAGCTCATGCAGGAAATATAAGAAACATTCGACACTTTTAAGTTATTGAACGCATGATTACAGTCAAATAACAATTTTCAGTAACTTTAGGTTATTTAAGGAGTTTTTGACGCATCTACCCTCCTATTTGGATACTGTTGAATTTATTTAGATTTTGTGATGTTTCTGAACAGAGTTGATAAATATCTATAGCAACTATAAGATAATAATATAGTATATATAACTAGTGGGAAATATGAGCAGTGACCCCGGGGTATGGCTACACCCTTAGGGAAGATGACGTAACACACACATATGCTGCACTTCTTAAATTCAGTAATAGATACAGTATGCTGAAACAAAATTAATGAAACTACAAAATACAACAATTTCGTCTTCCTAGGCCTCTTCAGTGATGCTAGGAGCCAAAAGGTGGGAATCGAAAATTTCTAGAATTGTGAGAGTAATGATTTCATATGATCATTCGGAAATTTTTACTTACTGTTATTGTAATATTATATGTAACCATGTCTTCTATTATTTTTTTCTATATACAAAATACATTTTATCACTTGTCTAAACTTCTCTCTCACTCTCTTTCTCTCTCTCTCCCTTCTCTATATATATACAATACCTAACTATACAAGGTATGGAACACTAAAAACTTTATTTAATCAATACAAAATATCAATCGTATATTTTCATTAAAAGGTATTGAAACTTTTTTATCAATTTTGGACAAAAATCGTATTAAAAGTCGAAAGAATGAAAACTCAAGATATAAACTCACTGCATTACAATATCTGTTAACGACTAAAAAACAAACGGATGAAACAGTATGACAAAGATTTTGAAGCTCTTCAGAGCGAGAAAGTAACATTGCAAAAGGAAAAACAGAAGTTGGAAAGTAAATGCCAACAGACCGACGAACTGCTAGAGACCATCCAAGCTTTAAAGACTGAAAACAATAAGTACAAGGAAGACCAAAAACGGAAACAAGATGACGTCAGCAGTGTAACAGAACTACCCTCTGTCGATTCAAGATTACCAGTAGACAACAAATAAATATTCTTTGCATCGGCTAATTATTGCATACTGTAAAACGGGAAACGTTCGCCCCGTTTTTATTTCGCCCTCTCATGAAAAAAATTATGATTTCGCCCTGTCTTGGATTCGCCGTCCCAAATGCAGATACAATTCCAATGCAAAGCAGCCATGTTATTCAACAGGAAGAGAACGTAATGTCAACAAGAAACACAAGACCGGACCGGCATTGACAACACTATGCATGTCTCCTTACATCCGCGCTTAAAAAGAGGGTTGACGAGTGATGGCGTTTTAGTGGTTGAATCGATCGATTGAAATAACAAGTATAAAGCAAAACGCCATTGCGTATTAATTTGTCTGTCAATCAAACGACTCAAAAGAAGGGAATTCTTTCAAAAATATGTCCCCGTAAAAAAAACTAAATATATATTCCCTGTGTCATAACAGTAACAATAGCAACACATTTTCTGTGCAAATTTCATGTAACTATGACAACATAAGGGCATTGTCCCCTTAAATATATTTGTGCGGGTGAATACGTTTGCATTTCGTTAAAACTATACTATAGAATTATAGCCTTTAGAGGAAGTCAATACATGGTTTTGTCAACCCGAGAAAAAACGGACGGAGTCAATGACAATAATAATCGGTTCTCATTTTGAGAACTTGATGTTTACTTGGGTGTGACAAAGATTAAATGGCGGATGTCGTCGATGAAGCATAATTCACATACTCTTCCGGAACACCTGGTCTGATTCTCTTTTACTTTTACAAGGGTCTCCATGCAAATCTTTCCTTTGTTCATATTTTACCCCTGGTTTAATCGATTTTGAGTTCGGATTATGATTTTGTTAACACTTCGGTATTCTCTAATTTATATTCACTTTGTTGTATAGATATTTTTGCTCTTTTCGTCGGTTCTCTACATCAAAAACCATGTTCAAATTTCGAATTTATTCAGACTATTTTTTCTAGCACAAAAAAGTCGTACTTGAAATTATACGTGATACATGTATGTCTTTTGGTTTTTTCAATATGTGAGGACAATGTGTACATGTATATACATGTACCAAAAGCGTGCATACGTTTGTTTAATTTTATGTCTTGTTTTACAACATTGTGTATCATTATTGTATTATTTTGGGGACAATACTCTTGGTGTTCAATTTGAAACTTTGAGACAACCATGCTGAAAAAGATGTGGATGTATTCTTAAGATACTCGATCTTTCTGATTATTTTGTAGATTTGAACATTATAATAATATAGATTATCATTGATAAATAATTAAAACCGTATATAGAAGTCACATTAAGTGGTCAACCATTTATAGAATAATACGGACAAAGTATGATCAAGAGTTTGAGTGTTTCATTTTTTGAGTTAATTTCATAGTGTTTTTTTATTGAAGTTGAAAGAAAAAAAAAGAAAATTAAAAATAAAACCAAACAATCTGTTTTCAATTTCGATGTTTTTTTTTTAAGTATGATTGTTTAATCTTTAGAAATTGGTTTGTGGTTATAATAACAATGAATATAATGTATACAACAAATTTTTTTAATCCAGATAAATAAGAGAAGCAGGGATATGCGAGATATAATATCATGTGTAATTCTTTTCCATAGCGGTAATTGCAATTCACGAATACATCGTCGCTTTTCTTTCCTCGTGTTATCTCCCTTAAAGTTAAGTTTTAGATATCAGTAACTCAAGTATACAACTAGTAGGTTTGACACGGACCCTCTTGAAGCGACTGAAGTACAGCGTATCCCATACTTTCGACAACCGTGCAAACTGGGAGTAACATCGATGGACAGAGGTGAGATTTAAATATAATCAAGGCCTCAGACTAATTTTTTAAATATGTGTTGATTTATTTATTGGGTAAAGAACTGTAGAAATATAATAGAATATGTTTTGTTTATCAACAAATATTGATCATGTCTGCGCGTGTAGGTGTTCGGTATGTAACGTTAATCCTACACAAACCGAAAGTAGAAATATGTATAATATAAGTCATTAAAAGTGAAAATAAACATAGCGACATTGACAGTATTATTGTTAATTGTCTTGAAGAGGCGAACATTAAAAGAATACTGTAATAAAAACCCAACAACACAAATTATGATTAACGCATGAACCAGTCGAACGTTATAATCTAACCTTTGTGTTAATATAGTTAAGCTTGATATGCCCGTCGACATTAATCTCTCGTAGATTGCTTAATGAATATGCTGAATATCATATAACTTCTGTATTGGTCTTGAAAATTGTTTTATTAACTAATTTGTCATTAAAAACGGTTGACTTAAGTACTGAATATTTGTCATTATTTTCGAAAATAATTACAGTTGTGTGAATATATAAGAAATAGGTTATATATTTCCAAAACCTGGCACGTCCTAAACTGAACCTGTCTGTTAATAAGATAAAGATGTTTCACACTCTGTTTTTCTATTTCCAAATGAAATACGTCGTAATATCATTGCTGCAGAATGGCTTCGAACCTTCAGAAAGAACCAGCAGCTCGTGCGAAGCATGTATCGCCTTGGAACCAAGGATCCGCGGAACCGTATACTGATAGACCAACACTGAGGTAACGTTAAGAAGTTTTAAGTGGTCGGTGGCAAAGTGGTCATAACGACCTCGACTTTCACCACCACTGCCATGTTACTGAATCAATGGGAAAAGGCATTAAGAGATTTAGGTTACGTCGAAATTCTGGTAGGGATAGACTGGGGAAAAGTTGACTGATTGTTTTGGTAAAAAGTTATGCATGTTTTTATTTACATTTGAATGATATTGTCATCATAAGTCTCCTGAGAGCTTTGTTGCTGGCTGGACGTTAAATAATATGCATCATGCGAAATCATTTCAATCCTATTAAAACAACACAGACAAGAATTGAAATATCAAACTTAAACAGACATGACGGCTGTTGACAATATCGTTTGACATTTTCTGAGACTCGACAATGTTATTAATGTAACCAGCAAGGTCTGCAATATGTTGCAAAATGCTCATCGGTTGAAATGGACCGTCAACGATCGCTCCAACTAACTGAAACTAAATTAATTTACCAGCAATATCGCCTGTCTGTTATACTGTAGTGATATACAGGGATTCATAATACGTATGCTTTACTGATTGACTTGAAAAATATAAAATAAAGCATGTATATTTTAGACATTTAAGACGAACCCCTGTGCTCTTCTGCAAAATCACACACTTCAGAATCGTTCTAAGATTTACGACATGTCACAAAAAGGTGCTGTTTAGTCTACAAACTGTAGGATTCTATGTTATTAACACATAAATCCAGGACACAATCCACATATTCTCGATAATTTACACATAAATCAACGCCACAATCCACATATTCTTTATAATTATCACATAAATCCAGGAGACAATCCACAAATTCTATATAATTAACACATGAATCCACGGCACAATCCACATATTCTATGTAATTAGCATAAAAATTCACGCCACAATCCACAAATTCTATATAATTAACACATAAATCCATGCCACAATCCACATATTCTTGATAATTTACACATAAATCAACGCCACAATCCACATATTCTACATAATTAACACATAAATCCACGCCACAATCCACATATTCTATATAATTAACACATAAATCCACGCCACAATCCACATATTCTATATAATTAACACATAAATCCACGCCACAATCCACATATTCTACATAATTAACACATAAATCCACGCCAAAATCCACACATTCTATATAATTAACACATAAATCCATGCCACAATCCACATATTCTATGTAATCAACACATAAATCCATGCCACAATCCACATATTCTATGTAATTAACACATAAATCCATGCCACAATCCACATATTCTATGTAATTAACACATAAATCCATGCCACAATCCACATATTCTATGTAATTAACACATAAATCCAGGACACAATCCACATATTCTATATAATTAACACATAAATCCATGCCACAATCCACATATTCTATGTAATTAACACATAAATCCACGCCACAATCCACATATTCTATGTAATTAACACATAAATTCACGCCACAATCAACATATTCTTTATAATTAACACATAAATCCAGGACACAATCCACATATTCTTTATAATTAACACATAAATCCAGGACACAATCCACATATTCTATATAATTAACACATAAATTCACGCCACAATCAACATATTCTATATAATTAACACATAAATCCACGCCACAATCCACATATTCTATGTAACTAACACATAAATTCACGCCACAATCCACATATTCTATATAATTAACACATAAATCCATGCCACAATCCACATATTCTATATAATTAACACATAAATCCTTACCACAATCCACATATTCTATATAATTAACACATAAATCTATGCCACAATCCACATATTCTATATAATTAACACATAAATCCATGCCACAATCCACATATTCTATATAATTAACACATAAATCTAGGACACAATCCACATATTTTTTATAATTAACACATAAATCCACGCCACAATCCACATATTCTATATAATTAACACCTAAATCCAGGACACAATCCACATATTCTATATAATTAACACATAAATCCATGCCACAATCCACATATTTTATATAATTAACACACAAATCCATGCCACAATCCACATATTCTATATAATTAACACATAAATCCACGCCACAATCCACATATTCTATATAATTAACATATAAATCCACGCTACAATCCACATATTCTATATAATTAACACATAAATTCACGCCAAAATCCACACATTCTATATAATTAACACATAAAGACACGCCACAATCCACATATTCTATATAATTCACACATAAATCGACGCCACAATCCACATATTCTATATAATTAACACATAAATCCAGGACACAATCCACATATTCTATGTAACTAACACATAAATTCACGGCATAATCCACATATTCTATATAATTAACACATAAATCCAGGACACAATCCACATATTCTTTATAATTAACACATAAATCCAGGACACAATCCACATATTCTATATAATTAACACATAAATTCACGCCACAATCCACATATTCTGTATAATTAACACATAAATCCACGCCATAATTTACATATTCTTTATAATTAACACATAAATCCAGGACACAATCCACATATTCTTTATAATTAACACATAAATCCAGGACACAATCCACATATTCTATATGATTAACAGATAAATCTACGCCACAATCCACATATTCTATATAATTAGCACAAAAATACACGCCACAATTCACATATTCTATATAGTAATTAACACATAAATCCACGCCACAATCCACATATTAAATACGATTAACACATAAATCCACGCCACAATCCACATATTCTATATAATAAACACAAAAATCCATGCCACAATCCACATATTCTATATAAATAACACATAAATCCATGCCACAATCCACATATTTTATATAATTAACACACAAATCCATGCCACAATCCACATATTCTATATAATTAACACACAAATTCACGCCTCAATCCACATATTCTATATAATTAACACATAAATCTATGCCACAATCCACATATTCTATATAATTAACACATAAATCCATGCCACAATCCACATATTCTATATAATTAACATATAAATCTACGCCACAATCCACATATTTTATATAATTAGCACATAAATCCACGCCACAATTCACATATTCTATATAGTAATTAACACATAAATCCACGCCACAATCCACATATTCTATATAATTAACACATAAATCCATGCCACAATCCACATATTCTATATAATTAACACATAAATCCATGCCACAATCCACATATTCTATATAATTAACACATAAATCCATGCCACAATCCACATATTCTATATAAATAACACATAAATCCATGCCACAATCCACATATTTTATATAATTAACACATAAATCCATGCCACAATCCACATATTCTATATAATTAACACATAAATCCATGCCACAATCCACATATTCTATATAAATAACATATAAATCTACGCCACAATCCACATATTCTATATAATTAGCACATAAATACACGCCACAATTCACATATTCTATATAGTAATTAACACATAAATCCACGCCACAATCCACATATTCTATATAATTAACACATAAATCCATGCCACAATCCACATATTCTATATAATTAACACATAAATCCATGCCACAATCCACATATTCTATATAAATAACACATAAATCCACGCCACAATCCACATATTCTATATAATTAACACATAAATCCATGCCACAATCCACATATTCTATATAAATAACACATAAATCCATGCCACAATCCACATATTTTATATAATTAACACATAAATCCATGCCACAATCCACATATTCTATATAATTAACACATAAATCCATGCCACAATCCACATATTCTATATAATTAACACATAAATCCATGCCACAATCCACATATTCTATATAAATAACACATAAATCCATGCCACAATCCACATATTTTATATAATTAACACATAAATCCATGCCACAATCCACATATTCTATATAATTAACACATAAATCCATGCCACAATCCACATATTCTATATAAATAACATATAAATCCATGCCACAATCCACATATTTTATATAATTAACACATAAATCCATGCCACAATCCACATATTCTATATAAATAACACATAAATCCATGCCACAATCCACATATTCTATATAATTAACACATAAATCCATGCCACAATCCACATATTCTATATAATTAACACATAAATCCATGCCACAATCCACATATTCTATATAAATAACACATAAATCCACGCCACAATCCACATATTCTATATAATTAACACATAAATCCATGCCACAATCCACATATTCTATATAAATAACACATAAATCCATGCCACAATCCACATATTTTATATAATTAACACATAAATCCATGCCACAATCCACATATTCTATATAATTAACACATAAATCCATGCCACAATCCACATATTCTATATAATTAACACATAAATCCACGCTACAATCCACATATTCTATGTAATTAACACATAAATTCACGCCACAATCCACATATTCTATATAATTAACACATAAATCCAGGACAAAATCCACATATTCTTTATAATTAACACATAAATCCAGGACACAATCCACATATTCTATATAATTAACACATAAATTCACGCCACAATCCACATTTTCTGTATAATTAACACATAAATAAACGCCACAATTTACATATTCTTTATAATTAACACATAAATCCAGGACACAATCCACATATTCTATATAATTAACACATAAATCCACGCCACAATTTACATATTCTTTATAATTAACACATAAATCCAGGACACAATCCACATATTCTATATGATTAACATATAAATCTACGCCACAATCCACATATTCTATATAATTAGAACATAAATCTACGCCACAATCCACATATTCTATATAATTAGCACATAATACACGCCACAATTCACATATTCTATATAGTAATTAACACATAAATCCACGCCACAATCCACATATTAAATACGATTAACACATAAATCCACGCCACAATCAACATATTCTATATAATTAACACAAAAATCCATGCCACAATCCACATATTCTATATAAATAACACATAAATCCATGCCACAATCCACATATTTTATATAATTAACACATAAATCCATGCCACAATCCACATATTCTATATAATTAACACATAAATCCATGCCACAATCCACATATTCTATATAATTAACACACAAATCCATGCCACAATCCACATATTCTATATAATTAACACATAAATCCATGCCACAATCCACATATTCTATTCAATTAACACACAAATCCATGCCACAATCCACATATTTTATATTATTAACACACCAATCCATGCCACAATCCACATATTCTATATAATTAATACACAAATTCACGCCTCAATCCACATATTCTATATAATTAACACATAAATCTATGCCACAATCCACATATTCTATATAATTAACACATAAATCCACGCCACAATCCACATATTCTATATAATTAACACACAAATCCATGCCACCATCCACATAATCTATGTAATTAACACATAAATCCATGCCACAATCCACATATTCTATATAATTAACACATAAATCCATCCCCCAATCAACATATTCTATATGATTAACACATAAATCCATTCCACAATCCACATATTCTATATAATAAACACATAAATTCACGCCACAATCCACATATTCTATATAATTAACACATAAATTCACGCCACAATCCACATATTCTATATAATTAACACATAAATCCACGCCACAATCCACATATTCTATATAATTAACACATAAATCCACGCCACAATCCACATATTCTATATAATTAACACATAAATCCTTACCACAATCCACATATTCTCGATAATTAACACATAAATTCACGCCACAATCCACATATTCTATATAATCAACACATAAATTCACGCCACAATCCACATATTCTATATAATCAACACATAAATCCACGCCACAATCCACATATTCTCGATAATTAACACATAAATTCACGCCACAATCCACATATTCTCGATAATTAACAGATAAATTCACGCCACAATCCACATATTCTCGATAATTAACAGATAAATTCACGCCACAATCCACATATTCTATATAATTAACACATAAATCCTTACCACAATCCACATATTCTATATAATTAACACATAAATTCACGCCACAATCCACATATTCTATATAATCAACACATAAATTCACGCCACAATCCACATATTCTATATAATTAACACATAAATCCAGGACACAATCCACATATTCTATATAATTAACACATAAATCCTTACCACAATCCACATATTCTATATAATTAACACATAAATTCACGCCACAATCCACATATTCTATATAATTAACACATAAATCCATTCCACAATCCACATATTCTATATAATTAACACATAAATCCAGGACACAATCCACATATTCTATATAATTAACACATAAATCCTTACCACAATCCACATATTCTATATAATTAACACATAAATTCATGCCACAATCCACATATTCTATATAATTAACACATAAATCCTTACCACAATCCACATATTCTATATAATTAACACATAAATCCTTACCACAATCCACATATTCTATATAATTAACACATAAATCCACGCCACAATCCACATATTCTGTATAATTAACACATAAATCCACGCCACAATCCACATAATCTATATAATTAACACATAAATCCACGCCACAATCCACATATTCTATATAATTAACACATAAATTCACGCCACAATCCACATATTCTATATAGTTAACACATAAATCCACGCCACAATCCACATTTAAGGATTAAAGTTTCTTTCTGGTGGTTTTATCAAAGGATAAAGTTCAGTAGGATGTCGATAGTTGGAATGGAACGCGAAGCGTTCCATGAAACAATTATCGATATCCTACTGAACTTTATCCTTTGATAAAACCACCAGAAAGAAACTTTAATCCTTATATTTACTGTCCAGAACTTATATTTCCACGTGTAATTATTTCTTTAATCAGATATTATGATACTTACTGCGATGAAATCAAATAGTATCGTTTGGTTTCGGTAGACTGTTGAAACAGCCGCCTTATGAAGTGACGAACTCCCGCGAAATTTCAGTCAACAAGTAAACAAAAAAGTTCCAAAAGATTACATCTTTTTATTGCTATTTTTTCACATAAGTTCATATATAAACAAACCATACTGTCTTTGTTACTGTTATTGTATTTAAAAAAAACATCAAAATGCTTCTGATTTATTTCTTAAATAAAGTAACACATACTACGCGGCAGGATATTGATCGAGTCTGTAAAGTAGTGACGCGGCCCCGTGTTCAAATCATAACGGAGTGTATTACAGCGCGCTGCGCCAATAGGCGCGTGATCCACTGATTTTATCGGAAAATAAAGTTCAGTAGGCATTCGTAGAAATGTATAGGCAATATACTTTCAATTCCAAACAGACTGTAAATATATTTATGTAATTAACACATAAACCCATGCCACAATCCACAAATTCTATGCAATTAACACATAAATCCACGCCACAATCCACATAATCTATGTAATTAACACATCAATCCACGCCACAATCCACATATTCTATATAATTAACACATAAATCCACGCCACAATCCACATATTCTATGCAATTAACACATAAATCCACGCCACAATCCACATATTCTATGCAATTAACACATAAATCCATGCCACAATCCACATATTCAATGTAATCAACACATAAATTCACGCCACAATCCACATATTCTATATAATTAACACACAAATCCATGCCACAATCCACATATTCTATGCAATTAACACATAAATCCACGCCACAATCCACATATTCTATATAATGAACACATAAATCCATGCCACAATCCACATATTCTATATAATAAACACATCAATCCACGCCACAATCCACATATTCTATGTAGTTAAGACATAAATCCACGCCACAATCCACATATTCCAATGATCTCTCTATTCACATTCAACTTCAAAATATATTCCTTCGTGGATGCTCTTTGTAGTTTTAAATTTTACAATCTAAATTTATAACTAGAAAAAAACTGTTTTTTGAAAAGGATTCATGATAACAATTAATACCATTTATTTTCATCTGATTAATAATGATTTTTATTGTATAGATAAACGTTATTATGAAATGATATTTGCGATATATACAAGTGTTATTTTAAATCATGTAATGTAATTTATGAGGAACTTTATAATATCTTTTTGACTTACCCGTGATATCTCTTAATGCAGTATTTGTTGTATTTGTGTTTTGCCTTTTTGTTAACCTACTTATGTTTGTCGCAATAATATCTCGCACGAGCTAATGATCTTTGTTATATATATGCGAAGGTAAATAAAGTTTCGTGTATCTTAATTGTATCTTGTATCTTGTATGCATTTGTTAATGCACGGAATTTGTTCTAGTGTGCAAGCAATCAAATCTCGACTTTAGTCGAGTTTGCTATTGATAAACTTAAATCACCCTATAGTCATAAAAGTATACACTTAATATTGTGAATAAAAAGAAAAAAAAGACGATTTTTTCTTATTTTAAAAGTACTACTTCGTCTGCCAATCAGCATGCGATATTATAAAGACTCTGTATCAAATGCGAAACAGTTTTTGTAGTCTGTAGACAAGGCGGGAATTCTAATTGATAGATATATCTTATACGTCACAAAGAGCATATGAGGCAAAGATAATGTAAATGTTTAAATTGCATGTCATCATTTTTCAACGAGAAGTTGTATTCCCGATTTGCTTTATGCAGGGTTGGACCCTCAGCTCAAAAGAATTTCGACAAAACGTCAGCAATGTGTCTTTCTGAAGAGCTCGTGAAAGTTATCAGAATTGATGAAGAAAGAAAACATCAGGTAATTTGTAATGATTCAACAGATAAGATTGTGAGCGTAAATATTAGGTAATATGATAATGACATCGTTGAAATAATTATCTTAAACTTTTCACTAAGGAACCTTTGTTATAAACAGTGTGCATATACAAGTAACATAGTGAAACAGCTTGTGTCGTAATATACAATTCCTCACTTTACAAGGTATGGAACAAAACGCGCTTTAGCTAGTCAATATATAGAGTGTCAAACACATATATATGTGCGCTTAAAGATATAGAATTTTTAACAATTTTTGACACAAATGGTGTTAAAAATCGAAAGAATAAAAACTCAAGTTACACAATTTCGATGTACAAATATATAGTAAAAGTTATCATTACTTACGTCATGGTCTATAACTTTTGGAAGAGATCCTTAATCGTTTATTCAAATAGTATTCTATGAAAAACATAGCTAGAAGTGTAAGTGTAAGATCCGTGCATAATCTGTTAAAAAGGGAAGTACCTAGCTAAAGTCAGATGGTATATTTAAGACCGTATTTCACTCTTGCGTTATAAAAAGTATACCCTCACTGTATATTTATCTGTACACTACAGGAAAACAAACGAATGAAACAGCTTGAGAAAGATGTTGAAGCTCTTCAGAACGAGAAAGCAACATTGCAAAATGATAAACAGAAGTTGGAAAGTAAATGCCAACAGACCGACGAACTGCTAGAGACCATCCAAGCTTTAAAGACTGAAAACAATAAGTACAAGGAAGACCAAAAACGGAAACAAGATGACGTCAGTAATGTAACAAAACAACCCTCTGTGGATTCAAGTGTACCATATGACAGGTATCTCGTTTGTTAATAAGTACAATGTAACAGAGAAGTATTACGCGAGTTTTCATTATAATGAAAAACAATATGTTTTAAATGTATATTATTCGAGTACTAGGCCAAGTGAGTGCAACACTGTATTTTAAGGAGCTAGCGAACTCCCATGAATATGATATGTCAATGTTACCCTGAAATACTGGTACATGTATATGTTACCCTGACACACTAGTACATGTCAATGGTACCCTGACACACTGGTACATGTCAATGGTACCCTGACACACTAAGACATGTCAATGTTACCCTGACATACTGGTACATGTCAATGTAACCCTGACACACTGGTACATGTCAATGGTACCCTGACACACTGGGACATGTCAATGTTACCCTGACACACTGGGACATGTCTATGTTACCCTGACACACCGGTACATGTCAATGTTACCCTGACACACTGGTACATGTCTATGTTACCCTGACACACTGGTTCATGTCAATGTTACCCTGAAATACTGGTACATGTCAATGTTACCCTGACAAACTGGGACATGTCTATGTTACCCTGACACACTGGTACATGTCAATGGTACCATGACACACTGGTACATATCAATGTTACCCTGACACTCTGGTACATGTCAATGTTACCCTGACACACTGGTACATGTCTATGTTACCCTGACACACCGGTACATGTCAATGTTACCCTGACACACTGGTATATGTCAATGTTACCCTGACACAATGGGACATGTCAATGGTACCCTGACACACTGGCACATGTCAATGTTACCCTGAAATACTGGTACATGTCAATGTTACCCTGACAACCTGGGACATGTCTATGTTACCCTGGCACACTGGGACATGTCAATGGTACCCTGACACACTGGTACATATCAATGTTACCCTGACACACTGGTACATGTCTATGTTACCCTGACACACTGGTACATGTCTATGTTACCCTGACACACTGGTACATGTCAATGTTACCCTGACACACTGAGACATGTCTATGTTACCCTGACACACTGGTACATGTCAATGTTACCCTGACACACTTGTACATGTATATGTTACCCTGACACACTGGGACATGTCAATGTTACCCTGACACACTGGTACATGTCAATGTTACCCTGATGCACTGGGACATGTCTATGTTACCCTGACACACTGGTACATGTCAATGTTACCCTGATGCACTGGTACATGTCAATGTTACCCTGACACACTGGTACATGTCAATGGTACCCTGACACACTAGTACATGTATATGTTACCCTGACACACTGGTACATGTCAATGTTACCCTGATGCACTGGTACATGTCAATGTTACCCTGATGCACTAGTACATGTATATGTTACCCTGACACACTGGTACATGTCAATGGTACCCTGACACACTAGTACATGTATATGTTACCCTGACACACTGGTACATGTCAATGTTACCCTGACACACTTGTACATGTCTATGTTACCCTAACACACTGGTACATGTCAATGTTACCCTGATGCACTGTGACATGTCAATGTTACCCTGATGCACTAGTACATGTATATGTTACCCTGACACACTGGTACATGTCAATGGTACCCTGACACACTAGTACATGTATATGTTACCCTGACACACTGGTACATGTCAATGTTACCCTGATGCACTAGTACATGTATATGTTACCCTGACACACTGGTACATGTCAATGGTACCCTGACACACTAGTACATGTATATGTTACCCTGACACACTGGTACATGTCAATGTTACCCTGACACACTTGTACATGTCTATGTTACCCTAACACACTGGTACATGTCAATGTTACCCTGATGCACTGGGACATGTCAATGGTACCCTGACACACTAGTACATGTATATGTTACCCTGACACACTGGTACATGTCAATGTTACCCTGACACACTGGGACATGTATATGTTACCCTGACACACTGGGACATGTATATGTTACCCTGACACACTGGTACATGTCAATGTTACCCTGACACACTGGTACATGTATATGTTACCCTGACACACCGGTACATGTCTATGTTACCCTGACACACTGGTACATGTCAATGTTACCCTGACACACTGGTACTTGTCTATGTTACCCTGACACACTGGGACATGTATATGTTACCCTGACACACTGGGACATGTCTATGTCACCTTGACACACTGTGACATGTCAATGGTACCCTAACACACTGGTACATGTCAATTTTACCCTGACACACTGGTACATGTCAATGTTACCCTGACACACTGATACATGTCAATGTTACCTTGACACACTGGTACATGTCAATGTTACCTTGACACACTGTGACATGTCAATGGTACCCTGACACACTGGTACATGTCAATGTTACCCTGACACACTGGTACATGTCAATGTTACCTTGACACACTGTGACATGTCAATGGTACCCTGACACACTGGTACATGTCAATGTTACCTTGACACACTGTGACATGTCAATGGTACCCTAACACACTGGTACATGTCAATTTTACCCTGACACACTGGTACATGTCAATGTTACCTTGACACACTGTGACATGTCAATGGTACCCTGACACACTGGTACATGTCAATGTTACCCTGACACACTGGTACATGTCAATGTTACCTTGACACACTGGTACATGTCAATGGTACTCTGACACACTGGTACATGTCTATGTTACCCTGACACACTGGGACATGTCAATGTTACCCTGACACACTGGTACATGTCAATGTTACCTTGACACACTGGTACATGTCAATGTTACCTTGACACACTGGTACATGTCAATGGTACCCTGACACACTGGTACATGTCAATGTTACCCTGACACACTGGTACATGTCTATGTTACCCTGACACACTGGTACATGTCAATGTTACCCTGACACACTGGTACATGTCAATGTTACCTTGACACACTGGTACATGTCAATGGTACCCTGACACACTGGTACATGTATATGTTACCCTGACACACTGGGACATGTCAATGTTACCCTGACACACTGGTACATGTCAATGTTACCCTGACACACTGGTACATGTCAATGTTACCCTGACACACTGGTACATGTCAATGTTACCCTGACACACTGGTACATGTCAATGTTACCCTGACACACTGGTACATGTCAATGTTACCCTGACATACTGGTACATGTCAATGTTACCCTGACACACTGGTACATGTCAATGTTACCCTGACACACTGGGACATGCCAATGTTACCCTGACACACCGGTACATGTCAATGTTACCCTGACACACTGGTACATGTCAATGTTACCCTGACATACTGGTACATGTCAATGGTACCCTGACACACTGGTACATGTCAATGGTACCCTGACACACTGGTACATGTCAATGTTACCCTGACATACTGGTACATGTCAATGTTACCCTGACACACCGGTACATGTCTATGTTACCCTGACACACTTTGACATGTCAATGTTACCCTGACACACCGGTACATGTCAATGTTACCCTGACACACTGGGACATGCCAATGTTACCCTGACACACCGGTACATGTCAATTTTACCCTGACACACTGGTACATGTCAATGTTACCCCGACACACTGGTACATGTCAATGCTACCCTGACACACTGGGACATGTCAATGTTACCCTGACACACTGGGACATGTCAATGTTGCCCTGACACACTGGAACATGTCAATGTTACCCTGACACACTGGTACATGTCAATGTAACCCTGACACACTGGTACATGTCAATGGTACCCTGACACACTGGGACAGGTCAATGGTACCCTGGCACACTGGTACATGTCAATGTTACCCTGACACACTGGTACATGTCAATGTTACCCTGACACACTGGTACATGTCAATATTACCCTGACACACTGGTACATGTCAATGTTACCCTGACACACCGGAACATGTCAATGGTACCCTAACCAATGGTGCATGTTTATGTTACCCTAACACACTGGGACATGTATATGTTACCCTGACACACTGGTACATGTCAATGTTACCCTGACACACTGGTACATGTCAATGTTACCCTGACACACCGGAACATGTCAATGGTACCCTAACCAATGGTACATGTTTATGTTACCCTAACACACTGGGACATGTATATGTTACCCTGACACACTGGGACATGTTTATGTAACCCTGACACACTGGTACATGTCTATGCTACCCTGACACACTGGTACATGTCAATGTTACCCTGACACACTTGGACATGTCTATGTAACCCTGACACACTGGTACATGTCAATGTTACCCTGACACACTGGGACATGTCAATGGTACCCTGACACACTGGTACATGTCAATGTTACCCTGAAATACTGGTACATGTCAATGTTACCCTGACAAACTGGGACATGTCTATGTTACCCTGACACACTGGTACATGTCAATGGTACCCTGTCACACCGGTACATATCAATGGTACCCTGACACACTTGGACATGTCAATGGTACCCTGACACACTGGTACATGTCAATGTTACCCTGACACACTGGTACATGTCAATGTTACCCTGACACTCTTGGACATGTCAATGGTACCCTGACACACTGGGACATGCCAATGTTACCTTGACACACCGGTACATGTCAATGTTACCCTGACACACTGGTACATGTCAATGTTACCCTGACACACTGGTACATGTCAATGTTACCCTGACACACTGGTACATGTCAATGTTACCCTGACACACTTGTACATGTATATGTTACCCTGACACACTGGTACATGTCAATGTTACCCTGACACACTGGTACATGTTTATGTAACCCTGACACACTGGTACATGTTTATGTAACCCTGACACACTGGTACATGTATATGTTACCCTGACACACTGGTACATGTATATGTTACCCTGACACACTGGGACAGGTCAATGGTACCCTAACATACTGGTACATGTCAATTTTACCCTGACACACCGGTACATGTCAACGGTACCCTGACACACTGGTACATGTCAATGGAACCCTAACATACCGTTACATGTCAATGGTACCCTGACACACTGGTACATGTCAATGGTACCCTGACACAGTGGGACATGTATATGTTACCCTGACACACTGGTACATGTCAATGTTACCCTGACACACTGGTACATGTCAATGTTACCCTGACACACCGGAACATGTCAATGGTACCCTAACCAATGGTACATGTTTATGTTACCCTAACACACTGGGACATGTATATGTTACCCTGACACACTGGGACATGTTTATGTAACCCTGACACACTGGTACATGTCTATGCTACCCTGACACACTGGTACATGTCAATGTTACCCTGACACACTTGGACATGTCTATGTAACCCTGACACACTGGTACATGTCAATGTTACCCTGACACACTGGGACATGTCAATGGTACCCTGACACACTGGTACATGTCAATGTTACCCTGAAATACTGGTACATGTCAATGTTACCCTGACAAACTGGGACATGTCTATGTTACCCTGACACACCGGATCATGTCAATGGTACCCTGTCACACCGGTACATATCAATGGTACCCTGACACACTTGGACATGTCAATGGTACCCTGACACACTGGTACATGTCAATGTTACCCTGACACACTGGTACATGTCAATGTTACCCTGACACTCTTGGACATGTCAATGGTACCCTGACACACTGGGACATGCCAATGTTACCTTGACACACCGGTACATGTCAATGTTACCCTGACACACTGGTACATGTCAATGTTACCCTGACACACTGGTACATGTCAATGTTACCCTGACACACTGGTACATGTCAATGTTACCCTGACACACTTGTACATGTATATGTTACCCTGACACACTGGTACATGTCAATGTTACCCTGACACACTGGTACATGTTTATGTAACCCTGAAACACTGGTACATGTTTATGTAACCCTGACACACTGGTACATGTATATGTTACCCTGACACACTGGTACATGTATATGTTACCCTGACACACTGGGACAGGTCAATGGTACCCTAACATACTGGTACATGTCAATTTTACCCTGACACACCGGTACATGTCAATGGCACCCTGACACACTGGTACATGTCAATGGAACCCTAACATACCGTTACATGTCAATGGTACCCTGACACACTGGTACATGTCAATGGTACCCTGACACAGTGGGACATGTCAATTTTACCCTGACACACCGGAACATGTCAATGGTACCCTAACACACTGGTACATATCAATGGTACCCTAACATACTGGTACATGTCTATGTTACCCTGACATACTTGGACATGTTAATGTTACCCAGACACACTTGTACATGTCAATGTTACCCTGACACACTGGGCCATGTCAATGTTACCCTGACACACTGGTACATGTCTATGTTACCCTAACACACTGGTACATGTCAATGTTACCCTGACACACTGGTACATGTTTATGTAACCCTGACACACTGGTACATGTTTATGTAACCCTGACACACTGGTACATGTATATGTTACCCTGACACACTGGTACATGCATATGTTACCCTGACACACTGGTACATGTTTATGTTACCATGACACACTTGTACATGTCAATGTTACCCTGACACACTGGGACATGTATATGTTACCCTGACACACTGGTACATGCATATGTTACCCTGACACACTGGTACATGTCAATGTTACCCTGACACACTGGTACATGTCAATGTTACCCTGACACACTGGGACATGTCAATGTTACCCTGACACACTGGTACAGGCCAATGTTACCCTGACACACTGGTACATGTCAATGTTACCCTGACACACTGGTACATGTCAATGTTACCCTGACACACTGGGACATGTCAATGGTACCCTGACACACTGGGACATGTCAATGTTACCCTGACACACTGGGACATGTCAATGTTACCCTGACACACTGGGACATGTCAATGTTACCCTGACACACTGGTACATGTCAATGTTACCCTGACACACTGGGACATGTCAATGTTACCCTGACACACTGGGACATGTCAATGTTACCCTGACACACTGGTACATGTCAATGTTACCCTGACACACTGGTACATGTCAATGTTACCCTGACACACTGGTACATGTCAATGTTACCCTGACACACTGGTACATGTCAATGTTACCCTGACACACTGGTACATGTCAATGTTACCCTGACACACTGGGACATGTCAATGTTACCCTGACACACTGGGACATGTCAATGTTACCCTGACACACTGGTACATGTCAATGTTACCCTGACACACTGGTACATGTCAATGTTACCCTGACACACTGGTACATGTCAATGTTACCCTGACACACTGGGACATGTCAATGTTACCCTGACACACTGGTACATGTCAATGTTACCCTGACACACTGGTACATGTCAATGTTACCCTGACACACTGGTACATGTCAATGTTACCCTGACACACTGGTACATGTCAATGTTACCCTGACACACTGGTACATGTCAATGTTACCCTGACACACTGGTACATGTCAATGTTACCCTGACACACTGGTACATGTCAATGTTACCCTGACACACTGGGACATGTCAATGTTACCCTGACACACTGGGACATGTCAATGTTACCCTGACACACTGGTACATGTCAATGTTACCCTGACACACTGGTACATGTCAATGTTACCCTGACACACTGGGACATGTCAATGTTACTCTGACACACTGGTACATGTCAATGTTACCCTGACACACTGGTACATGTCAATGTTACCCTGACACACTGGTACATGTCAATGTTACCCTGACACACTGGTACATGTCAATGTTACCCTGACACACTGGTACATGTCAATGTTACCCTGACACACTGGTACATGTCAATGTTACCCTGACACACTGGTACATGTCAATGTTACCCTGACACACTGGTACATGTCAATGTTACCCTGACACACTGGTACATGTCAATGTTACCCTGACACACTGGGACATGTCAATGTTACCCTGACACACTGGTACATGTCAATGTTACCCTGACACACTGGTACATGTCAATGTTACCCTGACACACTGGTACATGTCAATGTTACCCTGACACACTGGTACATGTCAATGTTACCCTGACACACTGGGACATGTCAATGTTACCCTGACACACTGGTACATGTCAATGTTACCCTGACACACTGGTACATGTCTATGTTACCCTGACACACTGGTACATGTCAATGTTACCCTGACACACTGGTACATGTCAATGTTACCCTGACACACTGGTACATGTCAATGTTACCCTGACACACTGGGACATGTCAATGTTACCCTGACACACTGGTACATGTCAATGTTACCCTGACACACTGGTACATGTCAATGTTACCCTGACACACTGGTACATGTCTATGTTACCCTGACACACTGGTACATGTCAATGTTACCCTGACACACTGGTACATGTCAATTTTACCCTGACACACTGGTACATGTCTATGTTACCCTGACACACTGGTACATGTCAATGTTACCCTGACACACTGGTACATGTCTATGTTACCCTGACACACTGGTACATGTCAATGTTACCCTGACACACTGGTACATGTCTATGTTACCCTGACACACTGGTACATGTCAATGTTACCCTGACACACTGGTACAGGCCAATGTTACCCTGACACACTGGTACAGGCCAATGTTACCCTGACACACTGGTACAGGCCAATGTTACCCTGACACACTGGTACAGGCCAATGTTACCCTGACACACTGGTACATGTCAATGTTACCCTGACACACTGGTACATGTCAATGTTACCCTGACACACTGGTACATGTCTATGTTACCCTGACACACTGGTACATGTCAATGTTACCCTGACACACTGGTACAGGCCAATGTTACCCTGACACACTGGTACAGGCCAATGTTACCCTGACACACTGGTACAGGCCAATGTTACCCTGACACACTGGTACATGCCAAACCATCCAATAGGATTGCATGTAAAAGTAATAATCTGTTCACGCATGACCTCCAACAACATCCGCTCCAACAATTAGTTCTTAATATTAAAATAATTGTACAGAGCGTAAAAATACTTAAAACTGTTACTTAATACCACTAAATCTAATGACTAAAAATAGACCAGAGTTAACGGAATTCCATGCAGTAGTGACGTCATACGAGAGTAAGAGTTATCGAAACGCTTAAGAGGTCTCCGTGAGAGGTCCGAGAGGCCTCGGCAACTGACCGAACGTTTCAAACAACATAAAAATACATAGTTTTGAGCATCTCCCATAGTCAGCTTCCAATATGGCGATTTTGAGAGGTCTTTGATATGCCGACGAGATTAGCAGAAAAGTAACATTTCACTACTGTAACATTCTACATTTACCAATTGAACAATACACCTATAAAACCCATGTTTGAACACATGTTGGACTATAAAATGGACATTGTAATGTGCAAAGCTTTTTTTTCTCTTCCGTCATGTCTAGAGTAAACGGATTCAAAATAGTTTGTCAACATATCTATGTAGTTATATCAATCTGCTGTTAAAACAGAGATGAAATGGGAAAATCTCCCGGCGAGGGCAACCCAAGTAGTATCCCCGACCTCAGTGACCCCTTCAGAGCCGTAAAGGTGGGGGAGAAGTACAACGAGCTGTATGATAATGAGTGGACGGACGCTTTAGAGATACTGTGTACAAACGAGTCGGACGAGGAAGGAAACATGAAGAAGTTAATGGACATCCTAAAAGTATATCTTTTTTTCCGTAATTATACCCCCCCCCCCCCCGCAACAAAGTTATTATAACTCCGCAACGAAGTTAGGGGGTATACTGGAATTACCATGTCTGTCTGCCTGTCTGTCTGTCTTTCGTCCGCAGTAAGTTGTCCGTAGATCTCCTCCTTAACTAATAGACAGATTTCACATGAATGGCAATTATATTATGTAGTTGTGCATCATAATTTTGATTTCAGATTTCTCTATTTTAAGGGAGTTGCGTCGCTTTATACGAAATAACATTTTGGAGATCTTCATCTTCACTTGCATGCTCGGTATATTATACTGATCTGCATTGTTATTCTAGTTTCATGTTTTGACCATTTTAAGGTACATTGTAGCAATGACCCTTAATATGAAATTTCATTTCTGTTAATTGACCGTACAACAAGCATCTGCTTGTGTAGTTTTTATCCTACGGATGAGAGTTCTAGTTCAATTCTGCAACCATATTCATGTGCAGTAAGTAACTAAAGAGATCATAAATATTGTTTGATAAAAACTTCATACAGATTATCATTATCAGACCATCAACAACTTCTGAGACGACCTTAAATAGAGACACCATAGAGAGATTATAAATAAGTTCTTATATGATCGTACGTAGAGAGATCATACATAGTTTTTTTAAATGACCATGCATAGAAATATCATAAAATACCTTTTGAAATTACCACGCGTTGAATTATCATATATACCTGTGGAAATGACATTACATAGAGAGATCATAGATCATAAGTAGGTCCTCTTATGGTTTAAATATATATAAATGATATTGTTATTGATATGTATTTTGTTGTTAAGCTTTTATCTAACGACATCAATTGATGATATATTTGATATGCCTTTTTTGGCAGCTGGACAACTAAATAATGACTTTCATCAACTCAATACTTGGGCAAAATCTTGGTTAGTTGATTTTTCTTCACAAAAAAAAAAAAAAAAAAACTACGATCCGAACTCAAAATCGAACAATGGAAAGATTTACATGGAGACCCTTGTAAAGTTACAAGAGAATAATACCAGGTGTTCCGGTAGAGTAAGTGTCTTCTGCTTCATGAACGGTAGAATGACAACCGAGTCAATATTCTCAATCACAACAAGTAAGCACATTAATGAGCATACACTAGATGTGACTTGTCACAAACATGAAAGTATTATGTTGTTCCAAGATTTGGTTGATCTATGCATGATGACATAATCAATGAAATAAAAATTAAGCTATTAAGTATTTATGGAAAATAATATGGAAAATTTACTTTTATAAGACCTATCATGTATTACGCTTATGTAATCTGAGATAATCTAACTATTGCATAGAGAAAATTAATTAGAAGGCATATGATATGTGGTGCTACAAAACGTTCAATCTAAAAAAGAGATGTATATAGAAACCAAATGAGACCTTTAAGAAAACAATAGGGGAAAAACTGATTCAATTTCTTAAAATATTTCAACGTCTCACTCCTGATTACCATTTTCGAGTTTGTATATCCCAGCTTTGCTGAAATGCATTACCTGGCAACGATCTAGCCTATATCAGATGCACCCCTGAGTTTTTATCGTAAGTCCTTCCTACTTTCAGCTTTTTCTCTTTAGAATACTATCATTAGGAAATCCGCTTTAATTCTTCTTTGCTTAGTTTAAAGGCCTATCTAAACACATAACACTAGAGGCCGCCCACTGAATATTATTATGTAGGATCATGACAATATCAAATATTTCATACAAGATATATAGGATATACAATGGTTTGCCGTTTAATATTAAATATATTTCATTTTATGACTGATTTTTAAAAAAATCACTTTTTATATCATTTCGAATGAGGCCTTCTTTACCTGCCTACTAGAAATAAGCTAGGCAAATTCGTCAAAAAGACAACCGTTCGGGTTAGCTGATCGGGATAAAAGCGCATTTCAAAATATCAATGCGCTACAAAATATATTTCCACATTTTAAAAAATATCAGTTTTATTAGTATTTTTAGTAGTTTTATTAATATTTACAAAAACAAAACAAAAATCCCTTATTTCTTTGTATTAATCACAATGATTCACGCCGAAGGTACTTGACTTCAAATTACTAATACAACCGAGTGAAACTCTTTCAGTGTATTTGTTCTCTTTCTTATATCATGTTCTATCCCTTCTTTCAAAGCTGTTACTATGTACAAATGCAAACTATCTTCGCAAAGTTATATTAAGTTTTAGCTAATCTTGTAATATACGATGAGAAGGACCATGTATAATTTCAATTGTTATAGTACTTGTTTTCTAAACATCGGAATGAAATGCATTTTGTCATTTGAACATATCATTTGCTATGAATAAAATATAAGAAAAAATTAACTAAATAGCTTCTGGAAAGAGAGATCACAGAGATCAGAAACAAGTTTTGATATGATCTTTAAAGATATCATAAATAGGTTCTCAAAATAAATGAGAGAATACCGGAGCGGAGCGTCAACAAAATCATAATCCGAACTCAAAATCGATTAAACTAGAGGCAAAACATGAACAAAAGAAATATTCACTTGGAAACCCTTGTGAAAGTACAAGAGAATAAGACCAGGTGTTCCGGAAGAGTAAGCGTCTTTTGTTTCATTGACAACACCCGCCATGTAAATCTTTGTCACATCCAAGTAAACATCAAGTTCTCAAAATGAGAATTGGGTATCATTTTCAATCACAACAAGTAAACATACTAATGAGCCTACTCAAAAACATCCATCTTCATATCACTTAAAGACACAGAATAATTCTCAATGAGACAAAGATGGCGACCATAAAACTTGTCTATAGTACTGATCAACCTGCATCTCTCGAATTATGTGTTGTTTATTTGTTTTTCCCCAGTCAACATCGATTACGAAAAGCACGATATTTAGAGAAAGCCCTAGAATATCGAATCAACTGCGACATGTAAACACCATAGGTTGGAGAAGCAGGGATGTTACAATGTACTATCACCAAGAAATTGAAAGTTCACGATCAGAAAATTGAAATCATCACGTTTATCGTATAGCTTAGTAGTAAGTCAATGTTGGTCGTAGTTTAAGTAGAGATCGTGGTAAGCAGCTGATGTAGAAGAGTCTGTTGTGTCCTTTATTTCAAGTTCGCAAGGGTATATTCGATCGACGTGGTCAGCACACTTCTTGTTGTTTATAGAAAACACATCGTCGATATATATGAAAGTGAAATTAAAAGATTTCGCAAGGTTTTACAACCTTCCATAATATAATGATCCGTTGTTTTCAGTTGTTTATTGATCATTTAGTATTGTTTTTGTCACTTAGACTAGCTTAAATATAAAATATTCGCAAGTGTCCTGCTACAAAGCGTCACGTAATAGTGTTTATTGGCGACAATAAAACTTGCTCATAGTTCTTATCAACCCTGCATCTCTCGAATCCTTTTTTTGTTAGTTTGTCGGCATTTAAAATCGTCACGTTTATCATACACATAAGTAGCAAGCTGTACATATTGGTCGTAGTTTAAGTAGATATCGAGGTAAGCAGCTGATGTGGAGAGTCTGATGTGTTCTTATTTAGTTCAGAAGGGTATGTACGATTGACATGGTCAGCAAACTTCTTGTTGTTTATAGACAACACATCGTCGATATACCTGAACGTGAAGTTAAAAGATTTGGCAAGGTGTTTGTTACCTGTCCTGATTAGCCCTTCAACAACAAGTCAGCTAAGAGTGGGACACATTTTCCCATGGGAATGCCAACAGTCTGCTGGAAAATCTTTCCCCTAAACCCAACAAAAATGTTATCAACTAGGAATTCAATCATTCGTACTAATAATTTTTCATTATGTCAGTAGATTTACATTTGATCCCGAGAAAAATGAATGTACTTTTACATGGGAGTTTAACTGCTGTATACAATTACAATTTTAAAGCAGATGTTTGAGTTTCTATGTTTTCAATAATCTGACATTTTCCGTCTGCTGTTTGTGGTAATATGGTCTATTCGGTTTACGAATCTACATATAATACGCATAGCTACTTATACGGGGTCTACATGTAAGTAATTTTCATTTTTTTTTTTTACAGAATTGTTATGAACTATGTCATGATCTTTCTGGAAAGCAGATGACAGTACTAGAAATGGTATTGCTGAATCCTGTAAGTTGATTATAATATTTTATCGAATGTCATTGCATAATATTTACATGTTTACTTCGCTCCGCCTCAATGAAACTTGTAATCTCTGATTGCTTCATTTCAATATGGAGTAAGTGAGGTACCCGCTTTTTCGTTCCCTCGCGAAGTAATATATTGGTTTACAACAATGTATCGTTAACCCTATGTCCGCTATAGGCCTAGTGTACGGGTGTACTACAAACGTAAACGTAAAACAGCTGTTTTACATGCCAATGATATATGACAGTATCATATCTAGCGAGGTTCATGCTATTTTCCTGTAATGCAGTGGGCGTTCATATCGTTTATATCTCGAAACAGAATGCAGTTTAATCTTGATCTGACAAAATTCTGACATATCCGAAGGAATTAATTCAAGATGTAGAATATATTGGTCCTAAATTCTTCATAGGTCCATCGAATGACCGTGCGAAATGAGATCATCTGCCCGTCACTCGGATTTCGTGATTTCACTCATGTCAGATGTTTGAAATTGAGATTATTCACAGAAGTTCGTTCTCTTTTAAAAAGTTACGTACGTTATCACCGCCAGTACATACATCAGCTGTTAACTAGGGTATTGTAATGTGTTCTACACTACTGTTTATAGCGGCCTGAGAATTTGTTCATTTACAGCGTAGTATTTGCAGTTCACTTCATTTGTACGAGGTTCACTTGACTTCATCAGTCCATGCAAACAATAAAATAGACATTCAATACTTAACACATTTACACGTCGTATGACTAACATTAATATAATGTCGTCAAGGCTTATGATCTTACTCCAATGTAAATTTATTTGATAAGTTCTCACTTTTCTGATTTCTGCTTTTTCTGCTCTCTCAGAACATTAGATAAAATTAACCTTAAATCAATTGAACGATTATCATTACATGCTTAGTTTGTAAAAAAACAGTCAAAATCTGCTACGATTTAGCTTCATTGATATTCATATTATTGCCAGTGATTTGTTTAATAAACCAAAACCTACGACTCAAATTACATTTGATAAATTCAGGGAGCCTCTATCATACCTATGAACCGGAACTACCCCAAACAAAATGCCGGAGAAGGCGACAACCTCGTATTGTCAAAATCAACGCAATGGCATCTAAATTACTGTCGAAAAGATATGTTGTTAAAGACTGTGGACCGTATCTTTAAGGTAAGTTAGGTATAACAATATTATCATTATGTCGTTGGTCAGGTATCTCAATTGTTTGAGTATTCGTTTACGGTTCTGAAGGTTTCGAGATCGAAACTCCGTCTGGCCGTGCATTTTTTCTCCCTCTCTTTACATTTGGCTACAAACGACACAAAACTCTTTCCTTCTTTTGTTTTTTATATAACTTTAATGTCCTCATGAAAAATCAATCAAAATGATGTTTAATGTTAATTGAGTCTATGCTTGCCCTAAAAGTGTCCACCGATTAGTTGAAATTACTCCTTGACAGCATGTGAGTTTGTGTCAAAGTGTTCTTTCTTTTCGCGTGATTTGAAATCCTCAGAAGACAACCTTGGCATCTGCCTGCCAAGCAGATACATTTTGAATTCCCAAGAACAACTAAATGTTTCAAATATTTCTGATAAGGTCATGATGACTAAAACTAGCATTCGACCTCATCTGTTTGAAAATGGCCGCGCGTCGCAAGATCTTGCGATAATTTCTTTCTTGAATACATATTTTGGATCACGTGACGTTAGGCGGTGGCCATTTTCAAACCTATGTATGGAATCTGGATATATTTTCGAAATGGGTGGCGACAATTAGTTAACGATTTTATGTGATATGATTAACTGTTCTTTCCATTGATAACCTTATTTATATGGGTACAAAAATCGTTGTGTGTTATAAAACACGGCTTAATCAGCCACTCAAAATTTCGCATATTTATTATGACCGGAATTCTGACTCTACGAGTCGCTATAGCCGTTCCAAAATTAGCGGATCCTAATGGTAAATGCACATGAACGGTATGTAGAAAAAAACTTTGTTGTGACACACGATGTTTTGCTTTTAGTACCTGCTAATGGCATAAAATGATCAACATAAATATAAGGATTGAAAGTCTATTCTTTTGCTTGAGAGGTTCAATTCCCTTCATTGGCCCGTGCAAGCAACACACAGATATTCACTCCTTGATATATATGGACTTTTTGTATTATATCCTTTTGAAATTGTGTCTTTATAGGACCATGCCCGTACAAAACTTGGATTGATCACAGAAGACATTCCTAATTATGTAAAAGGATGTATCGAGGTATGCTGGCTTATGTGTACCCAGGACCCCCCAGTCTATATCGGAAACGAGGCAGACGTCGACAGTGCGTTCGATTGCGATGTGTATAAACCGTACACGAACTCGGGAACAATCGTCTCGTACAACGTATGGCCGCCCCTGTTGCTACACAAGGACGGCCCACTACTGGTGAAAGGGATCGTACAACCGATCAAAGTACCCCGTGCGAAGAAAACCACTGTAGAACCAAAGCCCAAAACAACTGCCGTAGCTGACAGACTAAAAAACAACGTTGGAGAAACGTACGTTTCTCCATATAGCCAGAAAAGAATGCAACGCGAAACAACAACGAAACCCACTCAGTATTACGATAAAACAACATTTGATAGAAATGGCACGTCGCCGCCCAGGGAGAAATACTATAGCAGAAGTCATACCAGAAAAAAGTACGAAGAGCTTCGGTCTTATAATGCTACAGAGGACAGAAGCTCCCCAGTTCACCTTGCAGTTCACAGTGATGATGGAAGCCGTCAGAACGGATCAGACCCACACAAAAAGTACCAGCAGGATGTTGTCAGCAGCCCACACGACCCAATTACGTTCGAATACAAAGGCATACCATACGTTTGGGTGAATGGCATGTCGTACACTAGGAGGGAATACCAGCAAATATTTGGCACAACAGGAGCGGTATCAAATATATAGCAACTGTAATGTTGACTGTGTGACAAGGAGAACATCATTTTTAATGTAAAAATAGTCTTTTACTGATAACGTTCGTCTTTATTGGTTTGAAATGACAGTACTTTGCGGCGTTACTTTTTCATGGTAACATTTAAAACTTGATGAAATAGGGAAGATAACATGTATTGAGAGTGCATGTCATTCGGTGCTGTATCTTGATCTCACTAGAGTAAAGATGAAAACAGATTTTAACCACACAAGACTGGATATGCTGAAAATCCTTTAGATTAACATTTATTGAGTAGGAACCCGTCCCAGAGATGATTGCATGTGAGTTTATAATCGTAACCTTAGCTATAACTTAATGTGTTTTTCTTTACTGTAAAATCGACAAATTTTAAGAATCGATTATGATGCAAATAATGAAGGACATCAAGTTTAGTTTGGTTTATTTTGTTTTGTTTTACGTCCAATTAACAGCCAGGGTCATTAAAGGACGTGCCAGGTTTTGGAGGTGGAGGAAAGCCAGAGTACCCAGTGAAAAACCACCGACCTACGGTCAGTACGTGGCAACTGCCCCACAGGGGATTCGAACTTGCAACCCAGAGGTGGAGGGCCAGTGGTAGAATGTCGGAACACCTTAACCACTCGGCCACCGTGGACATCTCCCAACAGCAATACCCAGTGGTGAACACTGGATTTACATATTTGAGACATTGCTATTTCACCTGAAGAAAAGCGAGCCTATTCTTCTCTGAATGGATTTATTTAAAATGATGGGTCGAGATCACTTATATTTTAAGGACTAGTGATTAACAACGTTTACATCGCTGGTTCCTTATAATTCAATATGAATATTTACAGTCTACACTGATGTTCAATCGATAACCATTCTCCTGTAAACTAGAGTTATTTTCCAATATTTACAGTCTACACTGATATTCACTCGATAACCATTGTCCTGTAAACTGGAGTTTTTTCCAATAACTATATGCTCGAGAACGTTCCAAAGTTCTACATTGTATGACGTCGACAACAATACATGTGGGCGGAGCTATGCAAATTATCCAATTCGAGTCATAATTGTATGGCGTCATCGACCATGGTCGTAGGCGGAGTTATCCACAGCTGATGCAAACTTCATGTTGTTACATTATTGAACCGTTTTCACGTTTGTAAGTTTTGAAATGAAATCTATGTCCGCAGATGGGACTTTATTGAATGGAATAGTTATGAACCATTTACAGAAAAATACGAATTAACCTTTTTTCTGTTTAGTTTATGAGATCATAAATCCAAAGGAGCAGTGGGTAAATTTAACGTAAACGCTTTGAGTTTAACAATTTACCTCGTGCTCCATTGGATTAATGATATCATAAACTAAACAACATAAAAAGGTTAATCCTTAATAACACTGTTTTAGTATTCACTATGAAACATCGATGTTTATTTACTAGAAATGGCTTGATATATCCCAAAGTTTACAAGCTATGTAGTACCTATATCACACACTGGTTATCCGCGACAGATATTCAAAAAGCGTTCCCAGCGAATAGATATTTATAATATTGTTGAAGTGACATCAGTTTTTTTTTAGATATACTAATACTGTATATAACTTCAGGTAGTAAATATGATAAAAAACCATCTGGTACCGAGAGTCATTAAGTAAATATAATATTACATGACTTTACTTTGTTGTTATTGACAATAAAACAGTCACTTTCCCTTTTATATATGAATGGAAATGTATAAGATAATATACTAATAATTTCAAAAGTGGATATTACTTTAGGAGTGACCCTTTACTATTAATTATGTATCCTTTGCTGTATTATAGTAAAACATTACAATTAATTCTTATCAGGGAAGCTAAATTTAGTTTATTTCAGGTAAAGCGACAAACAATGTTTTTCTTGAAAATAAAGGTTACAAATTAAGACGTTTGACAAACACTTTATACATATAGCATTATCAAGCAACATTTCGACATGAAACATTTATACTAAAATGATTGTGTATATATTTTTACGAGTGTTGCGTAGTCTAGGAATGAAAAAAGGAAGGTTTGTAGCTTTCGTTTTATTCACTAAATTTAGATTAGATTAAAAGACTATGACGATAGTAGATTAGGTTACTTGTTAACAGTATTATAGCTGTCACTTCTTAGGAAAAAAGTTTATACATTAGATTGCACATTTACAATAAATAGTACATTGTGTCCTTACATAGCTTTTTGTAGCACGAACTAATCGCGCGTTTTTCTCTTTGTGGTTTTAAGATAGTTCCGTTGTAGAGTATACGTACGAACGTTCGTGGTTATCTTATAATAAAAACAAAAGAAACGTTTGTCGTTCAAATTATTTGTGTTTATAGTTGTGTATAGTTTAAAAGAAAACTAACCATGATTGTTTATACACAACAAATATTCCATGTTATATGGTAAAATTTAGTTTTCAATTTACAATTATAATTAATGCAAAAATAATATGGATTTATATTTAAAGTATGTCAGTTTTGTTAGAGTATCATTAATTGAAATTATCAATTGCATAATCAATTGGATGAACTTAATGAGAAGAAATCCTTTATGTAGTACATTTGTATATGTAGACCAATTATTACAAAGCTTCTTTAAGATAATTTCTAAATGTTAAATATGATGTACTTGAAGCACCAAGGAAAAATTATATTAAAATATGCATAATATTACTAATTCAAGATTAGGGTAGTAAAGGGACATTGTACAGATACAAGTCCCAGCATGTCTAGCGAGTAAATGATGCGAGTTCAGAGAAAGCAGATGTTGCCTATAGCAGAATGTGAATATTGATTCTACCTATCTTTAAATTCATATAATTAATTTTTCATTGACTGTATGCAGAATGCAGCTTTCTGAGTGGTTGAGATTTTCTTTTCATATCTCTATGAAAAAAAATCCGAAAATAGCGCGAAAAATATGACGTCACAATGCGATAATTGACGTTGCGTATTGATTTGTTAAAAATAATCCGTTGTTAGATCAGTCAAATTGTACATAAACATGTTTTAAATTTGAAAAATGAGTTTCAAAATTTAATTATACGCGTTGATGTCAATTATTTTTTAGTTTCATAGGGTAATGAAAATTTTTTTGCTTGCAAACTTTTGTACCTATTCATACATTTTGCAAACAATTTTTTTTATACCAGGATGAAACTGTAGCAAAATGTCATCAGTGCTTAAATACATGTATACTTATATATATTTAACTGAAGAAATGTCCTGTGTCAGGACAAACTAGCTCTTTATGTTATTAGTATATGTCCTTTATTATTTTAACAGACATAATTTTGTGAAAAATACTGCTGTATAACACTGAAATAAAACATTATGATTTTATTAATTATTATTACAATTATATTTTTTCCTTAGTTTTTACTTGACAGCATGTTCAGCCTCTATTCTATAGTAATAGAATAGAAGTTATACTATAGTCGAGTAAATTAAATCTGACAGGCAGAAATGGTAGCAAGAACGTTGGCGATGAAAAAAAACAATTCGCATTGTGCAATTTAAGGGAATACAATTAATTTACAAATCCAATGTATTCGGAGAGTATTTAATTTTAATTTCTTTGAGCCAATGATTTATAAACTCCTTTAACAGACTGAGCGCAAATGCAATTATAATTGATTAAAATTAATATCGCGTTTTGACCGGACATGTTTATAAATAATTAACGTGAAGTTGTAATTATTTTGGTTTGGCTTATTTAGTTTACGCCCTATTAACAGCCAGTGTCATTTAAGGACGCGCCAGGTTTTGAAGGTAGAGGAATGCCAGAGTATCCGGAGAAAAACCACCGACCTACGGTCAGTACCTTGCAACTGTCCAACGTAGGATTCGAACTCACAACCCAGAGGTGGAGGGCTAACGGTTGAATGCCGGAACACCTTAAGCACTCGGCCACCGCGGCCCCTTTAAGTTGTAATTAACGAAACTTTAATTTTTGCACCATGCAAAATAGTGTATGTTGTAACGTCACTAGCAACATGTGTATACATTTATAAATATATAGCACAGATAACATGCCCTGAAATTGGACAAAAGTAAATATGATATATTGTTTTTATGTGAAAAATCCCATATAACAAAGTTCTTTGAGAAAGTACCCCATATCATAATCCAGTAGTAGGCTGTAGCGTTTTGGGCAAATTATGGGCCGTAAAGAAATTAATTTGTCGGTTGTGTCAGCGAAAAGACAAGAAAACACCCTATCATTAACACGCAGACGAAACCCCGTCTACTACAGCACGAGTGTAAGTCTAGTTCTCAAAAGCGCATACTACATACATGTTACTATTTAAAACCTTGACATTTAAAAATGTAGTATATAGTTTTTAAAGATAAGTGTAAAGCTATGTGAGCACATGTGTATTTCCATGTATGTTCTATAAAACTACTTCCTTGTTTGGAAGAGGGAAATATAGATTTCGCGGAAATAGCTTTTGATTGACACAAAGCGTCTGTGTATGTTTATCCTGTGAACCCGTAGCGCATAGTAATGCACGTTATTATCTGGACTAAGACAAGCCACTAAGATCGACTACAGGTAAGTGACTATATCGATCATATGTTTAAGATATTTATAGTACTGGTATTCAATGATATGAACATATCAACTGCATATTATCTGTTCGTAGTCTGCACAAATAAAAATGGCGCTCCTACTTGCCAATACATGTAAGCACAAATCTTGCAGTGTTACGAATATACAAACCGAAAGTAGCAGACTCAATAACAATAATATTTTACCTATTTAAATCTACTGTCATATAACACATACACTGTATTGACATCACTATATAGGGTTGTATGTGAACTTGTTCAGCAGTATGACTAGCCTATTGATGCAAATACGATGGTAAACATTTCTGTTTTCTTATATAGAAAAATGGCATCTCGCCCATGGATGAGTGGAAATATTTCAAGCGGCACACATAGTACTGTGCACACGAATTATGGACGGTCTACATCAAGGTTATTATTAGACAATAGTCGATTGGAATTAATTTAAGGTCTATGTAAATGTGTACATTAAAAATGGTATACATGCTTATATCGTTTTCTGTTTTATACAGACAAGGGGAAATAACCAGTGTCAGTTAATATGATTATTGAAACATCCCATGCTATTAAAATTGTGAAACAAATAACAAGAATATACATTGTTAAACGATAAATTAAAGAATACTATAATTTATAATTTGACTGAATACTTAATATCAATACGTAAGTCTGATTATAATATTGACCAATGCTATGTTAAAAAATGTACATAAAGAGGATTTGCTGTTTCTATTAGCCCTAAACTCATGCCACGCCCAAACACCGAGCTGTATAAAGCCGATTCTAGGAATCAGGGTAAACAACCCTCAACGAGAGGATCAGGTGACCTGAGTGATATCAGTGGTCTACGCAAACTCCTATATGTGGCGTCGGAGCTACAGCAGATAGATCTGGACTCATCATTGAAGGCATACAAAGAGTTCATGAAACAAACAAGACAGGAAGATATTTCAAATGTGGAGGTACACTATTTAAATACTAGTTAGGTATTTTCATATAAAGCTTCATTTTTGCATTTCCTTAGCATCAACCATTCAAAAATAAGTTTTGCATGTAAACCAAAATTGAAAGCCAACACTTATAGCATTTTTAATTTGAACTTAAAATCTAAAATTATAACTGATATGATGAATATAAACCGGTACACGGCGAAAAAGAACCTCATTCTAATATCGATCTGGTATTATTACACTTATCCATATTGGTCCATCGTCCTTCTGTATTACAATCTGTCTGCAAGTCAATATGTGAATTGGTTATAGTCTTCCTGAAATTTCACGAGAATCGTTACAACGGCGTTTCATTACTGGCTCTTCTAGCCGTATCGGTCTTGTATCAGTGCCTTTAATTTAGAGTTACAGCTGTGTACTCAAAGCATGGCGTATCTTTCTTTCCAACAATGATTACAGTTGTTTCTTTCGAGAGCTTGGTCCGAATATCACGATTTCCGTCATAGATTCATTTGGTGAAAGACAGAGTTGCATTATGGCTTAAAAAACAGCGATTGATGAAAATATAGATTGTTTTTTAACGATTATAACAATGTGGTTTATTTTAGAAATTCGAGTTATCTTCGTGTAATAGGAAGATAATCGTTTTTTGTTATACTCGTTCATGTGCCTTGTTGTTTTTGAGAATGAGACAACATTCATATTTAATCTTTGTTACAGCTAGCCGGTGTATTCGATTTAGCAGAAAAAGCTTCTTATTAACAGGAACCATGTCGTATTTCACTGAAAATATAAAGACTTCTATCAAATTCGAATAAACTCTTCAAATCTAACATTCAGGAAAAGATCCTTGAAAATAGAAAGGAACAACTTGAAGTGCTGAACTCGGATGCAATTACCAAGAGAGTCGAAAAATTTGAAGAACAAATTCGGGCCTTAATGCAAGAGAACGAGAAATTGCAAGAGGAGAAAAGGTTGCTAGAAGTAAAAGATCGCCAGCATCAGATCTTGGTTGAAGAGTTAGGTGAGAAAAATAAAGAACAGACAGAAGACCTGAAGAGGAAAGAAGAAGAATTGAGGAAAGTAAACAGCGAGAAATCTGCTGCTTTGGCTGAAAAAAATAAGATGCTGACAAGGTAAGAAAATCTCTTCCGTCTACCGTTTTTATTACTTGCAATTTAAGTTTCTTAGTAGATTCTTCACAGAAGCCTTTCGATATTTTGCTACGAAACGGGCTAATGCATTATTTCCATATGTTTGATTGTTTTCCCATTCTGGAAACAATTCTCAATAATCAACGGAAATACTAAGTAACAAAATAACATTGAAACGTTCTTGGTTCTTTATTCAAATTTTAAATATCAATTTTAAATGCACAAGGATCATGAACTAAGGTCAAGATAATAATATGTATAGGGCGCTCTCATTACCAGGGGTGTACAATAAGGAAATTCCACCCCAGGGATTTCAAATCTGGTGAATCCCAAAGCATATATGCACATTCAGTCACGCAATATTTAACAATACACAACTTTGTCAAAATTTGACTTCACATTTTGATTTTCCCCTCATTACTCAGCAGCTTTACAAGAAGAACCGTACAATTTATTTTCGACAAAAAACATCTTCTCCTATAGCAAGAGCATTTTGATTGGAAAGGTTATATAAATAAGCAAAAACGTCGGACTCCATAGAATATTATGTATATATAAACAGGTTAAGTAAGGAGCTTGGGACGAAGCTGAGTGACAGCAACCCGACTATCGCTGACCTCAGTGACCCCAACAGACCCATGAAACTGGGAGAGAAGTATTCTGAATTGTATGATGATAGTTGGACGGACGCACTGGAGATACTTTGTGATAATGGATGTGATGAAGAAGCTGGCATAAAAGTTTTGCTTGAAGTCCTTAAGGTATAAATATGTATTCAAATCATTGTTTTGGATTGTATAAAGGATGAGTGTCTATAAAGCCTGTTATCGGGCCCTAGTAATTGTTATATAGGCATATGTTAAAGAATGAAGAAATAAGACAGAAATTTATACGTTTCTTAAATATTTCACTCATCCTTTAATATTTGATTATATACAAGATTAAGAAAGTTCCAACAGTATGTACTTTGTCTTGTACATAATATATATATTCCACGGCTCAAGAGACAAATTGATCAAATATTAAGCTTAATAAATTGATAATTGGGGTGTGTGTGCGTTTTTCAAATCATGTATTCTTTTTTTTTAGATTCCAGATTTATGTCGCATAGCAGCCTAACATTGATATCGGTGTTGAATCCCTCAACTCAAGATTTACAAAATAGAGCCATTTGAAATTTGTGACAGTTTTATATGAAAATATTGGATAAAATTATAATTTCTTCTTATGGGGCCACACATTGAAGATATTTCCTGAAATGGACGGTTTTTCGCTATTTAAATACAAGAGCGTACTCATTTTGCATTTGGCACAAATGGGATTAGTTGTATGTTGTGTCACATCCATGATTTGTTTTTCTCTCTAGCCAAATTAGAGGTTAATATGGACTTTTGGTGAGGTCAATATGGTGTTAAACCGACCTGGCAAAATCAAATATTAATCGAAGGCGAAGGAAAGGTCAATATTTTAGATTCTATCAGGTCGGTATAGCACCATATTGACCGAATCTAAGGTCCTTAATTTTTATCGAAGATATGAAACGTGTTTGCAAAAGACTAAATAGGTACTGTGATGTCACAATGATTATGACGCCATAAACGCAATATTGACCCGGTATTTCTAAAATTAGAAACAACAGGTCAATATCACAAAATTTGGACCTCCACGTGACCTTATTTTAGCCAATGGGAGTGAAGGAAAATTTGACCATATATAATATTTCCAGATATTGATAGAAAGTCAGATACCTTTACTAGTAAAAAGAGAGAGCGATGTTTGCTGGTAGGCGGGGATTTCCATATTTGACATTTATTTTACAGAAGTGTTACCAAATATGTATGGAGCTGTCAGAGAAGCAGATGACATCCCTACAGATGTATTTGGTAAATCCAGCTCTTCCAGTAAGTAAACAATTTACATCAGAATTTGTGTCTACGTCAAGAAAAGGGATCTATAAATTAGAATGTCAATTAGAATCTAAAGTACAATATAAAGTACATAATTAAGTTTGCTATGATGCGTGAAATTGATTCAGTCAAAAATTAAATTTCAATCACTTGACATTGTAATTAGAAATGCTGGTGAAAGAATAAGAATAGCTTTGAATTATAACTGTTTTGGCCATGTCTATAAAATTATAACTTTTTTTTATCATGTTTATCAAATTATGACTGTTTTGGTGATGTTTAGCAAATCGTGAATGTTTTTGTCAAGTTTATCAAACTCTTTCAGTAGACATATATAGATATATTTATGAAAGATAAATATACTGAATATTTATGAAAGATAAATATACTGATCACGTAAGTTGTCGTGAAGCCTTCATTTCTTGTTTTCGTCAATAACGTCGTGTTTAGAAAAGGTTAATTTCAATGATTTAATTGTATATTTTGTGCAAAAGATCTAGGACATCTTTTGTTGTTGAAATCATATAATATGATCAATATGTGCTGATATATTTTGCAGACTGTTTAAGCATACTGCAAACAAAAACGTACAGAAATGAAAATTGCACATTAATAAATAATCCTTATATGAAAGCAAAGTATATTCCTTCTTTAAAATATGTATCTTATCAACTATCAACTATTCAATAATCTGTTAAGACGATTGAATGAACTTGTCTTTAATATTGTATCAAGGGAGTGACCAAACCGGCTTGGGGTGATGTCATCAACCCAACGATTGCCAAGTCAACATACAAACATCTTAAAGAGTGTAGGAAAGAGGTGTCGACAAAGGCTGTGGAACACCTATTGAAGGTAAATGGCACCATGTATATTTTTATAGATACGAGCATTTCCCAAGCTACTAAAATAAAAAAAATATCTATTTGAGTTTGAATTGTAATTGAGCAGTTCTAAAAATTAGAAATAAGAGAAAATAAGAAATAATATTGTTTTCAATTACATATGTACCTTATAGTTGTTGAACTGAGATTTGAAAGTATATTTAATATGTTAAACAATATCAATCTTAAATGGTATTTTATTCAAGCCATTATATGAATATGTTAGTAATCCGATATAAGAGAAGTATTTGAACAGATTGACAGATACACTACTTGTATGTGAATGTTTTGTAAGTACACTGGTTGTGACTCTTACGTATATAAATTCACATCTATCTGGATGTTGCACTTAAAACTAAGTATTCACCCCACATACATGTTAGAGACAATGGGGGACATTGACAGTAAATCGACGTACTATTCATCTTTTTGTATTATCATACAATCGCATTTTAAAACTATTCTTTCAAAGTTTCAGCCGTAATTTAGAACTTTAAAAAAATATGCGCGTCTGATTTACAGGAGTACGCTACAAAACAGATTGTAAACAGGGCGGAAAAGATACCCAATTTCGTCAAGAAGTGCTTGGAGATATGCTGGCTGATGTGTGTGCAGGACCCGCCCGTTGTTATCGGTGGGGAGGCGACCGTAGGTGTCACTTTCGATATCAACATGTATAAACCGTACACCAACAGTGGTACAGTGGTATCATACAACGTGTGGCCACCCTTACTTCACCACGAGAACGGTCCACTACTAGTGAAAGGTGTTGTTCAACCACAGAAAGTGGAGAAAAAGAGAGAAGCGGAGACAAAATCAGCAGGCATGCCACGTTATCAAAACGTGAGCAAAACGTACGGCCCATCTTCTGGCCAAAAGCTTCAGTCCGACCTTGGAGCACAAGCATTTGGAGACCAGAGGAAAGAGGAAGTAAGAACTTCGATGGACGACGGCTGGAAAATTCACAAGCCGCATGATCATGGAACAACGCAATACCGCAACCAGTGGACAGAAGACTGGAAAGTTCCTCATTCTACATCGAGTACATACACAACCCAACAGGCTACGTCTGCATCAGTGGCGAATCCAGTATATTCCAGCTATTTGCAGCAGCCCGTAAATCCTCAGAAAAGAGTATTGTATCCTATAACACGACACCACGGAAGAGATTACGTATGTCACGAACACAAATGTTACGAACTTGAAAATTTCAAATTGATGTTTAACATAAAAAGCAATGAGTGCTTTTATCGTACTGATCAATATACGTTTTGATAAATAAAAAAACTGGTTGATTTCGGCGGGCGGTATGATGATAACTTGGCAAAACAGGAGTAGCAATAGACACATTCCTTGTTTGGGCTTCACGATTGTGTTTTGACAAAGTTGTTTATGTACTATGTAACAGAATTGACAAAATAACATCTTCACTGTAAATCATATCACGGTTATAATTCATAAAATCTCCTTAAAAAAGCGGGATACTGTTTGCAGCACGGATTAAAGGTAAATTATTTAGTCATTTTCAGTGATTTTGCTTTGTTTTGATGCTTTTTACTGTATGTATTTCTGAAGGAGAAATCATGCACCAAATTGCAAAAAAAAATAATGGTAACATTAAATTAATTAAGGTTCTGGATGTCAGATCTGGCTGTAAAGATATTGAACTTGAAATTTTTTATGAAAGAAAAATATAAAATAAACGTCGAGTTCATGCAAAGCATTTTGTTTCGGTGCAAATAAACATCCTTAAAATAGGAAAATAGCAAAAATATTAATACAACGGAAGTCGATATCAAGTTTATCATTATATCTAATGGTAGCCAAAAACTGTCAAATAAGTTAACGCATTGACAATTGCCGAGGCCGTTAGGGCCTATACCTGTTCTTTCTCTTACCTTTTGAAAGTCTGAGGCTTACATCTTATTTGAAAGAGTATCCCCTCTGAGTTCCTATTGTGTGACTGAAAAATTATCTGCTGATGTTCATTGACCCATTCAACTTGTTAGACATATCAAGATGAATATATTGTTACACACATGTTAACCTCTACCTGTACCGATAGTCTGGCGGTTGATTTTGAATGTGTTGTACTCGAAAGATAGTCCATCATTAACGCTAGTGATTTATATTTTAATTTAGTATCATACTACTTATATCCATGTATTTGCTACTTTTGTATTAATAATATTGTGGAATACATGTAATTCCTATTAAGCATCCACAATCTCTTCTCTAGAATGTGATGTTACTAATGTTCAAAATGTGAGGACAGTAAGGTATTTGATTGAACCCATTTTCAGCAGCTTATTGGATACTTATTCAACCGTCGTTAGGAGGATTTATTTTTAATACGAAAGATCAATTTAACCATTTAAACAATGAAAAGTAAACATAAATAGAAAAAAAATGTGGGATGGGGTATATTGAAAGGTAGTAAAAGCCTAAATGCTGAAGTCTCGAAGAAATCTTGATTTACCCTATCTTTACAATATTCCAAAAAAATTTACTGTTACCTGTCTCTATTTACGATATATGAAATTACATGACTGAATTGGGAATATCAATCCGTGTCGAGAATTTACTTTAAATCCTTTGAATGAAGATGGACGCTGTTGAATATTTTCATTTTGGTTCCCACTTTGATTCATTTTATTTCATTTTTGCGGAATACTGTATCTATTACTTAATTTATAAAGTGCAGCATATGTGTATTACGTCATCTTTTAGGGCAAGACGTTCACCTGAATTTGACAAATATTTACCTGGCGGGTGTCGTCGATGAAGTAGAGACGCTTACCTTGTTTTATTCTCTTGTATTTTTTTCAAGGGTCTCTGGGTAAAATTGTTGAAATTATTTTTGTATATTATGGATACAGTACTTAACATTGTATTACATTTTATAGTATATTTAACCATGAACGTCTGTAAGATGTTATTCATTGTTAATAAACATGCAATCTGGGTGCCATTACAATCTGACAGACGTTCAATGTTTTTTTTTCTTTTTTTACATTTCAAATATGACCCAATAAATTATTCTGTATTTTTTCAATTTATGACGGTTTTATGTACACCACACTGAACACGCGTTTTGAAAATCAAAGTCAGCTAAATGATTAACGTAAAACTTGTGTGTGTGTTATCTAACATAAAAAACGTTGACGTCACGTAGGTTGACATGAAGCCAAAATGACGTCACGTTATTGTCCAGTGGTCTATACTGCATTTATACTTCAGTGAACATAGACCTGATTTACCTGATGTATATTGATTGAATGAAAGGGCACAGTGTAAATTCTAAGTATATATTGAATATTTAATCTAAATAAAGAGTGTTTGTACACATATAATCACTAATTTGGCTGATGTAAAAGACAATAAATCTTACAGTTCAACACAAGCCTAACTTTTGAGTTGATCTTTTTTCTGTTTTCGACTTGTGTAAACTAGTTGGTCAAGCATCTTAATCGACTAGCTACTGGAAACATATGTTTCTTAAGGAAACTTTACGCGATGAACGGCATGAATGCAAGACCCAATGACCTGAACGGAATGTATATATGAACGAAATTGAAAAGTCGTTAATTTTTTGTTTATACATGATATAAATATAATAACATCCCTTGGGGTGATGAGGTGCACTTTTCTATGTATCATGAATTAACCCATACATGTATCTCGCGCCCCTCATTGGTGCCTATCATTTGTTCCCCACCTTTGCAGTTCCATATAAACAGAAGAAATTGCATTTCTGATTTATGTATTATAAAACATAACATTTATATTTGGTAATGCAAATTGTGAATTTAGAGTCTCACAATTTGTGTATGTCATTGACGTTTAAATGACCACTTAACAACAACATTATTTCTCTGTTTGTTTTTGTCGGGAAAAAACATATGAACAACAAAACAAGCTGCAGTCTGGACTGGTTACCGTGTTAACACAAATATAATAACATCACTTTCAGAAAGTGATGTTATTATACCGGGATTGATATTGTGTATATATATACACTTTTTGATACTATGTAAGAATTGATCAACTTTTCAATTCCATGCCGGTATGAACGCAAATAATTTATATATTTATATTCCATGAAGGTAATTGGGACTTTCATTGATGCCGTTCATTCCTTATACATTCTGAACATTTAGTAATGATTATCCTTATCTATCTATTTATATATTTGATACTACAGTGCACACTTTGCTCCGGAACAACCTAACCTCAACAAGTTAATGCTTCAAACGGTTGAGTCATGTCAATTCAAGCGAGAGGAGAATTTTAAAACGGTGCTGAATATTTAATTCCTTTTACAGCCCTATATTCTAATTATATTTCTCGATGTACATATATCAGCTGAAAACCATAATCATAAAACCATGGTGAAAGCACTTTTAATACAGCATTCCACGTGGTCGACTTGTGACGTTATACCAGAATCTTGCCGCGAGGGCGTCAAAGGCTAAAATGACTTCGGTTCATTATAAAATCTAATTTTATTCCAATCACAGCTGCTCTGCCAATTTCGTTTAAAGGACGAAACAAATATAAACCCAGTAAGTAGATTAATTATTCAAGAAAACAAATAATGAGGGGCTTCATCCAATGAATGTAAGCGATTTTCGGTATACCAAAGTGAAAATGGAACACTAAGCTACCTAGTCCCTATATGAGCGCAATCTATTGTGTGAACAGCCAGTGGGGACGTATTATATTTATATAATACTTATTTAAGTTGAAGGTGTGCCGCCTTTGATGATAAAAATGAAATAGGTAATAACAATATCCGTGTATTGTTGAATATCGCAATACGTATGTAAATCAAATAATAATTCAGTATAATTGAGGATTAAATTTTATTCTGCATTTAATTTCATAACACAACTTTCTTAATCAGTGAACATTCCATTAACAATTTAATCTGATGATTCTCGGGAATAAATATCGTATCATCATCAGTACAAGTAGAATATTTCGTTAATAATTTCGGAACACGTGTTAACGTTTAAAAGTTCCTCTTGTAGCAGGACCCGTATCAAGCTAGTATAACCTTCTTATATTGTTAGATTGGAACTTGAGATTTAGATTCGAAGTTCGAAATTAGCGCAACGCTGGAAAGCTTTTGAATGGAAATTGCTAAATGTAGAAGGCAAACAGTTCGCGGCTTGTACATAATGCATTCCTTTACACTCATAAAAATCATTATTATGTGATTGTCAAATTTATATTTATAAATATTGAATGAATATCAGACTTCCGATGCCGAAGTTTCTCTTATACTTTCTATTGCAAATTGTGTTCAAACATACTTCTGAACACCTTTATTTTAGAGATTATGTTTTAAATTAGTTTGATAAAAAGGTTATATATTGGAATGAACTGTTTGCTGATTCAAAAATATAGGAGTGTTTCTTTCATAAAACTTTTAAAAATAAAAACTGTACTTCGATGTAAAGCGCAACCAGGAGAAAGTCTCTGATCAGTCAAATAATTCACCGAGGACAGTTCCATAAACATAACATAATTGCAGCTGATAATTTTCGTTTTCTTCATCATTTCAAACAATTTATGACTTGTTCTGTTTAAAAAAAAACCAACATGATAAACAGATAATATATTTCAATGCATAAAGTCGAACCATGGACAAAAGTTAATTTGGTTTTACCACTGTGAAGTAGAAAAGCGCTTCTGATTTCTCATTTTAATATTACGACAACTTACTTATTCTAGCACTCACAAATACCATTTACAATATATACCTCTAATTTAGGTCGCATGGATATAAAGAAACGCTCTTTGTTATGTTTACCACTTTGAAGTTAAAAAACGCATCTGATATCTCATTTTAATTACACAGCTTACTTAATTAAACACTCACAAATACCATTTACAATATATAACTCTAATTAACGTCGCATGGATATAAACAAACATTCTTAAATATGAAATCTGTTTACAAACATCATTCTTCACTGGTATACTTTTTCATTTACATGAACTTAATGAAAAACCTTTGTTTTAAAAACCTTTAACAGATTACTTTTCAGAGGTGTTAATTTTTAAAAGCAAATATCGCGCATGATCCACTGGTCGAGACTGAAATTCCCAATCTAGTTAAAAAGTATAGGTTACCGGCGTTAGGCTACCTCGAGGATTTCCCCCTAGCGCTTTAGTTTCCTCCCATACCCGCTACCCTCCGGACCAATACGATTTGTTAATTTAAGTTAAGAAACATTTTCATCATAATCAAATTCTTTTGCTATAAAAAAATTGGCGATGTATAATGGAACGCATTCATCATTATACACACAGATAAATAAACAGGTCCTGGTTTCATCAACGTTCCTTAACTTAAGGAAACTCCTTAACTTTAAAATCTCCACAGGAAAGCATTACAGAATTTAAGGAAAGTTCCCTAACTAAGGATTTTCTCCTTAAATTCTGTAATGCTTTCCTATGGAGAATTTTAAGTTAAGGAACGCTGATGAAACCGGGGCCAGAACACAGAAGTATTCAACATCTTAAACAATACCAATAACTCAGGAAACAACAAAATAGAATAAATAATACTTAGTATCTAAACAACATAGGCCGTTATAGTCTTTACATGGCTTTAACGTTGGCACAATTTACGTGCATGTTTCAGAGCCCGACATGCTAAACACGAAATACGCTTTTTTTCTTCTTTATAATTTTTAACTTGAAAAATGCGCACGTTTAAACATGTAATACTCTTAGGTATCATGCTTTCTACTTTGTACAATATGAAGTAGCATTCGTTCTCATATTAAACATAAATTGTATTAATACATAGATAGACTGTAATTGGTGGTTCAACAATTACTTCACTCATAAGTCTACACGTAAATCGGGAGGGTGTTCTATTTTTCTACTTTAATATTTTTTTTGTTGAATTGTATTTATTGAAAAAAGCATATCTTCAATTATATTCAACAATGTTTATGAAATTTATTTAAACTAAACAATTGCAGCACAAACATTTTATCTCCAAAGATAAACGATGTATTTTTGTTTGTTTTTTTGTTTTTTCAAGAAGGTTGATCCCTTTAAACCGTTTTAAGACGATGTTCTCTCTGCTTTGTATCCTTCGCAAACAACATTCTGTTTGTAGTATATTTACAAATCATTGAGTAACGTGCCTCTGTAGGAGGCTGTAGGATTATATTGTAAAATGTACAGTATTTTTACCTTTGTTCTATTTATGAATGATGAATAGAACAAAATCCGTTGTGATTTTTTGGTGGTAGAAACGTTTTAAGAGCTACCATTTACAGGTGACAGGTGACAACTGCCATTCTGGTCTGGGCAAGGTCTCCAACAACCATTACAATCTTTGACATTTAAAAGTCTTTTGAGTCATATTTGTTGTGAAAACGCTGTTCAAACATCATTATATATGTTTTACAGGGTCAGTAGAACCGAAGTTTATGAATATGCCATCACCTTCTCTTGTTTTGACACATTACTAGCTTGTTTCTCGTATGTGAGCACTTACAATTATCCAACACAGCTTTACATTATAAATTATCCCTGACAAGTTACTACACAGCCTGGATTGCATACATTTACGGGGAGAAGTAAACATGTATTCTTTTTTTCTTAACAAATACTGTCATTGTTTCTTATTGAACATGTTCTATTATTTCTAGCCATTGTGTTAATAAGGGTTTTGTCCATTATGTCGTTCAGCATTCCTGCTCACTCTTCGATGTCATTCATGATGTTTAAATAGTAGATCCAGTAGACTAGGTTAAAGATACCAAATGACAGAGGAAACATTATACGGGACGCCACGTCCAGGTAAAACGCATACATAACCCCGGACTTCTTTGGCGACTTCATCTTTCCGTCGTCCTCCTCAATAGTTAGGTGTTGACAGTTGGACACTTGTACGGAACCATCGACACCTACAACCGTCTGCAATATAAAACAGCTAATATAAACAATATATCACTGTTTTAATAAAAGATACAATGTAAATTTGTTTTAATCTGGTTTATTTACGATCTAGATTCTGTGTAACTGAAGTCACCTTCAGGCGGTCTAATTCTCAACCTTTCATCATGAATTTTGCCCCTTCTTATGACGTAAACAAAGTTGTTGACAACATTCGATATTGTTTAAACAGCAATATCCGTTAATATTTGTTCATACAAGGAGGAAATGAGAAAGTGCTAACAAGAATTATCTCCCTTTCACCATAAGTTGTATGGTTTTAAAATGCTACACTCTAATACTGTTTACTTGAACCTACATGATCATATTTTGTCGCGCTTACATCTTTCTCGGCGCGGGTATCCCGATGCCGGATCCCCGATCCTTCTGGTTTAATTCCACCTTTTGCGTTTTCAGCATTCCGGTTCTTGTCCCGTGCTAATTTAATAATCTTTTTAATGAACATCATTCCCTTTCCTGACCCCCTCCGACTTAGTACATTTGCAATGGCGAACTCCACTAAGGCGGCCACCACAAACACTAGACAAGCGGCCATCCAGATATCTATGGCCTTGGTATAGGACACCCGGGGCAGCGTGCGGTTAACACTGGAACTTTGGGTGGAGATTGTCAGGACGGACAGCACTCCGAGGTTGACACGTCCTGGCACGGAATTCACGTTCAACCAGAACGAGACCCAGGACAGCATCACGATCAACAGACTGGGGATATACATCTGTATGACGTAATAGTTGATGTTTCTCACCATGAAGAAATCAGCTCTCAGTGAACTGTAGTTACCTGTCAAATGATTCAAACAAGGAATAAATCCAACGTCCTCTTTGTAAATCCATATAAAACGTACAATATATGTCTTAGATTTCACCTTTTAATATTTCGGGGTTTTATTTAATAGCGGTCGTAAACCTATCGTTTCGGTAATAGGAGAAGGGTTGAATAATATGTTATTATAAAGAAAAAGTTTGTAGGGTCTCGTTTCGGAGAATTTGGTTATACAGTAGAATAATAAAAGTATCTAGCCTCTACCTTTTGTTCACACGTTTTTATCCTAGATTGCTCGATTTCTATTTCAAAAAGACAAATCGTTACTTGGTTTTGTTGCTATTGTTTAGATAATCTGTGCCAGGCGGTCAACTCACCTCTAATCTTACTGTATGTCTCCAGAGCGTAGAAACGGTTGCCGATCAACTGGAACTGTGGTAGTTCCATACCCTTCTTTACCAGAAGAGGATTGGTGCTATTAGACCACTTTAGACTCAGCTGGCTCTTTGTAAACCCAACTGTAATTACAGAGCACGTGCATTCATTTTCTGATCAGTTATTATGTTATAAATCAAACATCAATTCTTTTCAAGGAAGGAAATAAATTTCATGGACGAATGATGTAACAATGGTTCTGCAACTACATACGAAAGCTGATTGCCCTGTCCATGTAATCTTACTGAAGTTTAAAAAGGAAAACGTATACAGTTGTGTAAATATTCTGATTGGCTACTGTTATGGTATAACAATCCAATACCTATTTGGAGCTTACATCAGCGGAAATATTGTATGATGATACAATTCATAAGAAATTATCTGTCAAACATCAGGTTAGGAGAACAAGAACTTATGACCCTGCTTTGCAAATTTAAAAGCGACAAGAAAGCGTAGATGTTTGGCTTTGAAATGGTTCAATGTGCCACTGTATTTTCAAATTCAGATTGGTCATGGTATAAGAAAGTATTCCTGCAAATGTTCTGTTTTCAACTTTATGAACGAAATAATCATATTTTTTGAAATTGTCTATCAGTCAAGTCAAAAACTAATTTTCTAATCTTGTTTTATCGACTACAGAGGGAAATATTGTAGACTGGCTACCAGCCCCCAAGTTTCTATAGAAAATTTCTCTACTGAATTTCACTACTAGCTTATCTCCCCCTTGTTTCAAACTCTAGAATCAGACATCCAAGTGATCAAAATCATCAGACTTTTTTTTTCAATATCTGTATGCTATTCTCTAGACGGGAGCCAGTCTAGGAAATATGTAACGGGTACTCACAGCTCTCTATTTTAATGGAGCATGTTTGCTGGTCAAATGGATATTTTCGAAGGTTCATGGGGCAACTCAACGTCAGCGACAATCTGAAAATCAGAAATGAACATTCAGTTTACATGTAGCTTAGTGTATACATGTTACAATTCAGCATTAAGAGGAACATTGTTCATTAACCCATTTCGTAAATTATGAATATTTTTTATAAATGTTTCTGACAAAAACAAAATGTTAAGAAGACAAAATTCAATACCATTCAGGTACATCAATTATATGTATATCAAAAAAATGGGAATTGTATAAATACTAATAAGGAAAGCAAATGTGTATGATTTACCTTGTCGTGTAGTGGACGAGAGAGTTCTTGTGGATACGTATCATTTTATTGGCAGACATTACGTTATGAAATGCAGCTCGCTTTTCGTTGGGGAAGAATATGTCAGGTACCCAAAAGTTTTTCATTTTCTTAGCATCCAGTTCTACAAACTCGACATTCTGGTTCTTAAATTGTTTATCAAGGCGCGCGTCACTCCACGTCAGATGTATGATGACCTCAGCCGTGAATTCCTGTGATATAAAAATTATAATAGTTGTAAACTATGTATAAGTTGTAAATCTATGAGCTTAAGCGCTTAAAAGTTGTGTACATGTTAGCAAGATAGGGCGCTATATCAAACGTTGTATATTTATTAATGCATTAATTACATTTATGTATTATAAACAAAAGGTGTAACACTCGCATATCCGTTACCATGGAAATCATACAACTACGTACTTACCATCAAATTAAAAAATGGGATCACGAAGAAAAGTTGAAATAAAAAAGTCGTAAACAATAATTAAACGGAATTAACAATGCTGAGACAACATCACCCAACAGTATAGGAAACACACTAAGAATATGAACGCCGGGCCATTAATAACTATAAAAAATATTTGATACCTACGATGATTAAAGGCCTACTATACGTAACTTGAGGAAAATTTTTCGTGATTCTGAAAAATTCTAAAAAAATCAAGTTGATAACAATGCAAAAATAAGCCTAAAACGAAGTAAACCTGAGTGGTAACTAACAAGAAACTCTTTAATGACAGAAAAATCCAAAAAATTGAAAATAATTCGGTTGGGGCTTCAACAACAAGCCGAATTTAGAAGACAGTAACAAATGGACGCATGTTTACAAAATATCGAGTTTCAACTGCTGCTGTATCGGTAACCGCGTAAGATTTGATCTCGAATATTGCTGATATCAGTTAATCTTCACTAAATAAATAAATATAAAACGTTGTTTGGCTTGATTTTCGCTTCAATTTTTGCCGAACGTACGTATATTGGGCCTTTAAGTACAGGTGTTTTATACTTACCATCTCGACTTCTGTGACGGAATCAATACTGTTGATATGTAGATCACACTCAATAACCACCGGCTTACCTGTAATAAAACATACACTGTATACATCAGGTTAATAGTGGCTTACCTGTAATAAAACATATATTGTATACATCAGGTAAATTGTGGCTTACCTGTAATAAAACATATACTGTATACATCAGGTAAATTGTAAATCATTGCATATCAAGTGGGGTATTTTGCTAAGCGTACAAACGACACTATGTATGGGATAACTTGAATTTGCGAAACTAGCTTCAACAAGTTTTCAAGTATAAGTTCTTTATTTGCTGAAGTTTTACAACTTATGGCAACACACACATAGGAATCTAGGACACACTGACACAAACTTCCTCTCGTCATCTCTATCATTACCTTTTATAAACTACATTTTTGTAGTATCTGTTATTCACAGTTTACCTGAATAGATATTGGCGAGATTTCTATATATTGTGTGACTTAATCCCTTGACGATTTCGTGCAAAATACTGCCATAATTTCAAAATGTAGCTATTTGCTTTGCCAGGTTCTTTTAACTTCTAACGTTTGTTGAAGCTAATATCGGAGTATCGATAGAGTCTTAATTATAATCAAGGCAATTTTTATCACATCATCCCTAACTGAATTAAACAAATGTATTCTTCCCACAGCTAGACAGGTTTGTTCACACAACACAATACTATAATATATTTAGTAAAAACAAAAAGGAACAAAATGAAAGCTGTATATCCCAGTAAGATTCATGTACGAGTTCAAGTCATCTAAATGATGGTTATATCGGCGATAATTTTCATAATACTTTCCATGTGTGGTCAAGGTTTAGTTCATAAGATGTGTGAAATAATAGTATCATCTTTACGCTGATGTATTCGACTAAAACAGAAAACCATCGCACACAATAACGTTTGTATACATTACGCTAGGAGCATTGTTTTGGACGTCACCAGACCTTGGTTGTTGTAGTTGGGTCTGTACACGAAGTTGTTGGAGGCCGATATCTGGTCAACTATTTCAGTCTTCCTGTAACACAAACAAAACATCTTATTCGTGATATAAACAATCAGGAGACTTGACTGTGTTCATTTAACCATCGTTGAACAAATATCTTACATTATTAGTGTTGAATTAGTAAGATTTATCATACAAAACCACCACCAACACTATAACACACCAACGTTACTCCACCGTTCCCTTTCTTGAACATCAAAGTACATTTTATAAAGACCCCCCTCCCCCCCCCCCCCCCTCTGCCCCTAACCCCCCTCCCCCAGTACACCTTGTTACGTGTACGTGTACCTGGATACCGCCGTCATCGCTGTCCTTGATTATGGTGTAAAAGGTTTCCATGAACCTCGTCCAATGCGCAACAATAATAAAAAAAAAAAATAAATAAACCACTTTCGCCCTGAATGTAAACAAGCGATTCCCGGAGCCGGTTTCCCGTGAGTACCCGCATTTTATTTTATACATTGTGTACCTATTAGTGGATCTTCTGACAGAAAGTACATTCTTAAGTAAAAACGGCTACACAAGCAATCTAGAAATAAGCTAGATAATTATTTCAACTTTGGCGTTCTTGTTTAGTTCCTTTCAGTGAATTATCAGATGTGATTTTATATAATTTTGTACGAACTGAAAGTACACTTTATTTAATAATAAAATATTAATTTGTATATCAAAGTTACAGAGAAAACCTAGTCAGTTCAGATACGTATTCGTTGTATATCATATCTAACGTAATAAGGAACACTTAACAATTAGCAATGTTGTAAGTAATGAGAAGTCTGATGCACTATTAGCAATACAGTGTCACCTTGAGTTATGTTTGGAACGAGTAAACAGCTTTAACACTATTTATGAGTGAAATATTGAAAATTATTCATTCTATAAAAAGTAATATTTTTCACAAGTAAAAATATCATTTTTTCTGAATTGATCAATCGAAACACCCCTACAAACGACAATGGGGAAAATCAAATATTCTTTCGATAAATTTTGCTATAAAAATGTAATAAAGAGATTATCTTACAATATCTTCAGTATGGCCAAATATATTTCACCCGTGTGGCTGATATTTTGACATTTTTTACTCGTGCGAAAATATTAGCCCAACTCGTGAAATATAATTGGTATTACTGAAGACACTGTTAGATATCCTCTATTTATTTTTACCTATTGAATCTCAATACGATACACAAAGGGAGGTAATATCGCAGGTAACCACCGATTAACCCATCTTTGCTTTTACTTACATATGTTAACTTATCCAATCATATTAGTATTGGAGTATCACGTTAACATTGATTATGTAATCAATGATCAAGATTACAGATGATTGGTCAGTCATTCATTCATTCAAACATATTTTATTGATCATGACAATCAAAGGGATGAGGCACAAGTTCTCCCAACTTACTAAGTCCTCTCCCAACAGTATGATATACAATAAGACAACACATGATGACAACATTTAAATATACGATCATTGATATTCAGCTATTTAATACGATAAAGAGTGGAAAGGAAAGGAAAAACAGGGGAAATGGAAGCAGGGAGAAAGACAAAAGGGGAAATGTGCAGTTGCAATGATTATCCACTAATTGTTTTCAAACTTCTTAGTTGATTTAATGAAAGTTAAAACTGCATTATATAATATTAACATTTGAGTAGTCATGAGTCATTAATAAATGAGATTAACACCATGTATTTGCCTCCATTAATTTTCTAAATCAGTTAAAACAACAAACTAGCTGCGGTCTTTGGCTCGGTTTGTATCAGAGATGGCATCAACACAATTTTTATATTAAATTTTATAACTTCTTTAACTATAAATGTCCCTTCTTAAGGAGGCGGTTTACGCCGTGCATAAAGGGGTTTTGGTTCATCAAGCGGAAGTACGGAGTCTGAGACACCTAACGACAGCTTCCGTAACTACTAAAAATACGGGAGATAAGTTTTAAAGTATCTGGAGCTTAGTTCGGCATTCGGATACATACGAGCACTTTTAACAGACAGAGTTAGGTTTAGGGTTTTTGTTTACGGAATAGAAACATGAACTTTGAGCAGAGCATGAAGTTACATTTGACGAAATAGTTCGACCAGTTTATATGATTTTATTGTTCGAGTGTATACATGAAAGTTGCGTGTCTGTAGTTAACCGACCCGTTTCCGTAGCTACCCGAACCGTTTCCTTAGTTACCCGACCCGTGTCCGCAGTAACCTGACCAGTGTCCATAGTTACCCGACCCGTTTCCGTATTTACCCGACCGTGTCCGCAGTTACCCGACCCGTTGTCCGTTTCCGTATCACAATCGACTCCTTTGATATTTATTGTGTTGGCGAATACTTAAGCGTTCATTTGACCAACCAATGAAAAGCATTACTAAAAAATCACAACAGGAAGCGACATTCCTACTGGAAAAAAATATGTTCGTAGCTGATTTCTATCCACATTCCATGTTGGTGAATTGGACCAATCAGAGTTGATCAGTAGTCATCATTTGCTTAGTGTTCGTATTTACCCGGATGTATCCTACTTCTAGTAGATCAAATAATCGCTCGATCGGCGTACATGTACATGTTCATTGAACCCATTTTTTTAAATTATAGTTTCGCCTTCTCTTTCTCTTATCTCATTTGAGTGACCTTTAGCCGTTTTGTTTCGTCCGTTGTCGTGAGCCATGCGCCGTCCGCAGTGCGTACACTTTTTCACATTTCAAAGTTTTTCCGAAGCTCCATCGATGGGATAGAGCTGAAACAAGCCTGGGATGATCCAGAGATGATCCTAACCAAGGATTATTTTAAGGGTCGGTCCGAAAAAAAATATAGCCGAAATGCAGCCATTTTGAAAAAAAAAATAAAATTCTTCATACTTTAAATCTTTGAAGAATGATGTCATGATTTATGTTATTAGAGTTTGACCAATTGTCCCTGATTCTTGAGATGTCAATAGTAGGTGAATAAAACTTAAAACCATTTTATTTTCGGTTAAACGAATTACACTTGAATTGACCATGTATTCTCTTTGTTATATCAGGATCACTAAGACCCTCGCTCATCTTGTGTTCAATAAGAAGTGTTTAGAGCGGAGTTGAAACTAAATTTGATTTGAGAGCTAGGTGTGTACAATGAAGTATAAGTTAGACTTTTGAACACAGCTTTCGGTGAATATCATTTTCAGTGTTTTCGAATATACCATTAATGCCTCCATCAGTGGTTTTTTTCGGGTACTCCGGCTTTCCTCCACCTCCAAAACCTGGCAAGGCCTTAAATGACCCTGGCTGTTAATAGGACGCAGAACAAAATAACCAAACCAAACCTCCTTCAACACTCACTTAAATACTTTGGTTACATTAATATCTATCCGGAAAAGTTTGACTAAGGAAACATATTTAGATCGGCTTGTTTCAGCGTTTGTTCTTCTCCACTCCCATACTTCCTTAGATTGGATCTCGTTAAAACCCCTACTGTTTGATTATTACGTGTATGATGTACGAACACATAGTAAACATAGAAAACAGAGATAGCATGCTGGTATAGTGGTTAATATATCAAACAGGAGGCCACTAGATCCTGTCTTTTTGGCAATCTTTCAACAAGGAAACCCTAAATTCAATTTTTTCCCTTTTTAAAAGTTCGCTTATGTTTTAAAAATTAAAAATCAAATTTCACTTAAACGTTTAAGTACCTAATGGCAGAACGATATTTTTTTAATAAGTTTACAGCTCGTAAAACTAGGAACAGGTTTGATCTTTTGGAGGCACTGTGGTCTAGTGGTAGGACGCCGGGCTCGTGATCGAAGGATTGCGAGTTCGAGTCCCGATCACGGCACTTGTGTTGTATCCTTGAGCAAGACACTTTACTCCGCTTGTCCCAGTCTACTCAGCTGTAAATGAGTACGTTGTTGGGCAGTGCTAGAAATTGTAGGATGCTAGCTGTGAGCGCCGAGATCGCAGCACCGGTTGTATGCTCCCCAGGGAGTTGAGAACGATATTGGTTGGTTGCTAAGGCCCTATAACCACGGATAATAATTTGTGAACCGCTTTGAGGCGACCCTCAAGTTGTGATAAAGCGGTATATAGGAACCTCGAATTATCATAATTATTATAGTCAGGTTTACAATGTACATAAAACACAGATATAGATAGGTCTGGCCTTAGTGTAGTAAGGTTTACACTGTACACAAAACACAGATAAAAATAGGTCTGACCTTAGTGTAGTAAGGTTTACACTGTACACAAAACATAGATATACATAGGTCTGGCCTTAGTGTAGTAAGGTTTACACTGTACACAAAACATAAATATAGATAGGTCTGGCCTTAGTGTAGTAAGGTTTACACTGTACACAAAACATAGATAAAGATAGGTCTGGCCTTAGTGTAGTAAGGTTTACAATGTACTCAAAACATAGATATAGATAGGTCTGACCTTAGTGTAGTAAGGTTAACACTTCACACAAAACATAGATATACATAGGTCTGGCCTTAGTGTAGTAAGGTTTACACAGCATACAAAGCATATATATAGATAGGCCTGACCTTAGTGTAGTAAGGTTTACACTGTACATACAAAACATAGATATTATAAGTCTGGCCTTAGTGTAGTAAGGTTTACAATGTACACAAAACACAGATATAGATAGGTCTGACCTTAGTGTATTTAAGTTTACACTGTACACAAAACATATATATAGATAGGTCTGACCTTAGTGTAGTAAGGTTAACACTGAAAACAAAACATATATATAGATAGGTCTGGCCTTAGTGTAGTAAAGTTTACACTGTACACAAAACATAGATATAGATAGGTCTGGCCTTAGTGTTGTAAAGTTTACACTGTACACAAAACATAGATATAGATAGGTCTGGCCTTAGTGTAGTAAGGTTTACACTGTACACAAAACATATATATATATAGGTCTAGCCTAAGTGTAGTAAGGTTTACACTGTACACAAAACATATATATAGATAGGTCTGACCTTAGTGTAGTACAGTTTAAACTGTACACATAACAAAGATATAGAAAAGTTTGGCCTTATTGCTGTATTTTGTGTTAAGACGATATGGTTTTTTTTCTTTTCCTTTTTTTGGTACAAGACTGTTGCATTTTTGCAGAAATAGCGTATGCACTACTTTCTAGTAGAAATTGAGGTCCTTTAATTACGTATTTGTATTCTATGTTTGAAGGTCTTGTTATTTAAAGTGTGTTAGCATGCATCCTTCAACCAGATCGACATTTCACTTTTAATTTGTAATTATATTTCTTTTATTACATCTTATGTTTATTTAATAATTGTATTATCATAAAGCTCTTCATGTTTGGAGAAATATAGATATGAGGGAATGAACGGTTTATGGAGTATGATCAAAAACAAATATAAACATATACAGCTATAAAGCAGTGAAAATATCACGGAAACTGACAACGTATTCAAATTACATGAAAGCAATAAACACACAACAGGGCCCGGTTGTTCAAAGGGTGATTAGCGCAAATTTTAGTTCTCCTGTAACTTCAAAATGAAACCATGGATTTATTTACAACTGAGTAAATATCAAATATCTAATAATGTCAATTTACATGCAAAAATTTACCTTGTATATTGACAGAATTAGTTAAGTTTGAAAAAATGTCGTTAAAATAGAAATTAAGCTTATCACCCTTTGAACAACTGGGCCCAGACTTACAGCGCTGATGTCTATTGTTTGAAATATGCGACATTAAAGGCCCAATATACATAGCTTCAGGAAATTTTTCGGGATTTTGAAAAATTATGGAAAAAATCCAGTCGATAACCATGCAAAAATAAGTCTAAAACGAAGTAAACCTGAACGGTAACTAACAAGAAACTCTTTAATGACAGAAAAATCCAAAGAATTGAACCACTTCAACAACAAGCCGAAGTTAGAAGACAGTGCAAAATGGACGCGTGTTTACAAATACCGAGTTTCAACTGCTGTTGTACAGATAACCGCGTAAGAATTTATCTTGAATACTGCTGATATAAGTTAATCTTAACTAAATTTATAAATATAATAAGTTATTAGGCTTGATTTTCGCTTCAAGTTTAGCCGAAAGTTACTATATTGGGCCTTTAACTAAAAAATACATGTACATGTACACACACATACATGTACATTTCATATAGATATAAAATCGCCGTTACTGATAGTATGTTATAAACTTCACGTACTCGTACACGGCTGTGTTTACTGATACATGTGTGCAGTATAACTATGTGTAGTGTACAGCGAAACGACTTCTCCCGGAGCTTAGCTGTGTGGTACCCCCGTGTTAATAAACAATATCAAATACATGTAAATAAGACTACTGTTGGGAGCCATGAAGTTACATTTTCCACATTATCCACAACACAACGACCAAAAATGACTACTTTGTTTTATTAAAAAGCAAGTAAATACGTTTATGGATGCTCTGATTAGTGTAGAAATTGTATCAAACACACTATCGATACAGTATTTTTTACTTTCTCCCATTATTTCGCTAAAAAATGCAGATGTAAATCTTTGTCACATCCAAGTTAACATCAAAGTTCTCAAAACGAGAGCTGAGTATCATTGTCAATCACAACAAGTAAACAAACTAATGAGCATACTCAAAAACAAAAATCTAGGGAGAAATTACTTACAAATCAGGGATTCATCTAAGATTGAGACGAAATTACCCTTTCCTTACCGAAGGGAAATATAATCAATTATAAAGGGAATTAAAAAAAAATCAGAGAATACCTCAGCGTCAACAAAACCATAATCCGAAATCAAAATCGATTAAACTAGAGGCAAAATAGGAACAAAAGAAAGATTTACACGGAGACTCTCGTAAAAGTACAAGAGAATAAGACCAGGTGTTCCGGAAGAGTACCCGTCTTCTGTTTCATCGAAGTCACCCGCCATGTAAATCTTTGTCACATCCAAGTAAACATCAAGTTCTCAAAACGAGAACGGAGTATCATTGTCAATCACAACAAGTAAACACACTAATGAGCATACTAAAAACCAAAATCTTCATATCACACAAAGTTACACTTTAAATTTGAAAGCACATTTTAAAGTGAAAACCGCAAAATATTAATTAGAAAATAAAACAAATCTGAGGGATTTTGGGAAGATTTTGACATAAAAAATGAGAGAAGGTTCATTATTTCAATAAATTAAGCATTAATTCCGAGAGAAAAAAGAAACACAATTCTAGAGGGTTACTACCTATAGACGATAGTAAAAGAAGCCCAGATATTCCCTGCAAGTGTAGTTGTAAGGCAGTCCATTATGTATTTAGGACAAGAAAGAGCTAATGTTAACTCGTAACGAGAACAAACTATTTGACAATAGGTGTTGCACTCGTCATAGAAAAAAAAATATAAAAGAAAATCATATTAAAGCTAAAGTCAAATCATAACATTATAGATGGATGTTTTAGATCCTAAAGTTTTGTTTTCAAGTCTTTCTTCTCTCGGGTGCATGGACATATTGCGAAATCTTCCAAAGACTAGCAAGGGCCCAGGTATTTATTACAATATGTATCTACATATAAAATTTTAAGTCGTTTCGGAAAATCAAATATTTTTTTATAACACCAGGTTCATTGCAAAACAGACGGTAGGTATAATGTATGTATATGCCATATTAAAAGATGCTTTATTGCAATTGGTTCATAAAAGAACTGTCAACTGAACCGGAAGTGACGCGTATTAGTGAAATATGACATGCTTTATTTATTGAAGATGATAAAGTCCCTACTTGAACATAAGACAGGTGTAAAAGCGATACCAGGAGTATGTAGGCGTGCACAGTGGGAACCCATCCATCACATATCCCCAGCACAATATACGTCTGATGTTAAACTTTTCATAGACTCTGCTTCAGCTGTCGGAAATTTGACAAATGATTCCCTACACGTGTCTAAGCACTATAACCGCCTACAACGAATTCTTATAGACAGGTTTCCACGACATGGCTTCACACATTAAACCTAATATATACATACCACAGACTCAATAAACACGGCCTCGCTGACCATTTGTGTATAGTAATGTACACGCTACTGATAACATTTCATCTATGTTTTACTACATTATCTACATACTTACTTGGTATTAGATCTTCTGTTGCGTGAATCGGTCCCCAAGGCTTCTGTGGTCAGACCAAGTTGGGCCAGAAGACACAGCCATCGGACGGTAGTCACCGCGTCCATTTCTGGTCAAGAAAACCAAGTGCGTCACATTCTTTCAAAAAAGTGATATCAAGAATTTAAAATGATGAGTACAGTCACTTGTCTATGGCGTCGGCACGCTATAGCGAGCTAATAATCAAGTTCCTTAAAATAGAACCACAGTTCATAAACTTGTACCGCCGTTTTAAGCTTGCAGTTGCCGGGATGTTGAAACAAGGGAGAGAACTACGAACGTTTGATCGGTTTTCCATAACACGTCATCACCGGGATCCAGATGGATCGATTTCGGCCGTATATATATACAATGGTTTGCGGTAAATACACGCGCCAGCGGGTTGTAGAAGCAAGCATGGAAAATATCATATACCATTTTATTCAATTCATGATAGAGCTGCCGTTTGGCTATGTCAAGTCTTGTTAATACATCAGTAAGTTATATTCACGAGGCCTTCAACTCCCGCCGACTCAATAGACAGAACAAAGGCGAATCTACAACTCTCTTTCATCACAATTATACTTATAGATAAAACCAAATATTGGAAAGTGATTTTTTGTATTTGTTAAACTAATTTCACAAAAAAAAAAAAAAAAAAAATACTAATCTTATTAATTTTTTGACACTATAAGAATTTAGTTTGAATTCGTATATATAGTGCTTATTCATGCTTCCTAATGGAAATACAACATTCGGCCACGTTATATGTTTTAATGTATTTGATGAATTTTGTCAAATTTTCAATGTTTTTTTTTTTTAATTCAGACAAACAAAAATTCACAGTCGTACATCTAACCAAAATAGAGATATGAAAGTCCAAAAAACGGTGAAATACAAATATACATGTAAACACTTAGATGGCGAAGATTTGCAAGCAGCACAAATAGCAGAAATCAAGTGTTTTACCGTATTGAAAAATGTAAATCGATCGAAGCGGTTAGATAGATTTAGCAAAGCCATTGAATAATCCTATCTAAAAAATATGTACTTTAAACTAAATTCACACTATTTCATGAAACATGACAGCATGATTGATCACTATGACGGCCTTTTCGACACATAAGCCTAAGCGTTTTAATTTGACAAGCGTGTCTATCGGGAACATCATTTAGACGGATATTGGAATCCGTAAATCCCAGAGGTCGTTTTCTTATGTTACCATGACTTTGTAGCTTCCGGATATAGATTAATGGAGCTAATATTGACAATAGGGGTAGACCTAACGATCTAAAAGGCCTGGAACTGGACACTGCGCCTCCCAACCAATCCAACTGACTACAGTGACCCGTACGAACACAAAGAGGAGTTCCCTGGTGTCGGCGTTGATGGATGGTGTAGAATCGCTTGCTGGAAATTCAGAGGAACCTGTCTAATATCGTCGTCTGCTGTTAGGATGCCTCATTGCTCATGGTTTCAGACACTTACCACCTCGTCAATGTTCTAGTTAAGCGGAATTGGTCCAATCTGGCGGGCAATCCGTCAACGGAAAACGGATATTATGCATGTGGTTCAATCGGTCATATTGATACTAATCTTTGGCATAAGCTACATTACAAAGAGTGAATTATACGCGAATACCAGAAAGATTATACTTCAAACCGGCAGACGAAAATTACTTTAGCATAAAGAAGTGGCGTAAATTTGATTAAACAGTTGTTTTTAATGTAAATGATAAAAAGTAGTGATATAACTCCCTTTTTTTGTATAACCTCACGTCCTTATTCTCTCATGCTTTTGTAGGTTATTTTTTAGATTATTAATGTTATAATTTCATTGGCATGCACGTGATAAAGGTAGTGTATGAAATTTAGTTTTTCTGGTGGACGCAAAAGTTGTTGCCGTTCCTCTAGGCATAAACGTTGGGGTGGGGCTGGGTTGGGGTGGGATATTAGCTAGGGATCAGGCATACATTTTCACTTCATACTCGCCAATTTATATGACATCCTTTTAGGGTCAAACGCCAATTTGATTGGTCATATATTCAGTAAGAGTTTTAACATATTTAGAAACCTGACCGTTGACATGAGCCGGATACGAGTTAGTTGGTGTTTTTACATTATATATGTATATGACTACGAGTGACGTTGTTAATGTAGCGGCACTGCACTGGGTCGATTATCGGCGACCAGGTAGCTCAGTTGGTAGAGTGTTCGTCCAGAGTTCGGAAGGTCCCGGGTTCGAACTCCGGTCTGGACGGTACAGTTTCTCTTTCTCCTGCTTCATTAATAATACATAGTACATTATTTAACCTTTGCATCGAGGTGAACCAGGACATATCCAGTGGATGCATTCATTATCATATACGCACAAGTTTAGTGTAACCTGTCTGTAATTTCTGCAAACAATTTGTGAACAAATTTGCTTGTCAATAAAACTGTAAATAAACACTCGCATAATAATACTATGTATCGCTGGTTTACTTAGAGAAATGATGCTGACATAACTTGTGAAGTAAATAGTATGGAAAAAAGACTACATATATACTATTGACAGAATACCAGGTAAAAACTAAGAAATTAGATGAAGTTCGATATCTTATTGAGAATAAATAATTCAGTACGTATGTACAAGAATCTGAAACGGGAATTTCAATATTGGAACCATATTTATTTACCATTCGCAACATTAATCTAAGATTACTATACAAGCTAAGTTCAGACTCTGTGAACATGAATTGAAGCTATCCTTTGGTCGAATAAATAACAAACCAATACAATCATGTTTACAGTAGATATAATTTCCCCCTTTTGACCCTTAGCATCACTGACGAGTCATAGAAGGACGTAACAGCTGTATGATGGAGTTTACTTCATTTTTCGGTACTGTGTTTATTATTTTATTAAAAATGGGTAGCACAGGTTCATCTTATTATGATAATATTAGAAAAATGTATTGCGATAAAATGGAACAAAATACGTCAGAAGATGAAAATCTTGTTACACCATTTTGTCAAATAATACCCGTAACTCTGAGGTTGTACAAAGACCTGAGGGGAGGGATTGTATCAAGTCTGAGGGGAGGGGATTTATCAAGTCTGAGGGGAGGGGATTGTATCAAGTCTGAGGGGAGGGGTTTGTATCAAGTCTGAGGGGAGGGGGTTTGTATCAAGTCTGAGGGGAGGGGGTTTATATAAAGCATAATCTAATACTCTCCATATATTTTTAAAATTGTTATATTTTTGAAAATGTATTGCCATTAAATTGTTTATGTAATTCGAATTGTGCATTAAAGGTTTGATTCGAATTTGACATAAAAATGTAATATTTTACAAGTTTATTACGACCCCTAGAAATTATCAAATATTTAGTAGAATCTCTAATTGGAAATACAAGAGACTTGTTATAATTAAATAACTAGTTGATTTCAGAATCTATATGTTTCTACCTAGGGGTACAATGTATATCACATAAGTATACGTAGCAGCTGGACATTTCCAGTCGTATTGCGGTCCCTGTATGTACGAGTGTATTGTATCTAGAGCTTTCTCACACGAACATATACGCCGACTGCTTGGGTTATTTTAGCGTGCTGAAAACAGTCTCACCATCATACATGATAGACACGAAGGAGAAAAAAGAAATCCTTCAAGCTGTAAAAACAGCATTCGATTATATTTTTATCAAACCACGACTAGGAAAATAAAGTTAAATGTTTTAACAGGTGGTGTTGGTTACAAACAAAAGTCTTATGGAGACGAAAATAGCTATACCGGTTTTTTTTTAAAGAAGATATTTGGAAATCAATGCAATTCTACAGTTATTTTTGTGATCCCGACTAGGCTTTGCTGATATTTAAATGTTGTGAGTTTCTGGTGTTTCTAGTCTTTTATATGTCTAAAGACTTACAAGGTACCACCGACACACAGATTCGTAATTAACGATTAAGAATTCAGGGTTTTATGGGAAGTATAACAAGCCATGTAAATTATATTCTCCATATAACAATAACGGCAAGACCATGATTGACATCATACGACAAGGAATTATTTATATCAAACCTAGATTACAGTTACACGTAGCATTTAAACAGCTTTTTATCTTCAGCACATGCTATCGTATTATTGCAGTAACTATGGCAACATCTGCGTTGAAATAAAGATATTCCAAGGATTTCAGATGTACAAAAAATAAAAGCGACTGTAAGATTTAGATTACGTCATCATGACAATGACGAGCTGGATATTTCTGCTGTATAATATGTTTTTTTTTTTTCATTTTTCAAAAATACGCTCTTTTCCTGGTTGTGTTGGGGACGCGCGGAGAATGTGGTCATAGAAAACACACGGGTCACACACACGACACACTGAGCATAACAATTTGTCTGACAGTGAGCATAACAATTTGTCTGACAGTGAGCATGATAATTTGTCTGACAGTGAACATGATAATTTGTCTGACAGTGAACATGATAATTTGTCTGACAGTGAGCATGATAATCTGTCTGACAGTGAACATGATAATCTGTCTGACAGTGAACATGATAATCTGTCTGAAAGTGAACATGATAATTTGTCTGACAGTGAGCATGATAATTTGTCTGACAGTGAGCATAACAATTTGTCTGACAGTAAGCATGATAATTTGTCTGACAGTGAGCATGATAATTTGTCTGACAGTGAGCATGATAATTTGTCTAACAGTGAGCATAACAATTTGTTTGACAGTGAGCATTACAAATTGCGTAAAACTGAATATAACAATTTGTCTATCACTGATTAGTTGATGGCTTACACTGAACATAACAAGGATGTCCTACATTGAACATACATGTAACAAATTGTCCTACACTTTATGTAACAAGTTGTCCTACATTACATAAATAAAAACAGTCTTACAAAAAACAATGTATTTACCATAAGAAGTTGTCTTACATTGATGATTACAATTTATCACACACTGAACATAATAGATATGTTTTACACTGTACATAACGATTGTACAATGACTCCAAAGACACACCACAAAGTGTTTACTTTTAATAACGCAACACCCCGCCTACAACACAAACAATTGCCCTGCGTACATACCAGATAACATTTTAGCTGAAAATGATAAAATATCCTTTAAAAGACAAGTATTGCCCAAACATACCCATAATGTAAGTTCTCAACTGTCTACAACTTGGTGACGTCATCATTTGACTGTACTGGTTTACTTGGCCACGGCGGTTATTCGGCTACACTCTTTGATGTATATAACAATAGAATATATCGCGAAAATTTGTCTGTTCTTATACAACGTAATGCGCACTAGATATCCACACATGATATTATAAAACGGAATCAACCTAAGGTAGTAAATTCACAGTTATCCTAATTAAGATCTGGAAATATTTAAACAGAGAAAACAAAACGAATCCTACATGAAATGATCAAGCGCTTTATGTTCAAAAAACAGTCTGAATTTCTTCTCTTTGTGGGGAATATGATTAATCGGAATACAAAATATCCGCATGTGTATCTCATCAAGTCGTTTTGTATTACTTCTTTCCGTTTTCTTTTGTTTCGCTAGACTGCCATGGAATCTCTAGATCCATGATCCAGTACAAACTATTATTATCCAAATACTAAGTCATCTTTCTTGTATAGTGGTTGAAATGAACGCTCAACTTCCTATTATAAGAAACGCCAATCGTCTTTTAATACATCCTCGTTTTTAAATTATTTTATTGAGGTAATATTTTAACAGCTACTTGACAATCAAGTATTTTTTTCGACGTGGTTCCGGTACAACTGTAAGACAGTTATCTCTCTTCGTTTTAGTCCTTGTGTAGTATGTTTTGATAAATTTCCGTTTCTTGTTATCTCCAATTTGTTGAAACCTCGCTCTTGTTTTCATTGTGTCCCTCCTTTGTGTCGATTCTCACTTGTCCTTTATAATTAGCTTTCACTCGAGCCACTTCCTTAATCCAGGGAGTGGTCGAGTGGTGCAATGGATAATACAAGGCGGCCGGGGTTCGATTCCCCGACCGGACGTGAAAAGGTATGGGGTCACCTGCCCGACCACGTGGGTTTTCTCCGGGTACTCCGGTTTCCTCCCACAATCAGACCCCTCGCGCACTAACATCCGTGCCAACAAGAGTGATTAATATAATTTGGATACCTTGTTTTATAATTGTTGAAAAATAAATAAAGTTTATATTTTTCCTTGCTCTTGTTCGTATCTCCCGTTCGTCTTGACATCACCCAGGTTTTTGTTGTCAGTTCTACTCTGTTTTGTATTGTTTTTACCTGTCTCCTGTCTTTTTGATGCCTTCCCCTCGTTATTGCCATGCTCCTGGTTTAATGGAGGCACGATGGTCTAGTGGAAGGACGCCAGGCTTAATGGTCGAAGGGTTGCGAGTTCGAGGCCCAGCCACAGCAACTGTGTTGTATCCTTGAGCAAGATACTTTACTCCGCTTGTTCCAGTCTACTCAGCTGTAAATGAGTACGTGGGTGGGCAGTGCTAGAAAATTCTAAAATGCCAACTGTTAGCGCTGAAATGGCAGCACCGGTTGTCCAGCATGCTCCCCAGGGATTTGAGATCGATATTGACTGGTTGCTAAGCCCTATAGCCACGGATACTACAACATGCAATTTGTGAACCGCTTTGAGACGACCAATTGATTGTGATAAAGCGGTATATAAGAACCTCGGATTATCAATTATAATTATGCCATACACATTACACCTCTACCTCTGTCGTTGCCATCTTCCTTCAGCTTCTGTTGTTTTATTTCTCCTATTTACTTTGTTTCCTCCCAGCTGTCGCCATATCTTATCTCTCCAGTCAAAAGTGTTTTTGTACAAAGTATATGCTGACGTTGTTTGAAAGCCCCGGGCTATTGTATGATCTTATGTTTCCCTTACAACAATTAACCTTACACATGTCCGTCTTGGCTTCCACCATATTATTTATTTCTCGTTACGAGATTCATTGGGACAACGCAATTCTACGGAAGCCGGTTAGTACCACATGAAGTAAACTGTTTATGTCGTAATTACGACTACGGAAGCCGGTTAGTACCACATGAAGTAAACTTTTTATCTCGTAATCCCAAGTATGTGGTAATTACGACTTAGTATGTCGTGATTAGGACATAAAAAGTTTACTTCATGTGGCACTAACCGGCTTCCGTAAAATTCCGCTGATATCCTTTATAAATCCCCGTAACATAACTCGACGGCAGTAGTAAACATTTTGTACAAAGTTAATATAATCGTAAGCAGATTGACTATTGATCAGTGAGATTAATGTATGATCTGCTACATAGAACCAAGAGATACTTGCGATCATAGTGTATAACGGTCCAGCGAATCCTGGAAAATCTTCACTTTGTTAATATTACAGGTAAGTATTGTACGAGGTAACGAGGGAGTGAGTAAAGCCCGGATAGAGCTTCCGTGTACCCGAACCATACGGTACATCTCCCTGTTTGAAAGCAAAACAACAGATCTTTGCTTTCCGTTCTGATATGAGATAAAGAGATGCAAGGGAAGATCAAAATAAAATATCAGTTTTAAGTTGATATTGTATTCACAAGTGAGTGTAATATTGAATGGTTATCCGTGTATCGTGTTCCTTTGTATGTATATATTCTTTTATACAAACATTGATACGTAGACTGTTGTGAGCGCCTATAGCTACTACAAGAAAAACAATCATTTTTTTTACAGATTTTACCTCCCAAGGAGTCGATATTTAAAATACAGTTATGAAGGATTCAAAGCATTGTATATGTATTGTATAGGATGTGCTGTACTCGGGGACTCTTTTATTCATTTTACTTAAATGTAATAATATCGTGCATTATTATATGTAAAACATATATTACAAATTACTTCAGCGTTTAGTCGCTAAAGAGATAATTACTTGACGTATAAAATATTTTACGAAAATGAAATTGATTAGGTCGGCATTCCACTGTTATTCATATGTCATAAAACAGACTTTGACTAATGCAAACGGGTCATTATGGTATCGTTACCTGCTACTAGTCAATGTAAACGAAATCCTTTCATCACTCGATGCCGAAAGCCATTGTTCTAAATCAAACATGGGTGGGTCATCTAGTTCGTTTTTGAACATCAAAAACTACGAAACTACAAAAATAGCTTTGTACTCTTCCAAAAGCACATGCGCAGATGCGTTCGAAGCGGATCAGACGTACACAATGTTTAACGGCTGAGGTAACTTGCGTAGTCGATCACTCTGCCACCTGGTGGGAGCGTCTCTCATCCCTTTGGTAAGAAGAAACGCTTCGTTACTCTATCTAATAAGACAAATGATCTATTAACTTATTTCTTCTCCTCTTTTATCTGCAACTTATGTTTGTGAATTAGGTATTTGCTAATAGTAGGCACAGAGGCTATCTGCACTAGCAGCCCGTAGCACCGAGCCCCATCTCAGCAGTCTTATCACCACACACCTTGAAAATATTTCATGAAATTTGTAACATTTGAACCAACAGGTATAGCTGCATGAAAATGGCGAGGTAATTAATTCTTTAAGATGTTAAAAACAACAGTGAAAGCAAAATGAAAGGGTAAAAATGGAGAAAATGGGAAATGTACTATTTCTTCAGAAGATATTTACCGTTACAGAGGCCTATTTAGATAAAATAAATTGTGCAAGTCCAGCATTCCACTATTTATTACGACGGTGTGTTTATTTCTTCTACATCAGGTGCTAGTTTTACCACAGAAAGTACTGTACTACAGTACCACGTCAGGGGGTGTACTGTTGTCGGAGGAGAGCTTGGCCCATCTTTGTGAAAGCGTTCACATGCTCAAGCATGGATTTTGTGCTTAAGCCGATTTCTTGTTACGGCTATACTTTGATAAGAAATCCTGTTCCTGTTCCCAGAATCTATGCTTGAGCCTGAAAACCGTTCATGAATACAGACCCTAAGGGAGTACTTGTTCCATGGATGTAACAATTTTCTGGAGTGTACTGGTTTCGGGTTTGTCATTAGAGTTCTAAGGGAGCCTAGTGCCACGGGTGTAAACAGTTTTTGGGGATGTACTGGTTTCGGGGTTGTCATTAGCGTACTAAGGCAGTACTGGTTCCATGGGTGTAACAGTTTTTGGGTGTGTACTGGTTTCGGGTTTGTCATTAGCGTACCAAGGGAGTACTGGTACTATGAATGTAACTATTTTTGGGGTGTACTGGTTTTGGGGTTGTCGTTAGAGTTCTAAGTGAGCCTAGTGCCACGGGTGTAAACAGTTTTAGGGGTGTACTGGTTTCGGGGTTGTCATTAGCGTACTAAGGCAGTACTGGCACCATGGGTGTAACCAGTTTTTGGGGTGCACTGGTTTCGGAGTTGTCATTAGCGTACTAAGGCAGTACTGGTACCATGGGTGTCACCAGTTTTTGGGGTGCACTGGTTTCGGGGTTGTCATTAGCGAACTAAGGCAGTACTGGTACCATGGGTGTAACCAGTTTTTGGGGATGTAATGGTTTCGGGGTTGTCATTAGCGTACTAAGAGAGTACTGGTTCCATGGGTGTCACCAGTTTTTGGGGTGCACTGGTTTCGGGGTTGTCATTAGCGAACTAAGGCAGTACTGGCACCATGGGTGTAACCAGTTTTTGGGGTGCACTGGTTTCGGAGTTGTCATTAGCGTACTAAGGCAGTACTGGTACCATAGGTGTAACCAGTTTTTGGGGTGCACTGGTTTCGGGGTTGTCATTAGCGTACTAAGGCAGTACTGGTACCATGGGTGTAACCAGTTTTTGGGGTGCACTGGTTTCGGGGTTGTCATTAGCGTACTAAGGCAGTACTGGTACCATAGGTGTAACCAGTTTTTGGGGTGCACTGGTTTCGGGGTTGTCATTAGCGAACTAAGGGAGTACTGGTACCATGGGTGTAACCAGGTTTTAGGGTGCACTGGTTTCGGGTTTGTCGTTTGCGTACTGAGGGAGTACTTGTGTCACGGTATGATGTCTCCTTGTTTCTTGACTTACATCATTAGCACATAAATGTTCTGTCCCGTTCTGTATACAGGGTTAGTTCTCCCGACGGCCCTACAGTGTAATGTGTCCATGAAAAGAAGTACCATCTCTGATCAGCTGCTAATAATATCTTTGTTCCGGTCACAAATACTTCGACCTTCGGCATGTAACGTTAGATAATTGTAGCAGTTTGTCAATCACTCGTCATTAGCTGTATTTCACAGATCACATTCTATTAACAGAGACACCTCATCTGGCATATGATAGAGAGAAAAATTCATATCATATTTTTGAGTAAATTGATATCTTTTGTCCCTTGCACTCGAGCGCATGATAAAGCATATCTCAATTTACATCATTAGGTCCTTTCTTCTCTTTCATTTGACTTAATAAAAGCCACAGTGCTCCTTATGATAGGCATATAAAAAAGACATTTGGAATGAATTTTCCCAGGAGAAGAGAAAATGACTGCAGTGGATTTATATAGGGAAGTGTATTACGTACAATTAGTTAGACTTTCAAGTAATAACTTGTAGATACGGCATCTGCCTTGTGTTATTTCTTCAGTCAAAGGAAGCGGCGCGTTCGTGCCGCGGGTCGGCCGCTGGTATATAGAACAGATCAGCACAAGGCATGTAGTTAAATAAAAGATAATGTGTAAAACATAGGTCGAGTGGGTGCTGATTTGCCCCCTCCGAGCCGTACACGTTCAAACTTCGTCGTGTTGGTGGTAATTGGGACCGATTAATTGGAGTAGTGAAGAGTCTACCCTGAAATACACCAGCTTCCAAAAAGCATATTGGCTCTCGCAGGTTGTTAAAACCGCGGTCAGACGCTGCCCTTGAAATAAACTTTAGTAGCAATTACAGTTGTGAACAGTTGTTTGCGCTCGTGGTTTACGATATGCCTCCCATTTTCCTGATGTATTCCTCGCTGGTTTACAAAGTGCGCCTTTCTTCCCCTGGTGAGATAAAAAGGTAAAATGTCGAGTAAAAACAAAGTAAAAAGTATTTGTTACATTTTTAGAAACTAACCGGATTTCTACAGCACATGAGCAAAACTGAAAACTTTCAATACTAAGCTTTACATGGGTATGGCGTGACAAAATATTTCGTGTTATATTACTATTTCTGTCCCATCAACTAAGTATGATAGTTGAAGCAGGATGGCACGCATTTTGATTTGAAGCTTGTTGATAACATTTTTAACGCACATCATCAAAGGATTACATGTGTAGCTGTTTCAAGAACGTATAGCGTCCGTGGTCCGTGGTCCGTAGTCCGTCCGTCGTCACTTCTTCAACATTTTATGTTACTGCTAGTTTCTCAAGAAGAACTCAAATTACCTTCTCTATATTTCATGTAATGTTTTCATGTTCTTTTTAAAAAAAAAACTGATTCTAAAACCAAAATGTCCGCATTGAAGCCATCTTGGATGTAACGTTAGATCAATATTTTGATTGGTTACGAGGCTTAAAGCCAAATACTGCGTTTAGTATTTGCAATGGACTTTTTAATAATTTTACATTTTTTACAAGAAAGCAGTTATGAGCACGGACAAAATGGTTTAATGAATACGGGGCCTGCCATCGATGATCACCATAGCATAAAACAGTTATTCTCCAGTAATATTTTTAATCTTAAGAAAAAAAAATAAATAAAAGACAAAATAGAAATAAATGAACAACATCATAATATAAAAAAAAAGCAAGTAAAACAAAGGAACTTCGGAGGAGAGAGAACATTAGACCTAAGCGATGGAAACAGTTTCCAGCATCCTATATATGTAGTAATTAATAAAGGATACGATCAATATCTTTATTTCATCATGCAAAATTACTTGTATGTGTTTCTGTTAAGAAAATGTAATAAAACACTTCATATTAAATTATGATGTTTCACATCCGTTGGAAGTAACGCTCTTTGACGTCATCATGAGTGACATATCACGCTAAAGACTATTGCAGCTCTTTGCATTAAACACACTTTACATAATGTACATAAATCGTAAACGTTGTCTTATATGATAAACTACATGTAACCACATGGATGTAAATATCAATTAGGGTTCTAATGTATTAAGAAGACCGTCCATCGTCCGTCTGTGATTTACGTTAATGTCGAGAAGAGATTATCAGTGGGTGTGTTTATAACGGTCACTCAGCCGTATCACACGTGCAATCAGCCCAACAACATGCAGTCATGCTCTATCGAATTACGTGGAAATATATTTGACTTCGGTATATACGGCTACCTAGATATTATACAATACCTTAATTTAGAGGCAAAATCTATAAATATCAAAATTAATTTTTAGAAAATGAATCATTATGATTTTTTTTATCGCACTCAAATTTATCGGTCAGGAAGAACTGGTCTTATTTTGGATTTAGGAAATGAAATTGAACATCACATAACGTGGTAATGATAGCGGGAATTCAATAAGGCCCTGTCCAGATGTATTACCCGGCGACGCCGTTTCTACGTCAGATAACCAACGCTTGTTCGCAAAATCTAATTATTAAAATATTTGTGTTTCTAATAATGTTTCAACATCCTCGACAATGTTCATTGGACATGCTGATTCCATTTAGATAATGCGCCCGAAGGAACGGCGGACAATGAGTCTGACATCCGATCATTCCGTACAAGATTTTGCACTCGTTCGAAGTCTGTGTATATCTTTATGTTTCTATTAATACTAGACTGCATGGGAAGGTATCATAAAGCCGGATTATATATAAAGTAAATCTTCTGTTTCCATTCATCGGCATCAGTAAATGTTGATATTCTATTACATACATCAATCGCTATCTGTACGGCATGCCTGTCGAGAACTACGTCACAAAGTCCGCGTAGATACATGTCTGTGTATACGAAGAGAACTCTTCACATCTGATAATTCTCTTTCTTCTTGAAAACTGCTTATCTCTCGACCATGTATGGGAAGCACTCCCTGAAACTATAATGCTGTATAAACACAAAGGTCAAACTACATTTTGTAAAAAGTTTTCTTTGATTCTATTCTATGTAAGTTATGTTAAGTTAGGATACTTTCTGTCAAAGAGGATTTTTATCCATTAAATGGTGTTAAGAGGGCTGAAAAAATCACAATTTATATACACTGTGTATATTTGTAACATTCCTTGAAGTTCATTAAAAAGCAATATCGACTTGCAAAGGGACCATGTTGTACCTCGGATACAATCACAACATCTCGGGGAAAATTTCCGGTAAACTTCGGAAATCTACTCTCCCCAAATGCTTCGAGTCCTAGGACTTTATCAACGAGCGGCTACGGATATACAGTAATGACCGCCATACTTCGGGTGTGGTTAGGGGGGCAGTCATTTTAGAACATGACGTGTGCACCATATGACGTGCTATACAGTATTGTGGAGTAGATTTCCGAAGATTACCGGAAATTTCCCCGAGATGTTGCTAAATTATAAAAAAAACCTTTCTCCGAATGATTCAATTTGATTGTTTATACGAATGATTTAATTTGTCTATGACAAATAACATTCCAATTTTCATGAAATGTTATTTGATGAGTGTCTGTGTTTTAAAATTACCAATTTGGCTTTTTTTAATCTTTGTGATCTACATTAATATTAAAATAAAAAGACAGTGAGTATGCATAGATCAAATGAATCGGTCTTCCCTGATTTGACGTTTTGAGAAGCAAGACATATCTACACAGTTTTTACCTGCTTGTTCACACGCTTCCGTTTGCACCTGAATCAGCAAACGAAAGACACGGGAGCTTGTAGAGAATGCCAGAACCTTGCAGGAACAGACTGATGATTATTTATTAAACAGTATAGATATGTCGTCCTGGTTCCGGGATATGTGTCAGACATTGGTACGTCAGCAGTTTCAGATTAAAAGGAGTCCAGCAGGAAATATTCATTGAAATTTTCGCTCATTCGGCTAGATAGTGTAGCCACAAAAGATTATCCTAGACTGGAAATATCACTGTGCGAATGCACAAAAACAAAATAAAACAAAACAAAAAAACAAGCAAAATCAAACAAACAAACAAAAATAAAATAAACAAACAAATACCGAATGATCTTGATGAGTTGGGTGTTAGGGAAGCAATCCGATAAAAACCGTCTTGTAAGTGAACTGGATTTATTCGAAGGCCTTAGAGACAAGGATTGCTAGTATTGAAGAAGAGGATTTTTCACATTGACTATCTCAGAACATACGTATATGTAGTACTCGTTTATGTAGGTCCTTTAAAAGTTTGCCGGGAATCTATAACCTGAGAATGAGACTATAAAGCATTGTAACTTTGGTAAAGATGTATCTTTCATCGTAAGAAACCAGGTCATGGCGAGACCATAACACTTTTCTTTACTAACAAACTAGCTATATACACAGTTAATAGGTCAGCCGGTCCCATCTACCCAGAAAATCCTGACACATAAAACACGGTCTGAGCAGCGAATCAACTGTGACATGAAAACCGTTAGTGTAAATGTTCTTCAACGACGCTTACATTGATAGAAACCACATGTAGAAATATTGCCTCCCTCACGAATTGTGTCCCCAGGGCATCCCCTAGAATGCTTTACAAGGGATCCAGAGTCTTCACCACAGAGGAATAGATATATTGCGGTAATATCAATAGTTCAGATAACAAGAAAAAATGAAAAAAATACAGTGAACATGTTGTAGATGACCCGGAGAGGCAGAAAGCTAGTATGTGGTTCTTGCGTGTAAAACCACAAACCGGTCCCTTGGATGTTGTAAATATAAAATTTCAAATTTGATCTATATTATCATCAGTCGGATCCCTGTCGGTATCGATTACCAGGTACCTATTTCAAAAGTGGCTCCGTTCTGAATTTTTATTTGATTAAATGGCATAAAGTTCATTTTTCTGCTACATTTATTAAAATAATTAGATTCTACTTCGGAGAGTAATGATAAAATATGGCCGATTTCTGAAAGGAAGCTTCATCTATCATCTGGCTCGAGTAGAATTGCATTCTCTAATAGCAAGTCTCGTGTAAACAACAAAACTAAAGAAAAAAATGAAACCGTCGCCTTTTATGATTTTCTGTACAATGTGCGCTACGTGAAGTATATCTATATCTACCATCTTAACGAGTTTAATTTAATTTCAAATGTTTCACAAAATAATACAGCAAGCAAATTTGAAATCAAATAAATAATGCGCAATTACCATTAATGATCAATTATGGACGATTGATGAGGTCAATATGGTGTTCTACCAACCTGGTATAATCAAATATTTACCGAGGGCGAAGCTCGAGTTCAATATTTCAGATTCTTTCAGGTCGCTATAACACCATTAACCAAATCAAACGTCCTTAATTTGTATATTAGATATAAAACTTGGTTGCAAAAGGCTGAATTCGCATTATATTTATCTAGATAAAGCAAGAAATTTACATTGGGGCACTGTGACCGCACAATGATTATGACATCATCAACGCAATATTAATTTGGTGTTTCTAAAAGTAAAAACATCATGTTAATATCACAAAATATGTACCTCCACGTGTTCATCCCCTAGAATGCTTTACAAGGGATCCAGAGTCTTCACCACAGAGGAATAGATATGTTGCGGTAATATCAATAGTTCAGATAACAAGAAAAAAAGGAAAAAATACAGTGAACATGTTGTAGATGACCCGGAGAGGCAGAAAGCTAGTATGTGGTTCTTGCGTGTAAAACCACAAACCGGTCCCAAGGATGTTGTAAATATAACATTTCAAATTTGATCTATATTATCATCAGTCCGATCCCTGTCGGTATCGATTACCAGGTACCTATTTCAAAAGTGGCTCCGTTCTGAATTTTTGTTTGATTAAATGGCATAAAGTTCATTTTTCTGCTACATTTATTAAAATAATTAGATTCTACTTCGGAGAGTAATGATAAAATATGGCCGATTTCCTAGAGGAAGCTTCATCTATCATCTGACTCGAGTAGAAATGCATTCTCTAATAGCAAGTCTAGTGTAAACAACAAAACTGAAAAAAATGAAACCGTCGCCTTTTATGATTTTCTGTACAATGTGCGCTACGTGAAGTATATCTATATCTACCATCTTAACGAGTTTAATTTAATTCAGAATGTTTCACAAAATAATACAGCAAGCAATTTGAAATCAAATAAATAATGCGCAACTACCATTAATGATCAATTATGGACGATTGATGAGGTCAATATGGTGTTCTACCAACCTGGTATAATCAAATATTAACCGAGGGCGAAGCTCGAGTTTATTATTTCAGATTCTACCAGGTCGGTATAACATCATTGACCAAATCAAAGGTCCTTTCTTTGTATATTTGATATATAACTTGGTAGCAAAAGGCTGAATTTGCATTATATTTATCTAGATAAAGCAAGAAATTTACATTGGGACACTGTGACCTCACAATGATTATGACATCATCAACGCAATGTTAATTTGGTGTTTCTAAAAGTATAAACATCATGTTAATATCACAAAATATGTACGTCCACATGACCATATTTTAGGCAATGATAATTGAGTAAAGTCGGACCATATTTAATATTTACAAATACAAAACAACGGAACCGGATATTAAGTAGGATTAAAGCCAATATTGGCTGCATTATTTTTTTTAGGGGGGGTGGGTTGATCTATCTGGCAATATATGATTCACTACAGTGTCATATTTTTACATGTATTTTGGTACAATATGACTCACCTCCTGAAGCAAAACACAAATTGATTAATTAAATTGACACGCGCACAATACACAATCAATCACTTGAGTATAAGATATATCTTAGACATTGATTGTATCAGTTCTAGGCATAGATGAAATAACTTTGTGGTAGCATTGTTATAAAGATTTTTATCATATATTTCATATACGTCACACCAAGAATGTTCCCCCGATTTTATTGTTAATTCAAAGACAGTATAAAATAATGACGTCATACAGCCGATTGATATTTCATCTCTAGACCAATAAAAATATCCGTCAGCTGCAAAAAAGGAGAGTTCGCTAGCCAACGATCGCCTCGAACATCTACAGAGACGGGTAACAGAATGTACTTGATATCGTTAGTCGTTTAGGGTCATCTTAACTGGAATCTATAGTGGATTGTGTAGCCTTTAAAGTCACAATATCTGTCATAAAATGTTAGAATAACATCACTAGATCATTTAAGAGCTTTTTTTTAAAGTCTGGCAATTTTATTTTTAGCTTTAGTCGTGACCGTTCTGAACACAATAATCAACAAAGTAACGATCATTCTACGGGTACTGGTGAAAGTGTTAAACATCGATACGGTCAGTACATAACTTACACGACACGAATTTTCAAATTCAAATTCGCCAAGCACTTAAACAATCATAGTCTAAATACGTGTGCTTGGTCTTAAAAAAAATCACAATGAATTGCATTAAAATGAGTGGTGCCAATTTGGGCCTTTCTGCCGCCTATCAGTGATAAGGCTAATATTTTGCAAGAAGATAGTTTAAGGTCAGTTGCATATTGCATTTTGTTTAAACATCTGATTTTGTGTGGGTAAATGAGTGGCGGATTATAAGATCCAAGAAGAAAAAATCACTAAAAAGCAGATAAAGTTTCTTCCTGTAAAACATTAACCTTATCACTGATAGGCTACAGAAAGGCCCCAAATTGGCAACCCTCCTTCTTTGAAAACTTATACAATTCATCATCTACGAAGCAAGTTAAAGAAAGGAACTTGTGAAGGTCCATTTTCATAGTGTGGCCCTGATTTGAAGCTTTTGGAAGTATACATACATGTACATTGACATAATTTTAGAGATGAAGTCTGAAATAAAACTGAAAGTGTACTACAGCCAAATTATTAGAAAGCAAAACTCAAAAATATATTGTAAATATTATATTAAAGTTTTGTTTGTTAGGCTTAATGCTGAATTTTCTGATACGTCATCACAGAAAAATCCTATGTAGACGCGGGAGGCAAGCATTTTATTTATATGGAGGTGAAATCCAAGCTGTTTTTATTTGAATCAATGTTGACAATTGCACAAGAGGTATGATATTGAGCTAGAGTAAGAATCCGAAACTTACAAACATGTGATAATTTCCATATACCATGGCTTACACAGCTGTTGCAGACCTACAGGTAGGACGCACGAATTTGTTCTATCTGATGCCCCATTGTATACTTGTAAGAGGCGACTTAATTTTCCGAAACAAACCAGTCTCCAAAAATGATAGTTACTACATCATTATTGACTCTAAGCATTACAGGAGTGGAATGAGTGGTTCAACCATTGTCAGTATAATTTGATAGGGTGTGATGTTCTGTTGGGGCCTTCGGCTGTATACTTCAGTGTGGTAGCACTTTAAATCAGCAAAATATCCGGACTATGGCTAGGAGGCTTACACGAACATAGCGCAGCCTCCACAACATAACATCATCATCGCATCTACCGAATGACGTCCTAAATAGGTCCTAGCTGTTAAAACGACGTCATAAAACCAAACCAAATCCGACAGTTGCGGACGTCACACACTTATGTCTTGTAAGTGAGAACTATGAACAAGTGTTATGGTCGACATCTTGGTCTCAATGATAAATACTTTGCATCCTTTTGTGATATGAAGATGGACGTTTTTGAGTATGCTTAAGTGTGCTTACTCGTTGTGATTGACAATGATGACTCGGTTATCACTTTGAGGACTTGTACATGGCGGGTGTCGTCGATGAAGGAGAAGACCCTTACTCCTCCGGTACACTTGATCTTATTACATGTATCCTTTACATGGGTCTCCGTGTAAATCCTTCATTTGTTTACAGTTTGTCCATTCTTTCATCAGTTTTGAGATAGATATATATAGGATTATGGTTTTGTTGACGCTTCGGTATTCTCTGATTTGATTTTTTTGCCCTGATGTGTTATTGCCGTTGTCATCGAAATTTGTCACATTCTAAGGTCAGGTTGTGATAAAACAACTTGAATTTGCGGAAACATTTGTCATAATTTGTAAAATACCTGATAAATGATTTCCCCCCCCGAATTTTCAGAAACTTGATTTGAAAGCATTTATGTGACGATCTTTCACCTCCAATGATGCTTTTAATGCAATTACAATACACGATCTGTAAATTACCTGTATGCTTATTTCGTGAAACATCAACGGAAACTGATATGTTGAAACCAAATTATACAGTGCTATTTTTTTATTTCCGAGATGTATTAGAAAGAAAAAAAATATGCACAACACCGAGGACTTATATATTAAAAAGGAATTTAATACAGAAATGAAAACAAAATACAAGGGACAAAAGGTTAGTATGTTGTAAGCGAGATTGGCCTTTTTTTGTACGTGTATATCAATAAAAATCATTACTTCCATAGCAAAGCTTGTACCGGCGCCAATAAACGTTGGAATACTGTGATAACACTGAAATTTGTTAATATAATACTGTCCTTCACACCATGGTATTGGTCCAGAGGACGTATGGAAAGAACCAGGCCACGCGACGTTGTATCCTATATTATAATTACACAGTCATAATACAGCGGAAATTACTCGCTGAACGTGACCTTTCCGATGGTAACCCCCTGGAGTATATGCGTGCACTAATTCTCAGAGTGGTGATAATGATAACCGTAGTATTTGATTTTAATACTTTCAAGCAGATTAATTTCTTGATAGGCTTAAAAACTCATTATCGAAATAAAAAAAAAGTTTCTTGTGCATACATTTGTTTGAGCTACAGCTTTTTGTTTGATCAAAATACCTATATTGATGTATGCCTAGTTCAATATTTTATGTACTATATATAATTTCAAACTTCACATATGCTAAGTTACATATCTCGAGTATGATTTGTTCATTTTATATTTCTTATGTATTGAAAGATTCATATTTCATGTACAAAGTTGTATGTATAGTTTCATATAGTTTCTTTTGCAATGTGTGCATATTTCCATATTTAATGTATGCTAGTTACATATTCAATCTATGCTAATGTTAATGTTTAGTTCGATTAGTAGTTAACATTATGTACTTATCTAGATTTAATCGTGCGTGTACATAACATCCTACAGCCATCACTTATGGGAATGCATAGTTTTGTTAGTCTTTTGTTCTTTTTGAAAGAAAAACAGTTGATACGTCATTCATAGAACTTAACTAATCAATTTATGTAATACAGCATGTATAACTTTCCCTTAATATATATAAACAATTATTTCTGTAACCTTGGTTTACACGAGTGATGTTTGATCGCATGACGTTCGTCAATAACGTTTTCAAACAGCACAAAATGTCCGTCAATTATGCGATCAAAATCAGCTTTGTCTACGGTATTTACGTCGAATCATACTGCTACATGAATGAGAAACCACGATCACGTCTGTGGCGTCATGCAAACGTGGATGAACCATATTGTTATGAGAAAACACGACAGCTTCTTTGACGTCATACAAGTGTCAAAACAATGAAGCAGAAGATGCTTACTCTTCTGGAACACATTGGCCCTTATTCATGAAACCGTTCTCATGCTCAAGCATGGATTTCGTGCTCAAGCCTAATTTGTTGTTCTAGCTATAAATTATTTAAAAATCTAACTTTGTCAAAGTTTTGGAAAAAAAGTTGAAGAGACATGAAGCCAAAAGTTGTTTTAAACAATTAACTATGACTTTTTGACTACTCTTCGACATGATTAAGGAGAGTTTCAAGAAAGCTTGCTTGAGCACAGAATCCATGCTTGAACATGCGAACGGTGTCATGAATACGGGTCCTGGTCTTATTCTCTTGTACATTTACGAGGGTCTCCATGTAAATCTATCCTTTGGTCCTATTTCCCACTAGTGGATTAACACCTTTTGGCCCCTAGCATCACTGAAGAGGCATAGGAGGACGAAACAGCAGTATGATGCAGTTTAATTCTTTTGTTCGGCATACTGTATCTATTACTAAATTTAAAAGGTGCAGCATATATGTGTGTTACGTCATCTTTAATTGATTTTGAGTTCGGATTATGGTTTTGTTGACGCTTTGGTATTCTCAGATTTCTTTTGACAATACTGATATTTGAATAAAAGGAAGTATCTTAGATTTTCCAAATGACTAATGAAATGTACTACTGTGCATTTACATGTCCAGTACGTCTTGTGCCATTGGTACATGTATGTATGCAATGCTGTGGACACAAATATTCACGACGTCATCAACTGCTGACTTACAATGCTGTTTTGGAATGTACAAATGCCCACACCGTCATGAACTTTTCAGATGCGCTATATATATATACGTAAATGCACAAAAGTGTTACAAGTAATTACGATGCAAAATCAGTTTGAAAATTTACGTTGGAAATGTTTACATACTTTATAAGTTTGTAAGTAGATGAATAAGTAAATACTGTACATATACGAATGTAATACGTATGTAAGGTCAATCGACATCTGTCGAGATATGGATACACAAAGATCGTTTCAAGCGCCTCTTAATCACGGAGCTGTTTAAGGACACAGCATATCTGTATATCATTTCCGTGAGACTTCATTGTAAAGAATGTTTGAGTTATGAGTTAGCAAGTTATAAGATATAAGCTTACATGCATTTCATAATTATTTTTGTTATCATCTTTTGTTAGGAAGAGGTCTATTTCACTTTTTATAAAACATTGTGTCCAACCCTATTATGATAGTTAACAAGCAATAAAATATATTTAAATTAGTAAAAACGTTACTCCTATCTGATAAACTTAAGCAACATATATCTGCAATATAATATGAATATGTCAAGTTTAAGATAGAATTATCGTTCTAGACAAGATGATAATAAATGCGTCTAGACTTTGACATGTTTATTCGCGTTTAAAGATTTACCCGCTCCACAATTCTTCTAAATATAAGTTAGAGGTCGGGCTTCTGTTTATAGAACTTGTCATTGGAGTATATCCGTATCGTGTAGTTTACAAAGGAAGGACATTATTCAAGCGATTTCAATTGTTTATTTTAGCTGATAATACCAGCTTTATAAGTAAAACACATGAAGTTACAAATGTAACACCCCTATCCCTGTTCGGTCCCCGTGTCGAGACATACCAGAGTCTCTAACAATGGTAGTTATTACTCCCTGCTTGACGCTCAGCATTATGGGTGTGGATTGACGTTTCGCCCGTTGTCAGTATAGTGTGACCGGGGATGTTGGGTTGTTCTGCTGGGGACCTTCGGCAAAATACTTCAGTGTGATAGCACTTTAAATCGGCAAAAGATCCAGACTATCGCAAGCAGGCTTACATGAACATACCACACCTCCCAAATACACACGCTCTCAACACACACGCCCACACCGCATTACACTGGGAGGCCAATCAACTAACCAACCAACATCTGCCCCTGATATATTAGGTTAAATACAACTTTATCCTATGAAATGAAATGACCTACATTTTCCAAAGTTCGTTTCACTTTTATCAATATTTACATATCAGCTCTTGTTGTTTATCGGGTTGTTCGATCATATTTTTTTTTCAATTAGCTGGATAGGTCTAATCCAGGCTGAAATGTAATATTTTCATAAATGATACTTGTTTACAAACATTAAGTACTTAAGTAACGTTTTGCTCGTCTTTGATGGGGGTGGGTGTGGAGGATTATGATGAACTTGTTTTTGAATATGATGCCCCTGTTCCTGTGTATCGATCATGAAATCTTTGTGGAGTGATAGGTTTGAACATTTTCACAACTTGTCGATTTGTTTCTCGCTTGGTGAATATTTATAAATACAAGAGCTATGGTAGATGATTCCTAGATTGATAACTAATCGAATTATAAATATAACTATTTTAAAAGATGAAATGATACATTACATGTATGACTGCTTAATCGTTTGTTGTCATGGTACAGTATACAAAAATGTAACTGTTTTCTGTGCGGTTTGTTTTTATCTACATGCATGTACTCATTTTTATCTAATATTTGAATTAAAGATTGAGGATACTCTTATTGAAAGTAAGTATTTATGAAATAATATTTACATCGAATGTTAGATCGTAATTTATGTTCTCTTGAATTAACGCTTTAAAATTGAAGATATAATTCCTCTTTAAAATGAAATATCTTATACATCTTGTAAAATGGTAGTACAATACTGCTACTTTTCAATTAACTCGGGTTAAAATGCCCAGACAAACTTACGGTATTGACAATTGTCCCACTTACAATTTAATTCCTAATTAATTCTGGTTGTGACCGGAGAGTCATACCCCGATACTGCGGATACATATTAATTAATTACTATGAAATAACTCGACTTGGTGCCTGCCCTTGACATATTAACAACGACACTATTACATCAACCTTGAAGGTCAATTCAAACAATATTTGTAATAACATAATGATATCTTATTGATTTGATAGTGACATTATGAACATACAAATACACCAAACAAAACCAGGATCGATTCCTTTGTTTCGACATTCGGACTATCCTTGTTATGGTAGTGTACATATGATTAAGAAATACTTCAAACGAGTAGAAACCTAAACCAACATTCTTATGTTGACTTACAAAATAATTAAAAGAAATATCTTCTTACTGCATGAGCTATTGTAGTTCATCTCCTTCAATGTTATTTGCGAATATATAATGTTTATATGATATTAGTTATTCAAATGACCTTATAGTTCAGTTAACATTTATTTTAATTCGCGCTGATTCATATCATAATAGCGTACATATACAATTTAGTTTAACATTTGATTGACCACAAATTTTTTTTTTTTTTTTTTTTTTTGATAATTTAGATGACAATAAACTACTTTGTAAACTTAAGAACCCATAGAATCACCGAAGAGTCCTAGTAGGACGAAACAGTTGTATGATGAAAGTTTTATTCATTTTTTCGGCATACTGTATCTATTACTCATATAATTTGAAAAACTTACTTCTTTTATTTATAAGGTATATTGAGTATTACTGTGATATGTATTTTTATCACATACCTGTTGTATCTTATTATAGTAATACAAGCAATTTCCAGACCACGAAATACAACGTTCCGTATTGCACATGTGCAATACGGAATGTTGTATTTACCTACTAGCCGGAACTATTTTTTTTATGGAAATCCCCTTTGCTTGTCATGGGAGACGTAACATATCCGGGTATTGCATTGGTAAATATTTTTGGACAGTTTTTGAAGTTTGAGATTTTAAAAAAATATGAAATATAAAAATATTTTTTAATCTAAATTACAGACTTGTGGACGTTACTTAGGCTTTCTAAAGAAACATTTTAGAAAAAGAAATAAAGTTTGCAATAAATATAGTCTAAGCCAGTTGTCGTCTGCTACGGAAGCCTGAAAGGGCTTTGTTTACAATGGCATTTGCTGGCAATTTTGACATATTGCATGATCTACTGGTGGATTCAGACATAAGTGATGAGTCCAGTATTCATGAAGCTGAAGGTAGGCCTATGTTTAATGAAATGGCAATATCCGGGAATGGAATTAGGCCCAATTCACATTCATCACCCATGACACCGTGCGCTCCCCCTCCCTCTGACCCCATCCCTGAGGCTGAACCCCATGTTTCATCTGAAATAGACGACGCGGACGTGATTCCATCCTGTACGTATACCTCTGGTGTCTCCGATTTGAGGAATTATATAACGAGTAAAAGAAATGAAAATACTGTTAAGAAAACCGAGGGATGTATTAAAAGATTTCAAGAGTGGATTCAGTCTCCTCCTAGGTCTGACAGCAGGGACGTTCTTCAGATTCTGCCATTTGAACTTGATACATACATTGGTGGTTTTTTGCTTTCTCTTCAGAAAAATGATGGTTCTAATTATGAACCCGATACCCTAACCAGCTTTCACAGGGGCATCGACCGCTATCTGAGGGAAAATAGTTATATTGTCAACATTCTTACCTCAGATTTATTCAGCACAAGTCGACAGGTACTTCAATCTCGACGGAAAGAGTTAAAACAGAAAGGGCTTGGGAACCGACCCAATAAAGCGCAACCTGTCAGTGAAAATGAGGAGGAAATGTTGTGGGAATGCGGTCAGCTTGGTCACGACAACCCGCGTGCTTTGCTGAACACAGTTTGGTTCAATAACACTAAATTTTTGGGGTTCAGAGGATGTGATGAGAACAGACAATTGAAATGGGGAGACATAGAATTAAAAAGGGATGAAAATGAGTCAGAATACCTAGAATTTAACGAAAGAACAACAAAAACAAGAGGCGGAAACAGTACTCACGTAAGATCATTTAATCCGAAACAATTTGAAAACCCTGAAATGAAGTCGCGATGTCCAATCGAAGCCTACAAATTGTACGCCAAACACCGTCCTCGGGCCATGAATACACCGGAGTCTCCATTTTATATTGCCGTCAATCAGAACAGCAATGGTGGAAAGTGGTTCAAGAACCAGTCAGTTGGAAGAAACAAACTCGGTGTAATGATGAAAACAATGGCAAGTCACGCCGGTCTTACTGGGAAAAAAACAAACCAATCCTTGCGAAAAACACTGTGTACAAAACTCCTCTATTCCGGCGTTGCTCCTACGACTATTATGCAATTATCTGGTCACAAAAACGTAAATAGTGTAAATAACTATGCCGTAGCTTCCTTTAACCAACAACGTGAAATGTGCGAAATTCTTCAAAACGTGAAGAAGTCTGCTATATCTCCCAGTGTAACATCCACAGTATCACGTAGACCAATCCTCGGGAGAAAGACGTGCAAATCTTGCGACGGGAATGTTTTCCGGTGCAAATATCCGTGGGGGAACTTTCAATATCTCTTTTCAAATATCATCCCAGTCAAAAAATACCACATCTCACAGCATGTCACCCCCTCGTAAGTACAGACGCATAGCACAACTGCCCGACTCCGATTCTGATGACTGAAGTTACACCGTGGGAAATTTCGAGTTTTTGTGTGTCAGTGACGTAATGCAACGATATCGCGAGTTGGGAGAATTTACTTATACTTTTTGTAACCTTTCTTATTCAACCATTTATTGTTGCCGATCGTTTAAAATAGTAATTGTTACCATAAAATGTATTAGAAATTTGTATGTATCTTGTGGATTATTTGTTTTACCAGTTAAATATCAGAAAGAAAGTATATGACAAAAATCTGTTCTGTTTTTTTTCCCTATGACTTGCGGGTAAAGTACCGGTGACGGGTGTTGCTAAAACAGGTTCAAACCGGATTCTGAAAGACAGGCGGACTGAAAAGTTCCCGATATTTGCGAAAAATATAAGTGTTTATAAAATTTAAAGTTTGATCTCTACAAAATACTAAAGGTATGTGATAAAAGCAAGACCAAACACTTGTGTTTTTCTAACGAATCAGAAAGCACTCGTTTATTGCGCGGACGTATATATTCACTCGTGCGCTCCGCGCACTCGTGAATATATTCGTCCGCGCAATAAACTCATGCTTTCTTATTCGTTAGAAAAACACAAGTGTGTAGTCTTGCATATGTATTATATGTACAACTACAATATGGAATACAATGACATGATAGAATATTTTATCATTTCCCCATTTAACCATAGCAGTCCATATTCTAACAAATTTACATTACATACAAATGAACTATGACTTAAACGGTGGCGGTTGTGCTTTCAATTATCGTGGAATATGTCTTGTGTTACAACATGTGCAAGTTGTGTTCATACTTGATATGAATACCAGTTTAAATCAGTTGTAAATACGTTTACACACAAAAAAACCCCACAAAAAACAACAACCTTCTCATGCCATTGCGGTCCCTAGTTTTAAACAAAACAGAAGCTTCAACAAAACCATATAAAATGTATGTTTTTGTTGGTTTTATTTGTTTTTGAATTCTAAAAACTATTTTAAATTTAGTTAATTGGATGACAAGATAAGCTATTGATTTTCCAGAACATTTCTTAAAAAATATTTAAGTATTCAGTGACGAATATGTGAGACACATATGTTTGTATACATTCGAGAAATATATTATGTTTATGCAGTCTCTGACAAGTTTATATCTTTGTTATTGTTTGCGATGTTTTACTTATTTCTAGTCTGTACAACGAATTCGCAAAAATTAAAATTTTAAATTTGGAACAAAACTTTATTCATTATCATATTTATACATACAGACGATCGAGAAAGATATTTTTGTGAAAATGTGTTTTCTTCTGAGATTGATTTTTTAGATCAATAATGACAGCACTTGTAGGGGAGATAGGTCTGTTAGTTACGATTAACTTAATCTAAATACTTAAATTGTGCTTAAATATATACGCCCAAACTAACGGAAGATGTTCGACAAAGATTAATCGGATGACGTCAGCAAAACCCCAGTGGTCCTGAAACACATGTCTGAAAGAAATTAAAAACTAACAACAGGATCAACAAGATATGGTAACTAACACGGTGTTACATTTGACTTCTGCAAAAAAAAAAAAAAAATGCAAATTTGATCCTTACTAGCATGTAACATAATTTTAAATTCCAAATGGAAACGGCAGGTTCATGTATTAAAATCAACTTGGCAAAGATAAGAAATCAGCTGATTTGCCATTTTGTGCTTAATGTTGCAACAATACGATGATGTATCAGGGAGAAAAATCAGATAATACCTCAACTCATAATCGATGTGTGTTAATTAAACTGAACACAGCAGAGTTTTATCCATGGAAAAGACATATTACGGGTAGCACCGTTTGGTAGTTCACCAACATACATAAACAATTTCTGAACAGTAATTCTTGCTTTTTGTTATTTCGACGCTTTTCAGTACTTGAAAAGAGTTTTATCACCTTTTTTCAAGCAATATTCTTATTTCAAAATAGTTCTAAATTAATTGCTAATCATAACATTTGTAATATCTTGAACAGTGTTAATAGGGAGGGATGTTCTTTTCGGCGATTCTCTCTTAACAAACATAATGAAAATAAAACTGATGTTTCAATATGAATAAAATCAGGTACTTTCACCAAAGTTTTGGAAACGTTTAACGAATTATAATTTCAATGTGCATGAACTCAGTAAATGAAAAATTATTTTATGATTGCAATGAAAGAATCTGGCTCAATGTAGGTAGTATAATTAATTGCAATGCCTATTTCACGCTAAGTATCTAGGGAGCGTGTCATTGCTGTATACTGATATGTAACATGCAGACCAGGAATAGGCAGCAGCTCTAAGAACTGTTTGTTCAGTCTGACGTGCAATACCGACAAACACTTAACAAAGACAGCGATGAGCATGTTAGTTCATGTCGTTGTCGGGACTATATATCAAGTCTGTTTTAATATCGCTACTTCGTCTGGAAAAGGGTCCTTAGGACAATCCTGGCAAATGGCTACAATTTGTCAGTATAAGATTCATTTGTTTTTGAGGATAAGAATACAAACTTTTCATGCCACGAGAGCTGATTTATGGCCACTCTACTCCTCGGTGCAATCAATGAGCATCTATCATGTTCCGACATGGTGGTCAGCGGAGGCAATTGACTGGCTAAATTGAGTTTTCTACTGCAAATATTGTACAAGTTATAGATAATCAAACGTCTGTGGTGGACCCAGTAATCAAACTGGCAGACAGCTACGTCCCTTGTAGGTATAACGTAAGCATTGATTCTACATATGGCCCATCAGCATGATATGTCCGCCACAGGCTTTTAGGAGCTCCTCAAAAAACGGAGTGTTAGGATAGTGGAATATATCACGGATGTATGACGCATAACAACTAGGCTCAATTAAAATTGATTTCAAATTTACTGCTGATATATTGTCAATTAGTCTCATGAATATTCATGTAAACATTTAGCAAACGCTTGTTTGATGCGTACAGATGGAACTTAATAGTTTAGTAAATGTCATGAATGAAATCTTATTTAAAAGTAGCTACTTGTGCCAATCTGATTTTATGTTTTTTAAATATTAATATTGGACTCTGCATCAAGTTAAAACCGAAAATTTGTTAAGTAAAAGAACGTTTTAGAAATGAAGCATTGAACAAAAGACACAGGAGAACAGCACCTTAATAGTTTAAAATCAAGTACAGTGGAACCAAATTATGAATTAAACTGCACCATGCAGCTGTTTCGTTCTTATATGACTCGTCAATGATGCTAAAATGGCCTAAAAGGTGACGGCATGGCTTTACTTCAATTGATACTTTACATTTTATAGATAATAAAAAAGTCCAATCCATTCAAATATATATTTTCCCTTTCTTAAATATATGCATCAATCTGACCTGCTGAACTTTAGACTTTGCTCAATGAACCTATATGCTGTCAAAACTTAATGAACAAGTCCTGAGAGATCTATGCACTGCTCAGTAATTAGGAATACGGTGCACTGCAACTTTTGTAAGAGAAAGTAATTAAAATTTGCACCAAGTCGCTTGCTAAAAGGACAAAAAAGATCAACATTTTATTACCTACTGCAGTTTTATTTATACTACACTTCCAAAATAATCACAGTGCATCAAGTGTGTGAAGGCCCTAAATAGTTTACCTGATGTAAGCATTCACTTCATGTCAAAAATAAACAGAGATTACGAAACAATTATCAAGTGCCTGAGTACGAAGATTGCTAATAGCGGAACAAAATAGAGGAAAGTTCAATATCATTAAATAATTCACAAAGATATAATTTTTTTAATTGTTTTTTACTTGTGTCGTTTTTTAAGTTGTTGCTTTTGTTGTGTGCAGTTATTATATTATTTTAATTTCTGTTTTGCTTTTTGTTTGTTTGTTTGTTTGTTTGTCTTTTTGTTGTTGTTGCTGCTGTTTTTGCAAAATTCGAATTGCAGAAAGATGAACCATCGGATTAATTGATTTTGTATAATAGAGTGATTAAAACTTTCTGAAAATACCTTCGAAAGTGTTTGTGTTTCAGCTAATCTAATTCAATTCGACCGTATAGTTAATAATAGATATTTACCAACAAAAGACATATTCGTTATTTTATATTGTCATGGATATTGATCGAGTGCTACAGTGTTTGTTTAAACTTAGAGAGATTGATCGGACACATGGTTAACATGATTTTTCTATTACAAACATCTTATATTTACTGTAAATATTATATTATCTGTCGGATACACACTTTGATTAATGTACTCCATGCTGAAATTTATTAAATGGTATTTTTTTGCACAAAATAGCTTATGACTATACACTGTTATGTTTTATGAAGAATATAATCATATAGAACATGAAATCTACGTGGGTACTTTTTCTTACGATTTAAAGTATCGTTTCGTGTTTCAAACTGCTGTAGATATCCTACAGAATATACACAAACAACAGACACAATTATCATTCTCTATTGTATCATATTTTTCTTTTAGCAACAACGAAAAACACCTATGTTTATATACAATGAACATTAAATGTTATACTTCAGCAATGGATGTTTTAGCAAAAGTTGTTAAGTCCTTTCAGCACCCATTGCCATTGATGACAAACTTACATAAAGCCGGATAGGATTTATTAAGTTTGTCATCAATAGTATTGTGTGATATCGGACTGTAACAACGTTTGCTAAAACGTTCATTACTTCTTAATACATTTTGATGAATATTCGAGCTTTGTTCAGTTTTTTCGATCATTTTTTGAACACCAAATCAAGTGTAGACAACAATGAAATGAAGACGTCACAATAGAGATTAATGACGTCACAGTAGCAAATAATATTACAGTCTTATTTGCTTTCACAATGCATTATTATGGAAGGATGCAGTGCAAATGTAAATATAGTAAGGTGAATTGAACGCACTGGAAACATAAACTCCTTTGTTTAATAGCTACCACGAAAACCAGCAATATTTATGTACCACGAATTTATGTAATACAGTAAAGTTAAACCGAAGTAAAGAATATAGAGCCTGTTTAGGCAGCAATGTTTCTAAATTTCTAGCCCGGCCCGGTCACTGGTATGTATAAGCACCCAGTATACACAAACAGTCCATATCCTTGATTTTATGTATTGCACCGACCATAAGCTTAAATCTCCAGAGTATCATCACTTTAATACCTAGCAGGGCTTTGCACTTAGAATCACAATATTATTGACCCATACCCATAGCGCCAAGGATCCGAGTGTAGAAAAGGCAACTGGTAATGTTTACTTATCTAATTATCTCCCCTTCTCAAAGGTTTCTCCCACCAGGGTTTCGTACTCAATGACTGTCAAAGCCGAGAGCTGTAAATATAATATCGTAGATGATATTAAAGTTACTGTTTTTGAAGTTTGAAATTTGTTTAATTTATTGCTAGTTTAATCATTCAAATATTTTATTGCAATTATGGTAAGAGACTAATACATGTCCTATGTTTGTATGCGACTTATCATTGCGTATCTGAACGTGCATGTCACCTACAGAAATCATGAAACAATGTCTATATGTTACGTTTAATAAAAAAAACAGATGTTCAGCTAGCTTTTTCCCCAAACTCGTAATGGTTAAATTATAAAACAAGTAGACCACAGTATGTTTCAATAAGCGATAAAGGGCTGGCATATCAGTATCAATTAGCCGATAACATACACTCAAATTTGTGTCGACATGACATTAACTCCTTCAACTAGCGTGATTGTGTCATATTATACGAAACATCAATTCTTATAAATGCGGCCATAACATTATGGGATGAAATTAGAGTTTAGTACTATCTAAATACATGGAGTAGGAAGACGTGAATGCGGTATGCCTTTTTCGAACTCAGTCTAGACCGACCATCATCTAAATAAAACGACCATATCTTATTCGTCTTTCCATTCTTATCGTCTAGTTTTCTCTTCTTTTTTTTCCCAACTAGCAACTCTGATATAATTTACGTTAGCAAAAACTTGCGGTTTTAATTTATTACTCCTATCGTTACTTATGGGTTCATGTAATGCATTTAGGTTTTGAAACGACGTTCTCCTACGTAATTAAAGGCATGCTCTGGGTCATAAAAGATGATAAGAGAAAAAAGGAAGAAAAGTAGGGTAATGCACTAAGTTTTTGTAATTTCAAAATGGTAAAAATGATTATGATATAAAAACTGATATCAGTTTGCAAAAGATGAATTGTGACCTTCCCATATCCATTGAACCCCCTAAATCACGTGTCAATAGAACAAATAGCTGTAATTGGAACAGTGCGTATTTACACATCTATAGCTATAAATTGACATTAACCGAGATAGCGAAGCTTGATTTAGAGCTAACCTCGCCATATCCACTAGCTGTCAGTCTCAACACATGATTTATCCCTTCTCTTTCAGATCTATCAAAATGCTCCGTTGTATCCTCGCTTTATGAAGACATACCAGAAAGGATATTCGATGTATGTGATGAGTGTCTGTTTAGAGCTGCGATATTAATAAAAGATCAAAAGCAAAGAGGTCTTTTTTTTGTATTTCATGAATGGTGTTTATGTGTATAATTCATTTATATTATATGGTCTCGAATTTGTTTATACACGTGGCTTGACAGAGAAACGGCCGTAAGTGGCTATGGGAAACCTAAGTTGTATACATGGCCTGTATTCATAAAACCATTTTTCATGCCCAGAAATGGATTCACTTGAATCTTGTCAAACGACCAATACGTCAATTATAAATTTTGAAAACAGTATTTGACTTCGTGGTTCCTCAATTTTGTTCTACTGCTTTTCCAACCCATGGTGCAGTTGCTTTTATTGTAGGGCATGCTCCTCCACATGGATTCTAGAGATGCACGGTCGTGAGGACTTAGAACAAGTTTTATGATCGCTATCCTTGTCTCATTGAGAACAAATTGTATCCTTGTGATATGAAGTTGGACGTTTTTGACTATGGTCATAAGTATGCTTACTTAATTGTTGTGATTGATAACGATGATTTGGTTCTCTCTTTGGGCAAGTTTTATGGTCGCCATTTTTGTCTCATTGAGAAATATTCTGTATCTTTAAGTGATATGAAGATGGACGTTTTTGAGTGCTCATTAGTGTGTTTACTTGTTGTAATTGACAATGATACTCGGTTCTCATTTTGAGAACTTGATGTTTACTTGTATATCACCAATATTTACATGGCGGGTGTCGTCAATGAAGCAGTAGACGCTTACTATTCCAGAACACCTGGTCCTATTCTCTTGAACTTTCACAATGGTCTGCATGTAAATCTTCCCTTTGTTCATATTTTGTCACTAGTTTAAAGGATGACGCTTCGGTAGTTTTGTTTCTGTTTAAGTTGTTTTTTAACAGTCATTTACAGTTGGAACAAGAACTTCAACTTGAGCACAAAACACATGCCTTGGCATTAGGGCAGTTTTGTGAAATTGTTACCGCGAATCACTTATACTTTTTCAAGGAACCCCCGACTTAATGTTTTTCGATATCACGATGATAGCAAATGTTGCTTAAGCTTGATTGACTTGTACATTATCCAATGTATAATAAGAATATTGTGCTGCAGTTTTTACTTTACTAATGTCGAAAATTTTCACAATAAACATTGAATGTTTAAAATCAAACATAAGGAAGTTTTACAATTCCTGCAACTCCAAAGACATTATACAAGTCTGATGAAGCTACATGTATATGCATACTAATTGAATTTATTTCTTTACAATTTGACGAATGCCATAGATCATATATAGCCATACCTCCATGACCATGAGCAAAACTTAAATGTTTCGCGACGCTCTGGGTGATCATTGTTATATACTTAACTAGTCTTAGTGTAGCTATGGAATGTTAATGCCGAAACATAAGTCAGTGTTTGGAACGGTACGCTAATTATTCAGTAACGGTTTCAGAATGTATGAATGGTGAAAAGGGGCAATAAAAAACATGATATACGAACCATTGTATTAACCTTTGAATTACATTAAAACATGAAACAAAACAAACATCAGTGACAAGTAGTCAAGTAATAAAAATTAAAAAGTCATTAATAACATGTGAATCATTTTTCATTATCAGTTTTGTTTTCCCATAGCTAAGATATCCTGTGATTCTCTATGTGTTAAGGATTATTTTCTTTATGTCATGTTTGTTTCCATAACACATGCGACTGTAATTGTTATTTGTATCAATATTTGTGTTATTATACTCTATGTATCACCTCTATGTATTTGTATCTTCTTCATGTGATACGACTTCCAGAATTCCTGTGGCCTGACTCTTTGATGCTGCGGTATTTGTACTCACCAGCTGCTCCGTGTATTTCATCAAGTTAAGTGTATGAATGGTAGATCTTAGTTCAACTACCTACATCGGGCTATTTATTACATGGAGTCTACGTGTATCTGTATATAATTGCATAGAAATGTTGAAGGTTGAATTTAGAAAAAATATTTTATATTTTTATAATTTGTTGCATTTTTTTTTAAACATTAATCTTCTATACCTCTCTCAATTACAGTTTCGGAAGATAAAAACCTATAATCAATTTCAAAGATTCTTCAAAGAGATGAAAGTGGACAATAAGATTAATTTCCCATGTGCTGACAAGTCATTTACTCTTAAATGTAGTTAGGTTCTTTGTTGAAGACATCACAACTATAAATAACTATGTAAAAGTGTTGAAATAATCAAAATATATTATATCATTGTAAACTCGTGAAATGATCGTCGGTCTTCCTGGCACGTGGCATAACAGATTTATATTCAAGGCTTGAGAATGATTCCACACGGATGTTACCTGCCCCGTTGGGTGAGCACGTGCACCTATTCCTTTTTTAAGCAGAGAGTTGTATTTCATTTCATAGCTTTAGCAGGATAGCACGCGTATGAGAGCAGCTTAATCTTATGTGCACCATATGTTAAAACAGTGATATAACGCTGAGATGCTAGAATTGTGCTAAACTTTTAATATATTGTGATACGTAAACCATTAACTACTAGTGATACATTGCAGGTAAATGATAAGTATGGGCATGTTTTACGGTCGCCATCAACATCTCATTAGGAAATAATGTATATCTTTTGTACGAGAGCTCTTGAACGAGTTTAATACTGACATGTTGATCATGCTCTGCCATTTGTCTTGTGGCATTGTTATCGTCATTCTGGGTTTCTTTCCGACAAGGCACGTCTTTGGTTTGGTCAAGATGACTAACATCGAAGAAGCAAAAGACGTATACCTGTCTGAAACACCTGGACCTTTCTCTGAATTTAATGTCAATAATTATTTTTGTGATTTCTTTCCCTTGCATGCTCTATTTCGACTTTAAATTCGTTCGCAATTGGCTTCAGTTTGGTTCACTTTTCAGTATCCGCTCCCATTTCGGAAGGCTAGGTGTAACTTATACTTTAATTACAATGGAAATGACGACTATAATTACCTCGATGTCTACTTTCATTATGACGTTTGTAAAAACGTCACACACGAGAATAGTGCCTTTATGATTTAGAATAAGATACAGTTAAGCCAAAAATTATATTTAACTGCACCATACAGCTGTTTCGTTCTTACATGGCGGATGTCGTCGATGAAGCAGAAGACGTTTACTCTTCCGGAACACAAGGTCTTATTCTCTTGTGCTTTTTTGAGAGTCTCCATGTAAATCTGTCCTTGTTTCTATTTTGCCCCTAGTTTAATCGATTTTGAGTTCAGATTATGGTTTTGTTAACGCTTTGGTATTCTCCGATTTTTTTTCTAGAACTCGTCAGTGATGTTAAGCAAAAAACTTCTTTGATTTTGAGGTTGCGTACTTTCCTTTTTTATTTTGATAGTAACATCCCTGTTTTATGAATGTATGGTATCATTGTCGCTGCTGATTCGTTATTATATGGCTTTCTTTAAATAGATGACAACTACGGGCAATCTTTATGGTCGTCATCATGATCACAGTAGAAGACACTCTACAATTAAATTTAAATGTATATCTTTTTGTGTCTTTGGTGTTTGCGTAAAACGACAAATATTCAAGCAATATAGCTATTTCTCCACAGAAAATTTAGATTTGTTTTTTTTCTTTTTCTTTGTATAGAAATGTGCTTTTGCGCAGAAAAAGTTATGAACGAGTTCCCGTCTGACAGACAGATTTTCCTATCGTTTACAGTCAGTTAATCCATTATGCTAGCTTTAATTTGGCTTTCTGCATATATAAACAAATAATCTATTTCTTCATAACCATAATGATTAGTAAACAGTAATATATGTTTCATATTTATATTTGTTAATTGATATCTTTCAATTTTTTGACACTTTTTATTTCATCTTTGTGTGAATGTCTTCGATGAAGCAAAAGACGCTTACTCTTCGGGAACACCTGATCTTATTCTTTTGTACTTTTTTAAGGGTCTCCATGTAAATCGTTCCTTTGTTCATATTTTGCTTCTATAGTTTAATCGATTTTGAGTTCGGATTATGGTTTTGTTAACGCTTTGGTATTCTTTGATTTGTTTTCTTCAAATATAAACATTGTTTTGGTAAACTTGTTCTCAACCGAGGAAAATATTAAGTACAAATTCATCAAGAATGCATATTCAATTTCAGTTTTATTATTTGGCAATGCCATTGACTTTTTGCTCATCCACGGAAATATGCCACTAAACAATTAAAAGAGGAAACTTAACTGTAATGATAAACGTAGTTGAAAGTTGTCTTTCCTATTGAAGTTAAAAACTGTAAAGATTAATATTCAGAATTTTTAAGATATAAATTTACAAAAATAGTATAGTAATAATAAAATAACAGTATATCGTGTATACGTTTATACTTCAAATAACCTAGATGTCGAGCTATATATCGCCAAGAAAGCGATAATTTGAGTAAATCAGTTATAGCAAATTTTCGTGCAAGTTTACGGACATATTTAAAAAAAAAACTTTCGTGACAGTTTTAGAACATAACATTTTGCATGTACTTAAGAATCATGCCCCAGTTTTCACTTCGAGACCATAACATTTACTTTACCTAGGTTTGACATTGAGTTACATGGCGCTTATTGACACATTAAAACCCCAAGGACCACTTTTAAACATAGCAAAACAAAAAACTCCACTTCATCCAATAAACATAAAAAATGTTGTGCATAAAGCATTTCCTTAAATCATAAAGAGATCGTCATGGTGACAGTAATGTTTTTTTCATATCTTTAAAGTCAATTCATTTATTAATATCAAAAGGTTTTATCCTGATAATATCAGTGAATTAAATAGCATATAAAACTGAAATAAAATAATGGGAAGTACTTTTAAATTCCACGAAGCTTTATCTTTCAGAGAACGTTTACATGATTGAATGTTTGTAAAAAAATCTGCTTTTTTTTGACGTGTGCCATTCGTATGTTTAAGATAAAATTGGAATGTTTTGCAGTGATATCAGCTATATAAAGACAGAGTGTTTTCACTGACCACCTGTCACAATCTTTGTACAGTAAACAAACTACTGAAATAAGTGGAGAAGTCTGGACATAGCGTAGATACCAGAGTTTATGTTTTTTGCCATTTGATTCCAAACGTCACTACGGAATTTGCTTTAGGAATTCCTCCGAGTTTGCTATACGGTTAAATTTCGCCCTTGGCCCTAACAAAATTCAACCATATTCATGTCCGACTTAACTGATTTCTCCTGTATTTACTCATACGTCGGCTTCATCAATAATCATTTCGTTCTGACTGTAATAACTCTCTTTACTATTTACTGTGCTTTCATATCTGACGTATTCATTCTTTCCCATTATGCAACATTCCATACATTGTATCCCTTTTTTGTTACATCCCCTCTATTATTTCATTTTCACATGCATCAAAAGATTTGATTTTTACCGACCAAAGATTTTGTATAAGTTATTTCCTTGTGTTATATGAAGCACGATTTTTTTTATTTGATTGTAAATACTCATTATCTCGATATATTGATATGAAATAAGTTTGATCTGACTTACATGATAGGCGTGGTCTATTCTCCTTGTACATTTCTAGATTTAGATGCTTATATGTTTTACCATTTTGGTATGTTTGTGCTAGAATTATGGTGGTCGGGTGGTGCAGTGGATAGCGCACTTGCCTTTCACCAAGGCGGCCGGGGTTCGACTCCCCGTCCGGACGTGAAAAGGTATGGGGTCACCTGCCCGACTACGTGGGTTTTCTCCGGGTACTCCGGTTTCCTCCCACATTAAGACCCCTCGCGCGCTAATATCCGGGCCAACAAGAGTGATTAATATAAGTTGTATTACTTGTTTCATAATTGTTGTAAAATAAATAAAGTTTATATTTATTTAGAATTATGGTTTTGTTGTCCCCTCGGTATGGCTGGTTGTTTGTTGTAAATAAAGAATACTTTGTTCGAGTTCAGTTTATTTTTTCTTCTTAAATGTTCTCAGTTCACATATAACTCTAAGAGATAACTATTTGAAAAAGGTCATAAACGTATATAACAAGTGTAGGAGTTTCAAAAGCTGGTTCAAGGATCTGCTCTTGTGAAAAGTCAAACTGTTTTTCTCATGTGGAGTTTCGGAAAAGTTAATTTTTGTCCATTGCTTTCTTTACCCTTATTTCTGTTATGCTTATATTTGATTGCCTTTTGTCAACAAAAAATATTCGTCCTGTTTAACTTTTTATGTTTAATAGCTTATCGGTATTCATTACTTTATTAATTATTATACTTGCATTTGTAGCTGATAGTTACATTTTGTTTCGTTGTAATTGTTTTTAATTTTATTCCATTCTTATATTGATTCTTTGTATGTTAAATAACTTCATATCGGAATACCATAAGAAAATTATGTCCAAATATATCGTTGCATTCATAGATAAAACGCCATCCCTCGTATCTTTGTAACTGGTGTCTACTATTATTTTGTCTCTGTAATCGTTATTAATTCCCTTTGTCCTAGAAACTGTCATTTGTATTTGCTTTCAATTCGTACCTTTGTCATTGCAGATGTATATTTATGATTAGGAGCTTAGTCCTTTAGTTGCTATGAATTATCGATCTTATTAAATTTATTTGACCTCAAACCCTGATTGACCCTAACCAAGAGTTGTATTATATAACGAAGGAATGCTTATTAATGTGATGAATTCAACATTCTTTTGAACATTTCAGGAGAATTTTCCTTTGTTTTATTTCTACACGTTAACTAGTGTAGATTTTCATTTTAATTCACGAGTTCCTAACAGACAAAATTGCAAAAAGGTGTAACGAATGTTTTCTTCGTCTATATTTCTGCATGGGCTTTCTAATTAGTTTTTCTATAGGATACTCCCTATTTCGTATGTCGAGGGTATGTTACAGAGGGACCGCCTCTTCATTGAGATTATCAGTCCTTTGGATTGCCTAAATATTTTAGATCAGATTTGTACTGTTTTTGAAAACACATACAAACTGGTGCTATATTTAACAGGAAAGAGAGTGGTGGAATTCAAACGGGGATCGAACCCGCAATAATACCAGCCTTGTTTCCTCATCGAAACAACCCTGGTTCTATCGCCCTGTCACTTAAGGAAGGGCCATGGACAGAATTGTGCCTTCGGCGGTGTTCGAACCCTCAATCCAAGACTTCGCAGAGTGACGCTATACAACTGAGCAAAACATTTACCACAAAAGATAATTAATGCACAACCCATTTCATTTTATCTTTTAATATATGGGTTTTTTTCAATACTGTAGAATGTTTTCATTCTTTTGATTTTTTATTGTCACCTCTAAATGTAAGTTAACTTTGTTAATTAAATCAACTTACTATGTATTTAGTTATTTACTTATATAGTATCATTCTTTTTTTCGTTTAAACTATTATATGTACACACATAGGTGTATTTGATTATATGAATGGGTAAACTTACTTGATTAATTTAAATTGAGAACAACTTTTATTTAGCAATTCGTGAACAACCGACCTCCAATTTGTTTACGATTATATCTAACCGGGATTGAAAGATGTAAAAAATGTCGTTTGAAATTAAAAAAAAACAAAAGTGAAATGGTCTTTTAAATGTTTGATATATATCAGACAGTATACTTCCTACTTGCATTCTTTTTACGACAGTCTACTGAAATTACGTCACGACTGCCAGGAAATAAAAGTTTTTACATTAACGGAAACATGAATATATGAAGCACTTAATGATTAATTTGTATGTTATTGTGTCTTATATATCTCTATTAAAAACCGTAATATATCTAAGTTTATATCTGTAATAACAATATATAATTCAGAATAACTCTAATGTACATTTAATGCATTACATAATATTTTGTTAGAAGACCACATGGCTTCGTTTATGCCATACATGCATCAACAAGTTATAGTCTAACTCACTGCTATTTCATTTATGAAAGCATTTTACGTTTACAGTTTTCTAAAGCAAAGCCAGGTTTCAGAATCATGAAACGTTTGGAGTATATCATGACGCCTTCCATACTTTGATAGACAGTTGGGTTAAACATTATGGCATGAGTAGAGATATCCGGTGATGTTTGAGCTATGTTTTCATTACAATTAGTCCTGTATACTCAAATATATTGTGTATCTAATGTCACTATCGTTATCCAAAAGATGTCAACAAAAGGTTCAGGGCCTGTATTCGCAAAACTGGTCTTTAACTCAGGCTTGGGCCGAGTGACGTATTATCGTAATAAAATAAATTCAGTATTTCATTAGAAGAGAGTGAACGACGGATATTGTTTTGACATGTTTGTATTTGACTTTTTGATCGATTGATATGATTTAAGCGAGTAACTAGAAAGTGTATCTGAACACAAACTCTATAATTGTGAATGGTTTCATGAATACAGGCTCTGGAGTTTTTTGTGAATTCAGACGAATTGTAGCGTGTTAAGATCCTGAGGCAAGACGTCATAATAATTCTGACAAAATGTTCATCCAATATTCTCTGCTTCCAGTACCGCTATAATTACTTTAAATTAAACTGCTGGAGAGAAAATTATCAAACGAGTGATTGGGGTTGACATGTATATTTTATTGAAGTAAAATTAATAAAATCATATCAACAGATACATATCAGTAAGCATTCATCTGTCACATCATTCTCTCTCTCACATAAGTTAATCTTCTCTACATGTTCCAGTAGACTTAGAATAACAATATAATATTTCACATAACAACCCTTCTACTCAGTGAAAGAGCCCATGAGATGATACATATTATTGTAGGACGCAATAGGAATATGATATTAAATCTAATAATGTGTAGTGCATAACTTGTGTCTAGCTAGAAGTACATGTCAATAATCAAATTACTTGTATAAAAACAACATTGCATATTACTTTCTTGCATCAGAATAAATTAAAAACGTGCCTGTCAATTCTTGTTTTACGTAACAATTAGTAAAACAATAGGTATTTGGAGCAACATGTCTCGTTAGTTGGATGCAGCAGGCAGCTGATTAACCAGAAAGTTCGTCACTTATGAACATCAGCTCTTAAAATGTTTTGTAGCTTATTAAGTACTACTTACCATGATAATAAGCCAACATGAAACTACGACACTCCAAACATTTCAATAACAATTAACTAGACTGGTTATTTGGTTAAACAGTGATGGTTTAAGAGTAACAATGTGGCATGTCATCAATGAACTACGACTCGAAAGGGGTATATGCCTTAATAAACTACAGCTCACTGGTCGGTTAAACACTAACGATCTACTACTCATACTTTGTTTCAGTATTCATATTACATAACTTATCAGAGTTATTTCTGTTATACTATGCTTTAACTGGCTACTCACAAGGGAAACACGATTGGTCAAGCATTAGTGAAATTTGACTCATCAAACGATGTGTACCAATTGCATATTATACGTAATCTCATAATACGTTAGTAGTAAGCGTCTAATTGACAAAATATTAACCAGGAGTGAGTTATTACTCATTATCGACAATAACTCGGTTAGTCTTTTTTAACTTAAACTCACCATACAGTGAGTCATGATGAGTGACTCACAACTTACACGCGAGAGTTAGTTAGTTACTTTAGTGTACATGACTCACTAGACAATAGGTTATCAATAATAAACTACTCGCCAAACAGTTAGTTCAATTTATCAGTCGTGTAGTAACTAAATAACATGTTATATGTAATAAGTAATCTACAAATTATGGGACGGTGACTAAGTGCTAAGTCAAGAGTAACCAAACTGTCAAAAACAGTGAGTCACGGTGAGTCAGTTACAATTCAATGTAGTTACTATTGAGTCAAGGCAGTCCAAAGAGTTAACACTTTGTAATAACATCTAGCCAACCTATCATGCAGTAGTAAGCCTGATTAATGTCATTATTTTTTTTATCATTATTAGACATACAGCGAAAATTGTCAGAAATCTTAAAACATATTGAAAAAAAAAATATATTTTCAATGATGGCAATCACAGTTATAAACGTGTGCGTGTCCATAACACAGCATAAAATATTTATATGACTTCATAAAAAGTTCAAAACTGGCTTATAGTTTTATACCTAAGTGATATCATAAATGCTCAGTAATGACAATTCTTATATAAAGAATGTATATGTTTCTTCTTTTCGAATATAATTGGTATTATATCGCAATCAATCAGGGACCAAGCTGTCTAATTATAGCAAGGGGTTTCGTCCTCAATTAACGACTCCAGTTGATCATTCCATAGCTAATAGTCACACAAAATTCTGATCAGGATTGGTCTCCTAAGAGTAAATATTGTTTCTTATTCGCAAAGAATCATCATGTTGAACCTGATTTAATAAATAGATTTAAATACCAATGAAAATATTAACTGGATATAACCATGGCATCGTGCATACATTGACTATTGCATATTATATACGAATGTTGAATATGCGAATCTTATACAATATCAGAGTGATTGTTCTAAAATGAATGTGGTATAAGTTTTGTACTATATATTGGCCTCATATCAATCAAATCCCAGCTACTGATACAATTTTTTTGCTTTGCCTCAACTTTACAAAAGCGCCTGCCATTCTGGTGGTCACAATACTTTGGATAAATACATCCTTTTACAATATCAATTAACTAAGCAGTAAATATTTTTGGATGTTTTAGATCGATCTACGCTGTTGTCATGACATGGTATTTATTAGTAATTCATTTTTCGTGACAAAATGACCTTATTCTCATTTTTATAAAAACAAAAAGGTAACAGACTAGTTCACCGTATATAAGACACATCCTTTCCACATGTGGTGCAGGAAAAGCATCGCCTGGATATATTCTGAGGGGGTTTATGATGTGCGTCTTGTTTTTTGAATAAATCAATATAATTCCGAACAAAGTGACAAAAAGCATACTTCTAATTAAATAATAAATTATTAAGCTTGTGGGGTTTGTTTGCTTCCACGAATGAAATTAAAATAAACTTGAATCCTCATACTGCAGTTTTTAAGTATGAGAATACAATATTTGAACAGTACCACATTTGCATTTTCAATTTTGAAGTGTGTTACGACACATAATATGACCTATCTAATTATGACGTTGTTAAAAACCTTGGTATATATATATATCACATGTGACTTCTTTAGCGTAGGTTATGTCTAGCATTAAGCCTAGAGTTAAGTGCGGTTTTATGTATGTACATATAGGTTAACATTTACGAGGTTTTTAACATGATAAATCTCTTGTTATAACAAATACTATTGATACGTATATGGTAAGGATAACACAGTTAAATTACTACATTGCACATATATATATATTAACATATGTTAATTATAAACACGTGTACACACACACAAACATACACACTTTTACACATCCGCTCATTTATAACAGGAATTATATGAGATAAGGTATTGAAACCTTAATTATGCATATTATTATACAATAAATATGATAAAATCATTATATTAGGCTCGATTTTACTGCACAAAGGCAAACACATTTTACAAAATCACATCCTTTAAAAAGGTAATATTGGACACTTTTTTACAGGCAAACAATAACGTCCATCAATAATGGTATACTATACATCTTCCGGTAAGCCACGCCTGTATGTTCGTGTACGGGATTTCTTCTGAAATCTCCACAGTACGCGGTCAGAATTTGAATGGACAAGGATATTACATTAACCCTGACACAAATTATTATCGTCTTCCATGATCTAAGTAAAGTGTCCTTTGACCGACAGAAAGGTTTGGCCATTAGGAGATGACAGGAGAATAAAAAATCATAGATAAATCCTACCCCTTTTCAAACCGCATTTCAATGTATTTCCTATAATTTGTGTTATACATAGATAAAGTGTATACTACATGCATATTGACATGCATATGACATTGGAATAAATACCTATGATACAGTTATCTTCATATGCCTTATTTTCATATCTTTTTTCCAATCTAGAACCGTAGTTCTCTCTTTGAGAACGTGACATTTTCTTTGATTAGACCTAGACCTACCAGGCCAGTATCGTTGATGAAGCATAAGACGATTACCCTGCCAGGGAACACCTGGTCTTTTTGTATTGTACTCTTTTAAGTGTCTCCTTGTACATCTTTCCTTTCTTCATATATCATCTCTAGTCTAATTGATTCGGAGTTCGGATTATAGTTTTGCTGACACTTTGGTATTCTCTTATTTGTTTTAACTTGATTTCTAATCACCGGATATGAATATATTTCAACTGTGTAATATCTATAACATTTGATTTTTCTTTTTAAAACCATAAAATTAATATCAATATGTGTTTACAGGTTGAAGATATTCTCCATAGAAAGAGGTGGTGCGATATCACAAAACAGTAATCTTTTGAAAATAAATATTCACAGAACAATAAAAAAAAATCTGAATCCAATAAAAAGTACGAAAACAAATCCTTAGCACATATATACAAGATAGCATATTAGGAAATCGACTCAATCTGTATCATTGATGTTTAGATTTTAACATAACAAAAAAAAATATACGCAAATCAGTCTTATTTTTGTTTCTTCAACACATATTCATTGATATTCTAGAGCTGAACAGAGATAAAAACAATTTTTGCATTCTAAAATGCGACACTCCTTTGTGTTACACTATAAAGTATTCTGAAATATAAGTTGGTACATTTTTTCCTACACCCTCCTCGGTTGAATCACAACCATGTGAAGGTCATAAATTTGTGATATTGACTAAGAGTTACTATATTAAACATAATTACATTATACTTTTATTATGACGACATATCAACTGTTACGTCACAATGGTATCTGCCAAATAATTAGACTCCGTCTTGTTTAATATCAAAGTATAACAATGATCGTATATCTAAGCACACAATTAATAATTAATACTTTAATAGACATATTTCAAATTGACACGAAATTGATATTGCTTATAACGCTTTCTGAAGTTAATACATGTATAACAGCATTATTCATTCAATAAAGTTCACATTTGATCAATATTCTTTTCAAATATCGCGTACATTTGTACAGTAGTAATATTGTTTATTAGATTTATTGACTTAGTAACATTTTATTTATCAATAGACATGGACATCAGTACAGCAAATATATTCTCCCAAAACATAAAGAAAATATTCAGCAGAGTCTGGGTTAGTAACAAATTCTTTTTATGTGTCATTCCTTTAAACGCTGATCAAACCATCGACATATCATAAACATCAGACATCAAAATTCACACTACAACTGTAGAATGTGAAGGCAGGCAGTGCCATGGACAAAGTGTGAACATCCAAGTGTCACTGTACAACAGGAAAACGTGAAGGCAGAAGACGCCGTGGACAAAGTGTCAACATCCAAGTGTCACTGTACAACAGGAAAATGTGAAGGTAGAAGCCGCCGTGGACAAAGTGTTACATCCAAGTGTCACTGTACAACAGGAAAATGTGAAGGCAAGCAGTGCCATGGACAAAGTGTTACATCCAAGTGTCACTGTACAACAGGAAAACGTGAAGGCAGAAGACACCATGGACAAAGTGTTTACATGTTAGGAAGATAACTTCGGAGGTTTACACAAAATAACAAAGTATCCACAGAGAAAAAAGTCTTTGCATATACACGATTACAAACATGGTATGATATAAACACTATGGAGAGATCAATGATAAAGGTCTAAGCAAACGCTAAGTTGACGCCCGCACTAACTTGTGGATAAATAGTGGGCCCAGTACACAAGATTGAACATGGCGAAGAAAAATGGAAATAAAAACCGAGACGCTACATCTAGGTACATGGAGAAGAGGATGCCCGACACCTTTTTACGCTGGACAGTTGGATCCCGTTCTGGGTCGAGCCTCATTTCGCCGTCTTCGCCAACCAGGATCTAAAACACAGAGAGGCAATGGTAAAAGACGGGTGCTCGTAAAACACCACCAACTCATTATAAACAAATCTCGTATAAAAAGAGGCTTTCTAAGTTAAGATTATTTATAGAAGCCTTTTTTTATAGAATTCCTATCTAAATTATTGATGTTGTTGTATATAAGTTTTGGGCGACAGGGTTCAGATGTAATTACATGACCTGAATGATATGGCAAAGTAATTTTAGAAATTTCAATTTATAGCATCAATAAATCATTCCATATTTAATTCAGTGTATGTTCATGAAATTGTATTGTATTGCAATCGATAATGTCGTTTTCCAAGCAGCAATTCCAAGAATATTATACACAATACATATTTTTTTCTTTCATTTCTGTAATAACAGAAATCTAAATCACCAAATAGATAATTGTCCAATAAAAGATATGACGATACCTCTTATAAAGCTAACATAACTGTTCCGAAAGTATACGGATCCCAAAATGTACACAGTAATATTCATAATGGTGTAACATATAACCAATTCAGCATGGCATATAAATTCCAAGCGTAAGTGAAGAAATATTTCGCTATTCAAACAGTCATAAGATTTTTTTTAGAAGCTAAAACTTACGGATGTTTTAAATTATAGTAGGATGTAGGGGAAATGAACATCTGATATATCTATAGATGGTATGCCCTACCGTTAGTATTATATATTGGTGTAATTGATGATTCTACATATTATATACGGAGAAGTGGTTTGCAGGTTGCATAAAGTGTAAATAATTCAGAATTGAAACAATACAAACTAGCTATCAATCTTTCTGTATACAATCACAATTATAAAACAATGCCGTCAGTAAATAGTTCCCATTGGCTGTGCTATAGTTCCTGGTATATATCCTCACCGGACAATTCGTTTTATGGAACCCTTGTCTTCAGTTCTTTGTCTAGCATGGTTATAATCTCGTTAAACAAATTATAATGGACATTATTTAAATGTATGTCTGGAACATGTGTTAAAGTTTAACATACTACGTGGAATCGTTTCCCCTCTCAGGCAGGCTGAACAGACATAGGATGTGAGGTATGTATCAAACGAGGTTTAAAGGTGGTCGAGATTTCTATCTTTAGATACATTTTCTGATTGTGATTCCTTAATGTTGTACTTTAACGACCAACTCACCTCAGTTTTCGGCTTTTTCTTTTTAGCACCTGGTTTAAGTATATGAAATATATTTCTCAGTTTTAATCCTTTATTGTTGTCTTTGTTACTGAGGACATTTGCCACGGCAAATTCTATGAGTGCAGCAAACACGAACAAGAGGCATACGGACATCCAGATGTCTATAGCCTTGGTGTAGGAGACCCGAGGCAGGGAGGCGTTTACACTCGAGCTCTGTGTTGTCATAGTGAGTACTGTAAGCACGCCCAATGAAATCCGTCCTGGCACAGCGTTGACGTTCAACCAGAACGATATCCATGACAACATGACAACAAGGATGCTTGGGATGTACATTTGTACCACGTAGTAGCCAATGTTTCTGGCCAAGAAAAAGTCTGTTCTAAGACCACTGTGACGTGCTTAAAATAAAAAAAAAATATTGGCATTGGTCAGTTACAATGCATTTAGAATTTTTTCGTTTGGTAAAGATGATACATGTAAAAAAATCGTTTTCTCCGCAAAGCTATAAAACAAGCAGTCGAAGCAATTTTAAAGAAAATAAGTTACAGGTAAATTCTGAAATATAATAGAAACAATTGTCATGACAATAAGTTACCCTGGAAATTATTGGTATGAATTGGAAGACATGTGTAGTGAAAATATTTAAGAGTGTTTTTGTGATTAGTGATCCTTTTGCATTATATCAGTTATAAAGTCAATCAATTCCATGTCTTTCCTAAAATGTTGATTTTCGTCGTCTTAAACCTAACATTACCAAACTATTTTTTTCAAATATGCCATTTAACGTCCTGTCGAAGAGTCGTCGTATTAATCATGAACATGTATTACGTATTTATACGTACCATACGATCCTTTGCGTTCTCGTTTAAAGCTCTTAGACGCGATATCATACACCTCAAATTGTGGCAGAGTTATCTCCCTGTTGATCCGTACAGCGTCATCAGTTCCCTCTGTACTGTTCTCTCCTATCCATCTCATTATTATATTGTTTTCATCGTAACTAACTGAAATAACAAATAAATAAATAAAATAACGAGATGAACATTCGAATCACATCGATATAACATTTACTCTTGATCTATATCTACTTGTATTTGAATAACATGGGATAGCGGCAAGGGAAAATAAACTTTAAATGATATTTGATTGATATATAAATGTACATACAAATACAGTTATAGATATATGTGTGCATGTATGCAGCAAATAAAATTATATTGATTTTTGTTTGTAAATATATGTATATGAAAACACAAATAACGGTTATATTGATTCAGTAAAGGAAGTTAAGACAATTTCTTGACGTTGCTCGATCCCAAAATAGTTTCAATATAATGTTTTCAAATTATCATCGAATGATATGTTTTGGTAATAGTAAAATCGATGCCAGTGTTTAAAAGGGTCTCATGTTATATTAAAATACCAGCGGGTGAAAAACATGTTTCCATAGATGAGACGATCAGTGAAGTTGACGGTACTTACAACTTTCCATTATTATAGGACATCGTTGTTCGTCAAATGGATAGTGATGTAAGTCCATTGGACAGCTGAGTGTCAGAGAAAGTCTGTCGGGAAGACGTAACGTAATTAGAGTCATTAAATGATTATATATCTCCCTTTATTGATATAAGGCAACCGCTCAAACAAGGCAATGTTTTCAGAGACAAAAAATGCCAATAAGATACCACCTTGCTTGCTGCGCTTTTTATCAGCAGACCTTTGGCTCCGAGCCAGGTCATACTGAAATTAACACACATCTGTCAATCATGAAACTTTACATTACATACATATAATCAAGTTTAGCAATGTCAGATCAAGACACGACAATTCGTGATAGGGCTTTATGATTTTTGAAGTAAATCAATATGAGGATACTTCATTTTACATGATTGGTATTACTAAATTGATCAATAACGGATTACAAGCCGGCAATTGGCATATGTGATATAACCAAGATATATTGCTTCCAATAGGTGTAACCAATATCACGTTTTCCATTTATCTATCTCGAATTCGAACTCAGAACTACAAAGAACTAGTCCGTTGTTCTATGGAATGATCTACAGAAAAAGGCATTTAAAGATACCATTAACAAGCGATGAGGTGCTTTAATACTGTAGCAATCTCTCTTCTCCCCAAAAAGAAATTGTTCCCCGAAACGTACCTTTTTCACAATACAAGACAAGCATGATACTGCACATTGTGATTGCATAAGTTCATCAACTGTGGGCAAGTTTTATGGTCGCCATATTTGTAGCATTGAGAAATATTCTGTATCTTTAAGTAAAATGAAGATGGACGCTTTTGAGTACAGTATTGTATGCTCATTAGTGTGTTTACAGGGATAACTCGGTTCTCATTTTGAGAACTTGATGCTTACATTTACATTGTGGGTGTCGTCGATGAAGCAGAATAGGCTAACTCTTTCGGAACATCTTAATCTTATTCTCCTGTACTTTTACAAGAATATCCATGTAAATCTTTCCTTTATTCATATTTTGCCCCTGGTTTTAATCGATTTTGAGTTCGGATTATGAACAACAACAAAGTACTTACCTCGCTGTGTATGATACTTTTCCGTCTCCAAATATCCTGAGCATTTTGTTAGGCATGAACACATCGTGGAAGAACGCCTTTTTTTCGTTTGGAAAATATATATCAGGAACCCATAAATTGGCTAATCGTTTCGAATCCGCCTCGATATAGGAATTATTGTCCTTTAGACGTACCCACGTAAGGAAACGACTGTCCTGCCACATCAGATGTATGAATATACTAACGGTGAAGTCCTGTATCAAAACAAAAACCGATGTTTGAAGAAATATCATACGATGATAGGGTCATATGGTTCATTCAACATTTGTTCTTTTTCTATGGAGATGTGTCACCACTAAGGACTACGTATCCGTTAAAAAAGAATAGGAAGGTCGTTTTTGTGTAATACCACTCCTGGTATGACAATTATTTCATGAACTGATTAATTGTAATATTAAGATATTAAGTCCCTAATGGTATCATCTAACCAATTTGAATTTTACAACAGACGATAAATAACTGTGTAAAAATCCTTTTTACTCACAAATAAAAGCAAATTATACAATTTTGAGATTTGTATTTGTTCCGTCAACTTACCATATTGGCTTCATTGATAGAATCAAAGCTGTCGACATACAGTTCGCACTCCACTTCCGTCGGAAAATCTAAATTTTACAAAAAACATTTATATTATATATTCATACAGCTGTAATTAATGAGAGACATAGCAAAGAAAACACGATATAAAACATAAGTACTTATTACTATTACTATACCTACATCCGCTGATTTTACTTTCTCAAAAATAATTTCAGTAAAATCATCTTACTTTATTTTGCTGTAACAAGGAATGGACCTGTTATAGTATATGTCAATAAGTAAGCTTGTAGCTTAAATTTGACAAAAGAAATAAAGTTCACAATTATACAGTGTATACGTTATTCTCCCGTTTTGAAATCAGATTATTTTATGAAAAACATATGTCACAACATCCTATTAAACTTATGTCTTCGAGATAAAACCCCAAAAAATGTTTTCTCAATGGCAGCCATTCTGAAATCTATCTTTGATACCATGCACATTTTTATTTTCATCATCTCTGATCAAACCTGTGATAAAATATTCTGTATCTATGTACAATGTGAAGGTGGGTGATTTTGAATATGCCTTTTAGTATGCCTACTTGTTGTGATTCAACAATACGCCGCAGTTCTCACTTTGAGGACACTACATTTACTTGGATGAGACCTAAGTTGGCACGGCGGTTGTCGTCGAAGGAGCAGGAAACGCTTACACTTTAGGAACAACTGGATTTATTTGAGTGTCCGTGTACATATTTCCTTTGTTCATAACTTGTCTAGTTTAATTGATTTTGAGATCTGATTATGGTTTTGGTGACGCTTCGGTATTTTTTTTTTAAATGTTCGTATAGATAAGCTCAAGAAAACATTCATATTAGTATACATTGATAATGTTAAATAATGACAGCATATCTTTAAAGTTTTAAAAATTCTATGATTCTTGCAATTTGTTTTGACTAATTTGGATGACTTATGTCTTAGGTCTGAAATAAAGTAATTCGTCGAAAACACACAAACTTCAGCAGTCTTATAAACAAATATTTAAGTAAGATGGTTTGAAAGTCTGAAAGTCTTGAATAAGTGTATCAGCTTAGCACATTTATAATATCATAATCTAAGCTAGAACACTTGTGGTGCTCTTAACAGTAAAACACAGATACAAAGGAATCGAAAAAGTTTTTAAATGCTTTTTGAATTGGTGTACATGAAGGACACAAATAAAAAGTTAACAACCAAGAAATTCGAACATCCAATAAAAAAATAGAATATATAACTGGTGTCAAACAGACCCTGAGACAAGATAACTCCTTTATAGACAAGATAACTTCTTATAGCTAAAAAAAATCAAAGAATACCAAAGCGTCCACATTACCATAATCCAAAGTCAAAATCGATTAAACGGAGACTCTCGTAAAAGCACAAGAGAATAAGACCAGATGTTCCGGGAGAGTAAGCGTCTTCTGCTTCATCGACGACACCCGCCATGTAAATCTTGGTCACATCCAAGTAAGCATCAATCCTCAAAATGAGAACCGAGTCATCATTGTCATCACAACAAGTAAACACACTAACAAGCAAACTCAAAAACGTCCATCTTCATATGACACAAAGATACAGAATATAGCTGTTAGGCGTTGGGACCGTGTACATTGTAATGATGAATTATATAATTATACACAATATGTTAGGTACACAAGTATGTTAAGTCTACCCTAGGGTGCAGAAATACGGTTAAACTTTGCTTTGCCAAAGTCCTGACCCCAAATTCTTACCCTCGGGAAAAGGTTTTCTATTTCCTTTCTGTATAAACGTATTGATTCTTTTCCTCATACCTCTTCCTGATATTCTGGTTTAGACAAGATATCACCTACGTAACGGCAACCCTTATTATAATACTAGCTCTAGATAAAGTTACGTTTAAATAAAAATACACCAAACAACTCATTTTGTTGTTATCAGGACAGCTAACATCAACAATTTAAATAGCATAATGTATGACGTCATCACGCTGTTTACTATAACCATATCTTGATAGATGTTATCACGCATATTATCTAAAAACATGTTTGATGGTGTTACTATTCTCCAAAACAGCATCTTCAAATATATTTAAAACGAGTAAGAAATTGATGTCATGGATGTGAAATTTACGTGTTAAGAAGATACCGTGAATTATTACATAATTTGTAAATTTATATCCAAGGGGAATTATGTCCTAACCCAAGACAAACACGGCATTATATACTGTTTTCTGAGAGTTACTATGGATGGGTTTTGACTTGAAGCCAACATTGGCAAGTTTTAAGCATAAAAACCAACTCGTTGTGGAACAGAGTGTTACACTACGCAGCAAAAGGACTTTCTGACATGCTTACATGAAAATTTACATGAATATTTAATGAAAGAGTTTTCTGCAGATCTATTTCAAGTAGAAGATGACGTAAGAAACACATGCTGCACCTTTTTAATTTAGTAATAGGCACAGTATGCCGAAAAAAAAGTAATCAAACTGCAGCATACAGTTGTTTTGTCCTTCTGGGACTCGTCAGTGATGCTAGGGTCCAAAATTTGCTTCTTTATGCTGTTTTTATTGTCGAACGGCATTGGCAACAGGAGTAACCATTATATATATGGTAAACGTGGAAAAGTATCTTTTTATGGTGCCGCGTTGGCCGAGTGGTTAAGGTGTTCCGATATTCTACCACGAGCCATCCACCTCTGGGCTGCGAGTTCGAAAGCCCACGTGGGGCAGTTGCCAGGTACTGACCGTAGGTCGGTGGTTTTTCTCCGGGTACTCCAGTTTTCCTCCACTTTCAAAACTTGTCATGCCTTAAATGACCGTGGCATTTAAAAGGACGTAAAACTAAATAAACCAAACCAAACTTTTTTTATGAAACGAACAACTTAATCCTTATCCCTTAAAGAAATTCGCGTCACTATATTTATTGTTATAACTTACTGTTAATGTTTTCAAGAGTAGAATATGTAGTTTCTATAATTAAATAATATGTCTACATAATATGAATGTATAACACAACCATTCTTAAATGACATTAGGTGTTAATCGGGGGAAAAACTTAATAAAACCAAACCATAACAAGATAGTGCGTTTACTTAGAAATCGATTTTAGTTTATGGTCGGCAGCTTCTTGGAGATACAAAAATGTAAACAAACAATTGTCTGATAATCAACAAATCTATGGAGCAATAGGTAGCTGACATAACTTTTAATCTGTTACCATTAGCAGTAATGATACATTGTATATGTCAGTCACACAATAACTAATAATCAATGAAACGGTAGAACCGATAGAGGTTGTGTATTCCGTACTCGGTTGATTATTTACTAGTTTCTATGATATTCTTTCACGTAGACACTTAGTCTGATCGTTTAGTGAGGAATAAACAATACACTCTGTAAACAATAGGGTCATCCGGTGGAACAAACAAAAGATGTATACCTAGGAGAGCAACGGAGTTGTGAATGGCGAGAGTATAGGCATGCTATTTCGATGTATGACAAGGGACTAAACAGATCCTTTATTTGCTAATCGAATGTACGTGTACTGTAAGCGAAGAGTCTTTAGAGAAAACGAAATATGTAAACTTGCACTGCATATAAACGAAAATGAATAGCTATGGACGTCAATTCATCGATACATGGATTACATTTAACAACCTATTTGCTTATTGTCTCCAGGATAACCACCAACGTTGACGGGTCGACGTTGAATTAGGGATCACCGCCATCTACCGTTCATCCTATTGTTTAAAGATCAACAGAATCTTACTATAATAAATAAATAAATAAATAAATATATGAAACTTTTCCCATCGTTTTATTTCTATACTGTATTCATGTCACAACGCGTTGTCATGGATGATTTACGCGGTCAGACAAACATATATATCACCTTATCTTTTACTGTTTTTAATCCATTTTGTTTCCTTCATCGTTGACTTCTAAAGTCTTTTAATATTGTTAAAGTATTTTTTCGCGTATGAACATGTTTGCGCTATGACTCTTAAAACTGAACGCTGGCAATACCTTTATTGTAAATACATATTGCATATCTATATATTATATTTATACAAGTATTCATGTGGACGTGTATAAATGTCGTGCTTATTAACGAAAATTTACATTTTTACAGTAATACTGACGAAATTTGTGGTAAAAAAATACACAAACTATTTCAATGAAACTCTATCGATCTGTGGGCATATTTTGAAGTCAGATAAACAGTTTTAAATCGCCATAAGTTTTAATTTATGAACGTCACGTGTACTTATTGCAAAATCGTAAACATTTTAACAGCGGAAAACAACACTAAACGAGACTTGCATGTTGAAATATTAGCCATGGTTTCTCCGCAGTAAACACTCCTAACACCTCCAGCGAAGTAGCCGCTGGTGTATTCCTGAAGACGTAACGGCTGTAGTGTTTGATTTCAGATGTCGATTTCAGTCACGTTACATGTGGTTTTATAGTCGTTAAGATGGTCACGTGATTCCTAGGAAGTGGCATTTAAGTCGATATGCTAGCTTCTTTATTGATGCCTAGAAGATATGAGAAAGCGATGTCAAAAACAAGTGACGTTTAAAAATCAAGTCACGTGACTTATTTGATCAGATGCTCAGATATGATAACAGTTGTTGAGCATATCACATTCAATTCCGTGCATACATCATATAAAGGTACCACGTAAACTAGATAGTGCTTCTTCTGGGCTACAATTTGACATTTGATAAACTTTTTATTGTGGAAATAACAGGTTCGTTTGAAAGTAGGTCAGCGACAACGAATAGGACAAAACGTGAACCCACAATGATTTATTGATAATGAGCGATATGTATCAATTTTGTATCGGGGCAATATACCAAACGTCGTAAGACGACACAAAAAGAAATTCACAACAGATTAATTTACTTCTCTAATGAACGAACACACAGCCGTTTATACTCCCAAAAAATGTAACAGAATATACCAACTTAATCTCCCACTAACGATAACATCACCAACTTACCTAATTTCCTATTAACGATAACACAACTTTACAACCAATTAACGAGACTGTATACAAAATTGTATACAAATATCTTATACTGAAAGGAAAATAAAAAACAATAAGAAATACTATGGTAAATATAAAAAGTTATATGTTACCCCTCACAACATCCAGAGCATTTACGAATCCACCCCAATCCTCCGGATGAGCAGCAGTGGTTGCATGGACGTTTTTGCCAATTGAATTTGAATTGATAAGGGTATTAACCTTCCTCATTCCCCATTCCTCATGCAGCGCCAAAGTCAACTGAACGACTTTGATTTGAGGGTTCAGTCAACGTCGTATTCTTCTGTCCAACTCGCCCTATAAATGGTCTACCGATGAGAGGTCATGGCTGTATGGACGCTAGTTTAGGGTCGGGATACAGGGTTGTATGGAGGCCAGTCTAGGGAAGGGATACAGTGCTGTATGGAGGCCAGTCTAGGGTCGGGAAACAGGGCTGTATGAAGATCAGTCTAGGGTAGGGATACATGGCTGTATGGAGGCCAGTCTAGGGTCGGGATACAGGACTGTATGGAGGCCAATCTAGGGTCGGGATACAGGGATGTATGAAGATCAGTCTAGGGTAGGGATACATGGCTGTATGGAGGCCAGTCTAGGGTTGGGATACAGGGCTGTATGGAGGCCAATCTAGGGTAGGAATACATGGCTGTATGGAGGCCAGTCTAGGGTCGGGATACATGGCTGTATGGAGGCCAGTCTAGGGTCGGGATACAGGGCTGTATGGAGGCCAATCTAGGGTAGGGATACATGGCTGTATGGAGGCCAGTCTAGGGTCGGGATACAGGGCTGTATGGAGGCCAATCTAGGGTAGGGATACATGGCTGTATGGAGGCTAGTCTAGGGTCGGGATACAGGGCTGTATGGAGGCCAATCTCGGGTCGGGATACAGGGCTGTATGGAGGCCAGTCTGGGTCGGGATACAGTGTTGTATGGAGGCCAGTCTTAGGTCGGGATACAGGGCTGTATGGAGGCCTGTCTAGGGTAGGGATACAGGGCTGTATGGAGGCCAGTCTAGGGTCGGGATACAGGGCTGCATGGAGGCCAATCTAGGGTAGGGATACAGGGCTGTATGGAGGCCAATCTAGGGTCGGGATACAGGGCTGTATGGAGGCCAATCTAGGGTCGGGAAACAGGGCTGTATGAAGATCAGTCTAGGGTAGGGATACATGGCTGTATGGAGGCCAGTCTAGGGTCGGGATACAGGACTGTATGGAGGCCAATCTAGGGTCGGGATACAGGGATGTATGAAGATCAGTCTAGGGTAGGGATACATGGCTGTATGGAGGCCAGTCTAGGGTTGGGATACAGGGCTGTATGGAGGCCAATCTAGGGTAGGAATACATGGCTGTATGGAGGCCAGTCTAGGGTCGGGATACATGGCTGTATGGAGGCCAGTCTAGGGTCGGGATACAGGGCTGTATGGAGGCCAATCTAGGGTAGGGATACATGGCTGTATGGAGGCCAGTCTAGGGTCGGGATACAGGGCTGTATGGAGGCCAATCTAGGGTAGGGATACATGGCTGTATGGAGGCTAGTCTAGGGTCGGGATACAGGGCTGTATGGAGGCCAATCTCGGGTCGGGATACAGGGCTGTATGGAGGCCAGTCTGGGTCGGGATACAGTGTTGTATGGAGGCCAGTCTTAGGTCGGGATACAGGGCTGTATGGAGGCCTGTCTAGGGTAGGGATACAGGGCTGTATGGAGGCCAGTCTAGGGTCGGGATACAGGGCTGCATGGAGGCCAATCTAGGGTAGGGATACAGGGCTGTATGGAGGCCAATCTAGGGTCGGGATACAGGGCTGTATGGAGGCCAATCTAGGGTCGGGAAACAGGGCTGTATGAAGATCAGTCTAGGGTAGGGATACATGGCTGTATGGAGGCCAGTCTAGGGTCGGGATACAGGACTGTATGGAGGCCAATCTAGGGTCGGGATACAGGGATGTATGAAGATCAGTCTAGGGTAGGGATACATGGCTGTATGGAGGCCAGTCTAGGGTTGGGATACAGGGCTGTATGGAGGCCAATCTAGGGTAGGGATACATGGCTGTATGGAGGCCAGTCTAGGGTCGGGATACATGGCTGTATGGAGGCCAGTCTAGGGTCGGGATACAGGGCTGTATGGAGGCCAATCTAGGGTAGGGATACATGGCTGTATGGAGGCCAGTCTAGGGTCGGGATACAGGGCTGTATGGAGGACAATCTAGGGTAGGGATACAGGGCTGTATGGAAGCTAGTCTAGGGTCGGGATACAGGGCTGTATGGAGGCCAATCTAGGGTCGGGATACAGGGCTGTATGGAGGCCAGTCTGGGTCGGGATACAGGGTTGTATGGAGGCCAGTCTAAGGTCGGGATACAGGGCTGTATGGAGGCCAGTCTAGGTTAGGGATACAAAGTGGTATGGAGGCCAGTCTAGGGTCGGGATACAGGGCTGTATGGAGGCAAGTGTAGGGTCGGGATACAGGGCTGTATGGAGGCCAGTCTAGGGTCGGGATACGGGGCTGTATGGAGGCTAGTTAAGGGTCGGGATAGTGTATGCTGTGAAATAATCTTGACAAACTATTGCTATAGCGGACAGACGTTGTCCAGCTGAAATGTCAGTTAACGTTGCCGTAACAGAGGAACTACCTGTGGCACTAGTACTTGATCTGTACTTTTACAATGGTATTTTACAAGGGTCTTCATGCAAATGTTATCTTTATTTTTTACATGTACTTTGCCTCTAGTTTAACCGATTTTGAGTTCGCGTTATGATTTCGATGACGCTTTAGAACCCCTTTTCCGGATTTTTTTCTCTATAACGAGCGACCATGATATCTCCTTGAAAAGTGACTAGAGGAGTCTTGATACCATGTGCTATTCCTATCCATTCCATGATCGATCACGTAAGCGTCCGCATAACGCTCATGGGCACGCCCATATACCCGACGTCGGCAGTCTGCTCTATAAAGCGAGAATCTCGGATCATTCGAGAACAAGACCTTTATCCAGAGTTGCACTGAGAAGGGATTTACAGAATAAGCGTTCAGCCATTGAATTCGTATGGCGCGTCGCCGCGCAGTAAGTTGTGGGCAAACATATGGCCGCCACGATCCGAGGCCAAATACGCGTTGTCGATTACGCGCTGTTTTTGGATCAATAAGAGCACGATATTTCCCTTTTGGGTTCCTTGTCGTTTCCGTAACTGTGAGAAAGCGACGCGTCGTCACACAAGGACGACCGGTTTGGGGGCGGGTGCAACCCTCCCTATGGCATGGAGTCTCTGAACGAGACGTCAGATGGTCGATGGATGAACTCCAAATTGAAATAATGATGGCTTTGTTACAAAGAGTTTCTAACAAATAAAATGTAAACCGATCTTTCAGACTGGGTTAGGGATGATGTTTCTTTCGCTATTCTTTGGATACTCGACATAGATAGGTTATGTCACGCATAAGTGAATTTGAATAATGTACCCTTGATAGGAAACATAACTAGGCAACTTTTGAAGTTTCAATGGTGTACGGTAAGGATTTAGACTTGACTGCCGACTTTTCGGTGATCGCGTTTCCCTGTCCTTTCAGAATATTTATATTATCTTTTTCTTACTGTAAATTGCTTTATATATGTTATATACGTTACAAGTATTTCCATTCTTCTTTCATAATCTCTATTGTCTATCGAACATTTGACATTCAGTTCAACCATTACAAAGCGCTTTTTGTCATAAAAAGTATTCATGCATGTTAATGTAACAAATGGCATACTAAAGGCACCAGGACGACTTGTACTTTCGGGGGATTGTTTTTCCGGAAATGACGAAAACAAATATTTAGCTTAATTATATCTCCTTCAAATGTCACTATTTGTCTGCCAGCATACTTTATCAAATTTAATCGCAGACATGTATTCGTTTACCTTTGATACGAAGTCTATAAAGCTCTCAATGACCACGATCTCAAAACAAAGGGAATTCTTGAACAACACGCTGCTCTGCTTAACAGACCTCTTTTGTCTGGTAATTGAGTTCATAACTCGATTTGTCAAAGATGAACCAAATTTGGTTCCCAATTTATCCGGCCGAGGTATATATACGGAGCTACCCTCCATGGTAATTCCATTTGCTTATATCCCCCTCGAGGCTTAGAAAGGTCAGTGTATGGTATTCAGTACATTAACAACAATCGTTGACTTTGGTCCATGGGTCAAAGTCGAGAGCTTTGGCAAACTGAGACGAACCTTCTACATAAACAACTCCTCATGGGGCCCATGTACCAGGTCATATCGGCTATAACTACTGGTCCCACTCGTCGTCATAGCCGCGTGGACAGCACGTGTGGGTGTATATTAACCCTCCGACTCCATATCCTCCACTACGTTAACATACTATCTCCCCCTTGTGCTACCTTACTATCGACTAACAACGCAATGAAAAATGTCACTGAAATGCAATGATCCTGTTTGATTTCCGCTGATGGTGTAGATTATTGATCAATAATTTTCATGATGATATTTCCGTATAATATAAGCCCTCTCTTTGTGCTAGCTTCTGTTACAACCATGACTGTTTCCGATAAATGTTTCCGTTCTTTTATCTGGTGTCAAATTGTCTTTGAATTAATCTCCAGTTCATATGCTAGCACTCTTATATATATATTCATTATCATGTCTTTGAAGAGCTATCCGTTGTTTCGTTCTACAGCATCATGTACCATACTCTTATATTCTAGACTCCCGTCACTGTTCTTGCATTCTTAGCCCTCAATCATTTTGACCTGTCATTGACAGAACTCCAAGCAGAGATAATCACGCTACTTTGATGCATTGTTTATATTAAAGGCCCAATATACATAACTTCAGAAAAAAAAAATCGTGATTCTGAAAAATTATGGAAAAAATTCCAGTTGACAGAAAAATCCAAAGAATTGAAAATAATTCAGGTGTGGCCCACTTCAACAACAAGCCGAAGTTAGAAGACAGTTCAAACTGGACTCGTGTTTACAAATACTGAGTTTCAACTACTGTTGTAACGATAACTGCGTAAGAGTTCATCTTGAATATTGCTTATATCAGTTAATCTTAACTAAATCTATAAATATAATTAGTTATTAGGCTTATTTTTTGCTTCAAGTTTTGCCGAATGTTACATATATTGGGCCTTTATTGTTTTCTTCACAGAACAATGTTTTTATTCTTCAGGCAACCGTCATCAGTAAATTATTTAATGGTGGTCGGTCCCCCGGTAAAACGCATAGCATACGTCTTTACGTTCTTATTACCCTTCGCGAGTTCCTCCTACATTTGATTTCAAACAATTTAGCTCACTTGTTTCTATAAATTGTTCTCATCTAATTTTCGTTTTGCAAAACTTTTTACAAATGCATATGAACTATTGAAACACAAACGTTTAGTGAGTATTGTTGTTGCAAATTATTTTGGTTGGCGTTTAGCTAGTCATCCTATCAATAAGCCGATTCACTAATTTGCACTTTTTACCCTTATTGTAGTTGATAAATATAACATCCCAAACTGTGACATCAACAAAGGTCCCGAGGGCATGCTGCGATGGGAGGATTAATTACACTTAACTCTGTTGAGTCTTTTTAGACCAGCATTATCTATGGATAAATTTCGCCAGCATACAGGTGAAGTCAAGCCTTAATTGGAATTAGTATCCAGATGATTGACTATTGCCCTGAATGTCATTCATAGCGGTAGAACCTGTTGCATAATTTAGTGTATTAAAAATTCCACGTTCCTAATACACTGTATTAAGACACTTCTTTCCAAAGCCGTATACTTCTAAAACGTATTTCAAAGGACTTCCTTTGATTGCAGCAAATAGTGGAAAAAGCAATTTCTTCTATTCCTTGCTAGTAGATTTACCAAAATACTAAACCTGATTTAAGAAACTATTAAATATTGTCCAAATATTGTTGTGAGATTCATGAATATATATCCTAAATTATGGAAGTATCAATTCATAATTGCTAGAGGAGGATAAAGACTTCCGTTTTGAACATTCGGTAAATAGTTACGAAATACCTTTTTCGTCGTCAAATTTATTTCTTTTGGAACAAGCAAACAGAGTAACGGATATTTATCCCCAAGCAACAAATTGGTATCAGTATATCCGTTTCATATCGAAATGTCACTCTCTCAATTCGATACGGAGGGATGCAATGTGAGACATAGATTTTGACACCTAGAGAGAGAGGTCGATATAACATAGCATGATTGTCTGCGTTTGGCCGGTTTCTATACACAACTTGATACCATGGAGTAATACTCACCATCGTTAAAATTTGGAGGGGTGTTTCCTACTTGTTCCTCGATCAACTCCAGCATTCGTGTCCTGAAAATTAAAAAATAGAGCAATGTTAAAGGAAGTTTAAACTCAAATGATTTTTAATTTTTAAGGGGCCCTGACAATTACTTTTCTCTTGGTGAGATATCGAGATAATGTGGGTCACATACTATTCCTCGTTTCTATCATTTGTTTGCACTTTGGCGAGTTAAGGCGGAGGGTCATTAGTTAGATTACTACATAGCCAGCGTTATCAATTTTGTAATAGAACCCGTGTATTATTCTCTGGGTCCAAGTCGATTTATTGATCTTATAGTGTCATCATAGGCCACACCACTTAGGTAACTAGAGATCCTAAAAACCGAAGTTAAGGGAAAAACTGGGTTTTTTTTTTACCTCCCTCATTTTTTTAACAAATCGCAATTTGTGGTCAATTTAATGGCTTAATTGGTAGGAAAGTGAAGCGACAATTCCTTACTGAATATTGGACAAAATATACCTAAGAGTGTTATTTCCCCATAAAAACAAAAACATTTGTACTCCCTCCCCGAGGAAGAACATGATATAATGGTTTTTAAGGTACAGAGTTTATCTGTATAAAAGCCCTACGAGACAGCTGACAAGAACTTGCTTTTAGAACTTATGATTTAAAAGCGATATATTAATTGGGTGTTTCATACTGTGGCTTCTAAGAATTAACAAAACTATGTCAATTGTCAAATTTGTTAGTTCAATTGACCTTGTAGCCTGATGCGTTTGATAAATAATCTCGTCAGAGCCTATTTAGTTTCTTTTTCGGTAGTGATCTGGCTGACCCAAAAGTTCTCTCTTGTCCAAGTGGGTTTTTGCTATCACTCAAAGAATTAGTATGTTTTGACAATAGTTTGTTATTCAGTAAAATCATGATTGAACAGTTATTACATGTGTATTATCCTTTTCAAACGACTACTTTTCTCCCTTTCATTTAGTTCTAAGACATGAACAGATTTAAACGAAGGAAAAGCCCGTTAGCAGGTTGATATACAAGCAGTTTGTTCTTTTTAATTTCAACATGTTATTTCATTTCAGACAAAATGATATCATTAATTACGAATCAAAGTACTAATAGTATTTGAACTGGAGCATGGATCACAAATATGATAAAAAACAACCCCTAAAGACAATTATTACGGAAGAAGGGATTGTATTAAGATGATACGATATTTGAAAAGAATAGGAAAAACGTTACCCGCTCTGTTCTGGGGACAAGGGGGCAGTCATTCTTAGGTTTCTTGTCAATATAATATTCAGTCCGTACGAACTTCAACAAACAAAAATTATACTCCTCCACTGTGACCTCCCCCCACTCACACCCCCATCCCATATTTTACGAGCCCACACATGTTGATGATTTTAATATAATCCTATATGCAGCTGACCCTAAATTATCTTCCTGCCCTATCAACGAATGGCCACAGAAAGGCCCAAATTGGCACCCCGTGTTTCCTCTCGACAGGCCACTAAGTAAGTGTGAGTGGATTAGAAGTCCCCTACCATCCACCTCCCACAAAATCCCTTACATTATAATCAAAGGTACACAGTTTCCATTCTGGAAATTGCGCGTGGTGTCACCTAACCAAAAAGACAATATTTTTGATGTTACTCTTTACAATGTTGTTAGTGGCAATGAATTACTCACATCTGCGTTACGTACAGTTTCAGTAAACGATAAAAAAGTTGCCTGTGCTCATACATCATAACTCAATTGTATCGCTTTGGTTATTCATAATTGTAAGAATTAGAATTTATTGTAACGATTGAAGAATAAGGGAAAACGGAAAGTTGTTGAATATTAGCTATTTTACCGACACGAACATAAGAAACATTCTAAAAGCAATTTAAAGGCGAAATTTCTGAAAATCTATTGAGAACCGTTTCAACCATTATTTTTTTAATTTATTTTTCATCGTTTGCAATGACGTCACAAACGATTAACAAACCAAATGCAAAGGTCAAGTCAAAGTGAATTACAAGCATGGTAACGTACGTCAAGTTATTGAAATAGCAGTTCTTACTCCCTCCAACCAAGAAAATCGCCTTATTTGACGTTTTCGGCAACCATAATTCAAGGCAAAAGTGATTATGCACCTAAAAATATGTTTATGTCAGCATCTGAATTCGCTGTATTTGAGTTATAAAGAGTGTATTACCAAGATTGTGTGTATTATCGGAGATATGATCACATGGAGATAATCTTCTCCACTTTATGTAGCTTGTCTGAGGGTGGAGTAAAGCAATCATGACGTCACTAGCTTTGTAACTGTACACACTTCTAGCTAAGATTATTTATTTCTCCTTTACCGTTTCAAGTTTGTCCAAATATACGAACATATTAAATGTAAATCCAGGTTTTACGCTTGTCCAGTCATGTGTAAGAGAACGTTTGCGTGCAAAGATAATATTGTATTACAATATTTTTGTACCGAAGCTTTAATCTGATGGCGTCAGGCCCTAGCGACCGTTACTATCAACAAGTATGAGTCTTTATCAACACGATGAGTCAGTTGATAGCTTCGTTAGTTTTTAAGATTCGCCATCAATTGGATAGATCTGTACGAAGTCTGGGAGCTTAAATCAAGATAATTAAGCCAGATGCCGAGTATAAATTCTTATCTCCACACTTTGGTTTAGGGTTATGTACACAATACCCAAATATATCTCCACCGAAAAAAAAACAAGATTTATCTTTCTAAAGTAAACCTTGTGTGCCGATGAGTAGACGTCTATCTCTATGTCCCATGCTTTCTGAACGGACGCTGATTATCCACATGTATACGCCCCGCTAGGCAAAATCCGCGTGTTTTGTGGCTATTTGTTGATAGATGTAGCTGCTACCTCACAACTGCAAGTTTTAATGAAATGAGATTTGTGTTTTCTGAACGGGGCTTTTTGATCCAGTGACGCACTCTGAGATTATCTATAAGGATGTTTTCGACAGGGCGGAGTGGGAAAGGGGAACTTATCTTAGGGTGATAGAAATATATATTACACACACATGTATTGCATGATAATTTGTTTTAATATATTTGAATGAACTGCCTTTAATGTAACATAAAGATGACACTTTGATTGGGCGAATAACCCAGCCACATTCAAGCTTCAACAAGATGTGAGTATGCGTCACCACAATGTTTAATTTGTAATTAATGTCTATTTACATACATAATTATATGCATGCTCTTTCTAAACGTTACACTATACCAAATAATCAGCATATTTTACCACAATTTTCTTCACTTATGTTACCATACCGTGGCTGATTTGTGCCATTTCGTTGTTTCGTCCTTTCGCCCCCCCCCCCCCCCCCCCCCCCAAAAAAAAAAAAACATATTTAGTAGTGCTTAAATGTCGTACCTTTCGTTTTTTCAAGGCGAAAGGACGACATTCAAGAATTAAATATCTTTTTTTTTTCTTTCACCTCGAAAGGACGACATTTACTTCTTAATAAATATCGTACCTTCGTCCTTTCGTTTTTTCGACGGGACGAAACAACGAAATGGCACAAACCAGCCACCGTATTACCATATAATATGTGCATGATATTACCACAATGTTTGCCGGTGGCATGAGTTTCGACACATTGTTTTCAAATCGTGTAGCCAACAATTTGACAGTTCGTTTAAGCAAACCATTGACACTTTACAACTGCATATGTCAGTCTGTAGGCTGGTTTGAAAATCCGTTTTAACCTTGAATATATCTTATTTGAGAAATATACTATAAAGCACAATTCCATCCCGTGAGCATGTCACTGCTGTACCTGGTCTTTGGCATGCACGGCATTTCGGAACGATTAGACCCTATCCGTCACAACCTGACTCCTCACTCAAGCCATTTATCGGTCAATTTAGTCGGAATTCTAAACACGGGACATGCATTATAAATCTGTGTGGCTGCTTCCCAAACTCAATTTGAAACCTGGCATTGGAAACCAAAACATTACAAGTGTACGAGAGTGATATACTATAAAATGCCGTATACTGTCTGTGGTAGCTGATCGATCTCAGTTCAAAAGTCTTCACTGGCAAGTTATAAACTGGATAATTGGTGGCTTCTAATGGACCATTTTACACAAGCTGAGACGAGTAACAACACTTTTGTAAATACGTTTGGAGCTGGCTAATTCCAAGGCGGTGGATAATATAAACAAATGAACACATACAAGCAAAACTACGGACTTAAAAGCATGTCTGCTGCTTCACACCAATTCACCGGCTTGTTGCTAAGGAACTCCAGACTATTGGTGGTCAGAGTGTTGTTACTAAGGTCAATCATGTATAGTTTAAACAACGGTATATACTCCAAACACTGGGGCGTACTGGTTCCCCTGTACACATCAAAGGATGTTGCCAATAAAAGGTTGAAATTCCAACTAACCAATCAATAAACAGGCGCCGTTTTTTTTCAGTGACGTCACTTTCCGTTGTATTGATATAACTCATTGATAACTTGTATTAGCCTTTAAATTTATTTATCAATGATAAAACGTTTACCTTGTCGATTTGAAGTGTCTAGTATTGCTATTACATATTCCTTATTGCCATGACATTTTCTATATTGCTATGACCTATTCACAACTATTTACACAACTGATACGAGGTTTTGACATATTCATTGTTGATATAGCTTATCCATTACTGATATGACCTTCATGTCTTTAATGATGGTACATGTATGACCCTTTAATTATTAATAGGACTTATTTATTTATTATGCGACCAATTCATTTGGAATATAACTTATTCAGAATTGATATGACACGCATGAATTCAATTTGACGTTATTTATTTTCTTTATTGTTTTTATTGGGTATTTATTGTACAAATAACATTTCATTACTAATATGACAAATTCATAAGTAAAGTGTATCATCTGTTCATAATACCAAAACATTCCTGATAATAATATCACCAAATAAACAATATTTTATTTTTCATATAATGACGAGAGAAATAATTAAATAATACACCATAATAATAAGTTATATCTTCATAATGATTTGTTATAGAAATGATAATTAGCACAATTTCAATAATGTTCCCATCAATCCATTGTGGCGATAACACTTTTAAAGAATTAATGTTATTTTTGCATCCAACAACACAATAATGTGTCATTAATAGCTAATTGTGTTCATTTCAGGACTTTTGAAATTAATTAATTACCTACAGCTATTAAATAACTATTAAGTTACTTTAATCTGACCTTAATTTACATGGCGGGTGTCGTCGATGAAGCAGAAGACGCTTACTCTTCTGTAACACCTGATCTTATTCTCTTGTACTTTTACAAGGGACGCCATGCAAAGTTTCCTTTTGTACATATTTTGCCCCTGGTGTAATCAATTTTGAGTTCGGATAATGATTTTGTTAACGCTTCGGTATTCTCTAATTTATTACTGTACATGTTTGAAATTTTCACAGGTGACAGGTTGGTTAAATGATGCACAGATAGTTATTCTCTAATTCTTCAAGTTAAGATCGAGGAAAGCAACGAGTCTGTTAATTGTGTCCTTGATTTCAAGTTCAGTAGGGTATATACATATTGTACGATCGACCAAGTCAGCAAACGTCTTGTTGTTCATACAACACATCGTCGATAACCCTGAAAATGAGATTGAAACAGTTGGCAAGGTTTTTGTTTCCTGCCCCGATAAACTTTTCAACAAATTCTGCATCGTATGAAAGCAAAAATAAGTCAATCGAAGAATGTGGCACGGGGGACTATTTGTCTTGTTTTTCGAAATAAATACAGTCGCGAGAAAAACAAGTATCTCCTCACTTTTTACTGTATAAAGTATTCTCCCGTCAAATATAAAATGCTTATACGGTCGCCAGGCCCTGGTTTCATCAACGTTCCATCACATAAGGAAACTCCTTAACTTTAAAATCTCCATCAAAAAGCATTACAGAATTTATGGAAAGTTCCTTAACTTAATATTCCCCCCTTAAATTATGTAATGCTTTCCTATGGAGATTTTTAAGTTAAGGAGTTTCCTTAAGTTCAGTAACGTTGATGAAAACAGGGCCAGATCCCAACATTGAAGTACTGTCTGAACTGTAGCACCTAGTTACCCGTTCTATTCACATTGGAAGTGTACTGAACAAAAGGATCTCATCAGATTACATCATTAAGCAAGATTCGCAGACAATGAATTAAATTTCCCTAGAGACGAACCTAGAATCATCTGATTCAGCCTCATTACGTCAGACTGTAGGCGAAGTCTCGGCAAACTTTAGTCTGTATCTTATGTTAACCTGTCACACATTAGTATAACTTCCGCTTTGGTAACCCTGCCTACTAATGTAACCCGGGTACGGATGTTACCCATGTAATACCAAAGTATATAACAGCGGCTGATTAGCAGTACTTCTCAGACTGTGGGCAAAGTCTCGGCAAACATTAGTCTATATCTAGTGTTAACCAGTCATACATCGGTATAGCATTCACTTTGGTAGCCCTGCCTCCTAATATAACCCCGTTGTAACCCATGTAATACCCCACTATACGATGAAGGTTGACAATAGCAGTACCTGTTATGACATTTTGCAATATCGCATTAATGGCTTCGATTTCAATCAATAATGAAACCTAAATCATATCTCCCTTAGATTTTCTTAACCTAGGCGTCACCATGACTACTGTATATAAATCAAACGAATAGTATTCCAAGATGGTTGATCTTCAGCTTCCGGTTAACAATATGTTCCAACCAACAGTGTATAACAACCTGCTGTAAAATCAAACACGGAGGTCTAAGATTATTTATTTATTTGAAGAAGACGTATTTCTTTCATTATGTTTTTAAATCAGGGGAATTCTCCAATAAACTTAATCACATTTCACCAGAAGGAGGAAATTATATTAAGGTTTAACTTAAGGATGTAAGTCCGACAGCTCGTGATCATATAATGTAATATAACACTACAGTAATTTATCTACATATTATCTACATTTTGTATATCCGTGTAGGTACAACGTCTTTTCATACGTCTTTCTATATATCCGTCCAGGCATCTCCTTCGAACAAGAGTTCCGGTTTCAGTTTCAGTACATGCGTGCTGATATCCTAACCGTCTTCCGGTATCTGAGATATTTTAATCGTTTCGTTTAATCCAGTTTCATATAAATATTACGAATGGTATCTTTCAATTTTTCACTTTTAGTCGTTACAGTAATTCGGCAGTTATAAACATGAATGAAATGGGAAAGTGATTCTTATTGTTTAACAATTGTTTTGTCATAATCTTAATTGAATTTTTTTTTATCAAGATAAAACTCCAATATGACATTCTCCATACCCAGAGGTTACGATCACCTACACTCTCTACATCCCTGAAATATGTCATGGCAAAACTGAAGGTTCTGTGTGCGCCATCTTGTTGATCAGGCAAGAAGACTTGTTCGACCTTTGATGTATATCAAAAGAATATCGTGGTCACATAACGGTAAAAATTGACAGGCTTTGAAATCGGTTGCGCTTAGTTTTTAATCTTCCAAGGAGAGGTACGAAGCCTTATGATCGGTCAGGAATGTTCACCTGAGCATGCCTTCAGGTTTGTCATGACACATTACAGGGGTGTAGAGAGCGTTGGTGATCGTAACCCCTGGCTATCGAATATGCTAATATGACAAAATGAAAAATCAATCTTCGTTATATAAATGACGGTTATTTATATACTTAATAATCATCTCATATTGTACAGACTGAAATTAGTTTGTCCCTTTTTCCAGTTAACTTCGACAACGATGAATTTTAAACAGTACCGTTTACCGTTTTATATACAAACACAAGAAAGAGTCTATCATTAGGTCTATATACATTGTAATAATCGTGTTTGGAAAATTTTTCTTCGTTAACTCGCGGGTATATTCGATAGCCATTTACAAATTCCAACGAACACATAGCTAAATCAAAAGAAAAAACATGAAAAACGATAAACGGAAAAGAACGTCGGCGATTAAGTTGATTTCGTACAAATAAAAAAAAAAAGTTAAAAATACATCGGCGTGTTAACTTAAAGTATATCTGATAACGAATGTTTGTAGGGTTTAGATCTCCTAGATGACAACATGATCTGTGAACGAGCACTTGAAGAGTTGATGTACATGGAATGAGAGGGCTATAGGTATTAGGTCCAAGTACCAGGATGTCTTTACAAATCGATGTGTCAGCGTTTATACATGGTGGCGGTATACACTTGAAGGATAAATAAGATTGCCGGTATGTGTTTGTTCTGTCGGGAATGTTTCTGATATCAAAGGTGAATTATGATTGGCTTGTACAGTTGTGTGTCAGGATGTATTCTTGTTAGTAATATAACGTAGAATTTGTAACATTGAATACCCACAAAGAACTACGTATATCATTCTTTTTTTGGTTAACAAGCTATATTCTAAAACGTACTTATGCGGAAAATGGGTCGTGTTTTTTTTCAATTATAAAAGTCAACCGAAGTTATTTATGAACTTCTGTCAACTTTCTTTTCAGGACACGATTGGTGCCCGCATCACCCTAACATCGAAACCCTTCCCTCACATGTAATATTTATTTGTGCTGGTCGTCTGGATTTGGTTTCATTGTTATTGTTTCCCTTATTTGTTTGTTGTATCTTCTTTTCAGAAGTTTCATATGTCGATGAGATATATGAGATAAACAGTCCACTTAAACGTTATGCGGGGTTTTACATGTAACAATTAATGTCATTTACATGAGATGAACATATCGTATTTTATGTCTTATAAACTTTTTATTTTACAACAATTAATTCAAACAAGCTATCTAACTTGTATTAATCACTCTTGTTGGCCCGGATTTTAGCGCGCGAGGGGTCTTATTGTGGGAGGAAACTAGAGTTCCCGGAGAAAACCCACGTGGTCGAGCAGATGACCCCATACTTTTTCACGTCCGATCGTTGAATCGAACCTCGGCCACCTTGGTGAAAGGCAAGTGCGCTATCCACAGCACCACACGACCACCCAAATTTTGTGTATAACAAAACTCAATATCAAAACAGCAATCAAGGAAGTTCAATGTCGCATATGTACAGTATGGATAATATATTTAAATAAACAAAAGTTAGGGTACCAGTACAACATATTCAAAATTTAAAACATTAGAATCACCATAAAGAACAAATATAAAATAAAAAAGATGATAACTTCATCTTAAAATTGAATTCAATCATTTAATCGCTAAAGAAATTCTAAATTAAATTTAATAGTCATTTAAGCATTGAACTGTTACCAAATGGTAATATACGGTTGATATGAATACAATTTGGGTGACAGATAAATATTCATGTCGTCCGTTCATCTGATTATATTTATATTCATAAAGATTTCTTTTTGACTGCAGTTAATGGTGCGTTTAAATTGCTTCTTATCATATCACTGATGTCATCAAGTTCGAATACCAGAACAGCCAAAATCTCCAGAAGGAATAATATAGTCCCTCATGTCGTCACAAGAACAGACTCATACATAACGTTTGCACGTATTAAATGTTTAGAGAAAATTTGTGTAAAATTGTCATAATGTAATCAATGCTTCTGTAATATTTTACTCATTGCTATTGATATTAAACTGATGATATTGCGGATTGATATTAATATGTTAAGCGTAACGCGGCTCGTATATTCAGACACTGCCCTTCTCACTGTAAATTCTAGTATACAGTCTTATCAATATACTTCGGTTTACAAACTGCATATAGGAAAAACAATACACAAAGTAAATGTTTTCTTTTTATTGATTTTAAGTCAGTGAAAATGATGTTTTCAAATAATATACTCTATAAGTTATCAGTATATCCAACTATTATCATGATGTATAATTTACAAGTGCATATAGTTTTACACTATATGATCGTGGAAGTAATAGCGACAATACGGACAAAATTAATAAATGTTCAAGGCTATCCGCCCCTTTATCAAAACACATAAAATACACGTTACATCACATAAACAGAAAACATGAAACAATTTTAAGAATTAAATGCTAAATGTTGCATATAATTCCTTGGGTTGATCGGACGCCGAAGGTCCTACTAAATCAGCAAAGAAACATCCTAAGGTGATGTTTAATTCATACCGTCGGTATTACTTACTAGACCATAGTTTCATACTATATGTATTCTTACAAGGTGATTTGTTTATACAATTTGCTATCAATTCTGTAATTGGACCTTCGGGTCTCTCTATTTGAAACAAATAAATACAATATGTTTCCTGTAACAAGCACGTAATTATGATAATATAATGTAATTACAATGTCAAAGGTCAGCATGCGTTTGATGTATGTAAATCTATTACACTATTCCTTATCTGAAGATCGTGCTGCGCTCGACATTTAGTGAGAAGCGCATATCGAAAACACAGGCTAGACAAGAATACAATTTGCTGAATGCACAGATCTGTTTTATCAAGACAGCTCAAATGACATTTCAGATTAAATGTGCTTGAATTATTCCAAATTAGCGACGATACGGCGTAGCCAATGATCGATGTCTATTCCACCGTGGAGAATTGACAAAGCCTCGCTTTCGTGCATGCGTCTCTTAGGAATACTTTGTGTGTGCTTCTCGTTAAGGCTGCTTTAGCTTCTATCAAAGTATCAATTTAATTATTTCTCTATTAAATGTAATAAATTTAATGAAAATAATACAATTTCAGGGTCGAGTTTCTCGTTATGGTAATGATGAATGTGTTATCATCATGCGGTATAGACATATATTCTAATAATAAATAATTAAAATAAGATTTATTTGCTCCGTGAAGCTTCCCAAGCGTGGTCGCCCACCGTTACGTGGTCCTGTCTAAGACGCCTATGTGCTTTCGGCCTCCACTCTAAGCGCCACGTGTTGCTACAGAGTATTTGACGCCGCACACCCAATCAATACGGCCCGTATTGGGACAGCGTCCCAGCACCGTGTAAGGCAAGTCTACCGCGTGCATCTGGGACACCTACGTTTTATCTAAATTAAACTTTTCCAACACCTTAATGCCATCGTCAATTTATTTTGCTTTCAACTTCACTTGAAGTCCCTTTGAATGTATTCATCCTCGACATCTACTTCAAGTCACATTTTGCTAATACTATTCCGAGATAAATTGAAATTAGCAAGGTGACTCTTTCGACACATTTGGAGGCCAGCCTGGCCGAGTGGTTAAGGTGTCCCGAAATTCTACCACTAGCCCTCCACCTCTTGATTGTGAGTTCAAAACCCACGTAGGTGTTTTTTCCTCCGCGGGTACTCTGACTTTCCTCCACCTCAAAAATGTGTACGTCTTTAAATGACCCTGACTATTAATAGAACGTAAAACAAAATAAACCAAAACACATGTTTCGACACATGCCGTACGAAAACTTATTTGATCAGTTGAAAAAAGTCATCTCGTGGTTGAAGTATTACAACATCGATATAATTTCCTAATCATAATGAAGCTCGTCTGTACTTTGCGCAACCAACACAAGATGAGAACACGTGTTCGGTATTACCGAGTCTATAGACTGGCGACATTCTGGGGTTTTATGACAAACTCATCAGTCTCGGAGACAGAATCTGTTTCTTATTAGTGTCTACATTCATATCCGAAAGCCATTTATGAAAATGTATAAATGACAGTCTCTATTATGATTACAAAAATTCCTACGCAGTTCGTATATGATTGAAGAAAGTTCATTACTACATTATCCGGAATCTGTCTGGCATTACACCTGTGTCATTACAGATGTTCATTAGACCGATGAACGTCTAAGTATGGCGTTGATGACATTCGATTAACCGACGTCTTTTGTCAGTCAAAGTGTCTTATTGAAGACAGTATCTACTATCTACCCTGTTCATCGACACCCGTGAAGGTATGCCATTGCAACCGTTCATTGAAACAGAATACCCCCGTCCAACTTGTGTCATCGACTCCGTCAGCTTAGTATTGGTTATTAACTAAGTTCACTGTAGGTTTGACTTGCCGAACCAATACATATTCCAATACAGTTCATGACAGACTTTGTATGAGGTAACGCCAGAAAAAACCTTTAGGCAAATGTACTGTTGACTACGTGAAGAGTACATGGCAACACCAGGGAAGGTTCTATAGATGAGCGAAGTGTTCCTCACGGCACGATCACGGGAAATATCAGGCGACTGTAACTTCTAAATTTTAGAACGTTTGCAATTTCCATGGTCATATTTATTTCTTAATTTCTATATCGACGATAACGTTATCTTGAAAAATACAAACGTATCAAAGAGGTGTTTGTTTACTTTCACCGCTTTTAGACTTGAAACAGTGAAGAAACTACGGGAAATCTGCTCTAGTACACACACCAGGCATTGTACTGTACATATTTCCTACGTCAGCTGTAGGAAGGGGGTTATGTCAGAGTACAGTACTGGCGATTGTGCCATGAATCTGTCACTCCAAACGTCATCTTCATCATCAAGTTCGATTATTTATTACTATACAGTTGTTTTGAAAATCGCTTATGATCCACCTTCTAAGAAAAACTAGCCTACTCCCGTTTTTCTGCTCTACTTGATCACGATGATTGCCGTACAGTTAATGGGTCATTAATGTCAAGCCCAAAATTCTGCTTGCCAAAAACTGTTTTCCTTTAAGGTTTGAGTTATTACGCAAATTGCTTTTATGTATTAATTAAATATCGAGTTACTTTCCCTGTCCTTGTAGAGTTAATAAGGTCCCTTAGTTTTATTACTGCGATACGTATCGTATTATACACCAATAATGGGCGTTTTGGCAGGACAATTGGAGCTACGTTACTCGATCAGGCTTCAGTTCGCTTACGGATCTAAGATGGAATATGGCCATAAGTAAACACTCATATCGATACAGCGTACGGTAATTTTCTGTAATATCACAAATCATGACAAGAATACACAGGAAAAATGTTAATTTAACCTGAAATTGACCTGAAGTGATCTGAAATTGAGGTCATTTTTACAAAACAAATTAGGTCAATTTAAAATCAAATTTCAGGTCAAAAACTTCACGGACAGGTGAATTTGACCTAAACATTTTGACCTGAACTTGAACTGAATTGGCATGCAGAAATTATGCATTTGTCTTTATTTGCTATTAAAGAAATTGGATATCAGGTATACTTAGTTACATTCTCGAAAAGAAAAAAAAAACTTGAAATTATTAATTTGAACCAAACAATTTTAAACAAATAAAAAACTGTATTGTATTTCAAATTTGTGGGAAGAAAACATGACCCTTTGGAAGTTTTCCAGATATACCGTTACCTCTATGATAAGCATTACAAGATAAGCTATACCGTTTACTACATGTAGTGCCATGTTTCTGTCGAGATTTGTCTTCTACAACCAGCCGAAACATCTGCAACCCCAGCATATCTTAAAAGGCCGAATATGTTCGCACCTTTAATATAGATTTGGAGGTGTAAAACGACACACAGGTACGTACTCGGTAGTTGTTGGGCGTTGAGAAGAGGACATTGCAGTCACGATATGCATGATTAAAACAAAAGCATAAGTATTCTTAGTATGGTAGTAGTCCTATGTATTTCCGATAGAAACTGACTTCCCGACTTCTTAATGAAAAGAAAAGCAGTACAGGAGATTGGGGACAGTGTTTTGACCTAAAACTGCATAGTGTGAATTCGTTACGTGTAATTCTTAATCTACATAAATAAAAGCATTTTCAAAGACAATCAAGTTGTACTTCCATTAAATATTAATTTTCGCATAAAATGAATTATCAGGCGGTAATTTTTCTTTTCCTTTCTTGCTTTTTTTCTTTGAAAAGTAGTGTTACAATGCTTGATATTAAAAATGTTGTGTATTTTAAAATGTATACTGCCTGCATGTTTCTCATCATCCTTTTCAGCGAAGTTGCTATTCCCTCTAATTCGAATCACAACAATAAGTTCAATACGTTTTTTTGTGACCCCCACATAACTTCTTTTAGTTGCGGTCAGTGTATATCCTCTTTTTTTTGGGGGGGGGGGGGGGGGCATAAAATGATAATGATACATTTAGCATGTCAACAGGAATGTAGAATTTAAATTATTTTGTACGAGATACATATAATTAGAATTGCAGAATTTTAGAATTTGTGTAAAATGTTTATAATATTTTCTTGCAATCATTCCATGCTATACTATTTCGGGATAGGCGTAGAACGTTACGCTGTGTTAGGAACAAGATAGGATGAATAAGAAAAACAACAAAAAGGCGGTGTAAATGCGCGAAACAACACATTTCGTAAAAACACGCGTAACTTGTTGAAAACCTGCTGTTCCTGTCTGTCATTGTTTACGGCGAACACGCTCGGAATTGACATCGCGCCCGGGTTATACCAATAATCGGTAGGTCTGAGGCACAGCAAGGCTCACATAGTCCTTACCAGTACCTGTTTACACTTGTCTACCCGATCAATGGAAATCAGTGGGAAGGTTCTCAGTGAGAAGATTCTACCTTGAATGTATTCTTTCTTTAAACCCTTCTGATGTGCGGTTGTTCCTCGTAAATATTGAGACACGTTCTTTATAATGACACAAGGATCGTTCCGTAAAGGATTTGGATTCATGTTTTGTGCTAAAAGTCGATTCCAATGCTGTTATTGTTTACGGCTCCATGTTTCCCCAGCCTGTTAGCTCTACCAAAAAGCTTACAAATTTGGATAAAGATAACTAAAAGCATGTTTTGTACTTGTCTAAAAATCTAACAAGCATCCTTTTGATAGAATGAAACACGCCAATCAAAAATTCTAATAACTATAAATCGTACGCCTATATCATACGAGAAATTTGCTTTACTGTAAACACTTTTCTGCGGTATAATGGGCACGTCCTGCTTGATTTATAGTTGCTACTGGCAGCAAGACTTGCGTCCTGTTTTAACAAAGAAAAGGTTGGTGCCATATTGGCAACAGGAAAAGTAAAACTAATCAGAATTGCGAGGGATAAAATGGGATTTATTGATAGCGTATAACTTGCTATCGGGCACAATTCAGAATGTGCAGAACTGCAGCTGTCTAAATTAAATACTATCATCTAGTACCAATACCACTACATAATCGTACGTTCAAGGTCCCCAAACAAAATCTGGGACTCTGAAATAATTGTAATTTTTATCATTGATATTGTACCGGTTCGAATGCAATTTCAAGTTAATAACTCAATTTTGTGGTGATTCTGTTATGCACTTAATTGAATTTTGGTTCAAAATAGTTTTACTACGAATTGCATGAATCCCTGATAATTCAATTAAATCGTGATCATTTCAAATCTGCTATGCTTGAATCATTTCCATGTGACACACGCATGATTTAATTACTTACAGATATATAAAAAATAATTCAAGACCAAATGATTCAATTCATATATAGTAGGTAAGAGAAACGTCATTCTGCAGGACTCAATATGTAACGTTCATAATAAATGAAACGTTTCCAAAAGCCAGTCCTCAAATTTACCTGTAATATTCATATTAACATATATTAAGGGCCTGTCTTCACATTTACTTAAAATATTCATTTCAATATTCATTAAGGCTCGGCTTCACATTTCCCTGTAATATTCATATCAATATACATTAAGGCCTGTTTTCCCATTTACCTGTTATATTTCATATTAACATTCATTAAGACCTGGCTAAAAATGTACCTGTAATATTCATCCTAATATTCATTAAGGCTCGATTTCATATTTAGGCCATCCCAATTTGATTTATTGTTCGTCGGATTTACCGCTCCTGTTTTGGAAAAATAAGATAAAAGTAAAAGTAAAATATTACCGCTCCAATTTTAGCGTCAGTGAAAAATGAAGAATCTGGATATATTTTACAATGGTTCAAAATTTAGAAAGCGTCATTCCGAATCAATTGAATGTTTAAAACGAAGGTAAAAATAGTATTTCAAGCGTTTTTTTGCAACAACATGAGGGTAATGCGCGCAGAGGCTTAAATTTCACCTTTTAAGAAAACTGGGAATGTGTTGAAATGACTTTCTTGTCGTGTTGATCACTACAGAAACCGGTCGCCATATTGTATTGCAAAATACTGCATGCAGCAAAAATGGTTTATCATTCCAAGATCTCTTGATCAAATAAACATGTTGTTAACACTGGGTTCATGATGCTTATATTCAACCACGAGATAAGCAATAATGATCTTTTTCATATATGGGACGTCAGTTTATAAACTGATATTAATTTTTATGATTTGGATATTTAGTACACAAATAATTTGCTTGTGTCCATTACTTTTACTATTATTATTATTGGAACTCAAAAATTATGTCAGCAAAACACCTAGTGCCATACAACTAGTCTTCATGCTTTGTTTTATAGTGGTAGATCATACATATATGTTGTCATCATTAATTTATATCACTTCGATAAAATATGCATTCTGCGAGGTGTTTCCTGCGGCTTTGGGTCAATCATCAAACTTGACTGAATGACCTTGGGTCTTCTATTAGAATGTAATTTAATAAAGTTTTTCTCTCAAATGCTATTTTATTGCACAGCTTCATACAAGTAGTTTGTACCATGGAAATGATTAAAAAAACGCTTCAACAGTTTAAATACATGTACTATTTTGTGATACATTTTATTAACAGTGAAACACATATTCTGACATTTAGTCTTTTGAAAACTATACCGCTCGCTCGAAATTTTTAAGGAATTCAAAATTTTTGTAAAATCAAAAAAAATTCGTCCGCTCGCTCCAATTTTGAAATCTCATTTTCCGACGAACAATCAATCAAATTGGAATGGCCTTAATTGTAATATTCATATCATTCATTTAGACCTGGCTTCAGATTTAGCTATAATCATACCATACCAATATTCAATATTCATACCATTTCTAAAGCTGGAAAATGCCTAACGAATACATTAGGCATTCAAATCTTATAAAAGATTGCATGAAAAGGATCTATTTTTAAAAGAATGAATATTTTAAAAAGTGCACCAGTAAGGTAAATTAATAACTTAATTTGAGAAGAATTTCGTTACACTTATGTTAGAAATCCAACAACAAAAAGTTACATATTCTTTCGTTTCTTAGAGAACACAAACAAAGAAACTGTGCCTCATGCAATACATTAACATATATTTGTAAGATCATAATGCGCATACTTAAATTATCATTATTAGATTGTTATGCCCTCATTAACGTTGTCTAAATCAAGATTTTTTCTGGTTCATACAGGGAACTTTTTCAAAAACCTCTAAAACACATGTATTAAAAGCTTCATAAAACTGTTTGAGCAACGCCATGGACATTACTGAATACCAACGACAAAGCCATTGCATAAAGTGTACGGAATGATTGCGAGCTATTGTGTAGTACTCTCTTTACGGCAGCCTTTCGTTTGGGCTTACATGTATATCACAGCATAGTGAACAACGTAATACCCTCGTGCTTATTATATCAAAGAGCGATATTATGCATTCAAACCTCGACATATCCAACTAGTTTTACTCGAAGACCCTGTTTCCGGCGGTTCTGACCAAACAACTGAACTCACTTATTCCGAATACTTGGAACACTAAAATATTTAGATAGCTCGAAGTTTTCCATGGTTCGACCAACTTCGAAATAACGAAGTTTGACTGTAACGATACCCCGTACCTTAACTTTCCATTGACTTGAGGTCTGTTGTAGTATTTACGGTATTCTTTCTGTATTCCGATGACTGAGACGCTATGGCCGTGAGAGATTACCGCGACATGCCAAGCTGCTTGTCTGTATTTTGTTTGTTTATGGTTTCTCAATCAATAGTGTTGGACCTATTTAATGCCTTGTTTCTTTTCACCGCAGTTTTATTCTTGGTTTATCTTTTCAATGTAACTGTTTTCTGTCTCAACTCATCGCTCATTCAAAAGAGGTTTTATACCGTGCGATATATAAAGTTTGTTTAAATAGTTTCGTTAACGTTTGCCACATTACTTAAGCATTTGAATTCGATATTAACAAACCCTGACAGACCCTTCACAACATACATTTGCAAAACCGAAGTATTTACAAGATAACCCTTTTCCGCGCCATGTTATAAATCATACATGTAGATTTGAAGAAGCTGTGCTGTCGAACACGAGTAGGTACAAGCCAAGTCCCACTCCCTGCTCTTCATGCCATGTTTCATTTCTGTTTTATAAAACATGCATGTAAATCTCTCCATCTAAACCGTGTATTTGTACGAGAAGTGGGAGCGCGATGTCTGACATGGCCGTCTGATTTGACAGCACCTATTGTTGTGGCGCCTGCGTCTCTGATCTAACATATCCTAGCCAGCTTATTAAAGACGCATTGGACTCGTCATGTTCGATATGTAGGGTATCAGGCCTAGATAGTGCATGTACGCCCTCGGCTATTACACACTGGTTTATCTTTATGATATTAAAGATGTGATAGAATGAAGCACGGATTTTTAATTAAACTTGCGTATCAGGGCACTCACACAATGGAGGTTGTGTAGCTGAAGTTTGCTTAGTCGATCGTCAGGAACTAGGTATCTAAATTTGCAGAACGGCTGTCTAGAGTTCGGGGGTACCTGGTTCGAACAATGGTAGGACCAGCTATTTTGCTTGTCTTGTTTACATTTAGTGCCTGCGAAAAAAACATGTTATTAAGTACTGAGGGAAGAAATTCGAACTTTGGTTGTAAATAGTTGTGTTTTTGAAACGAGGACTTGAAAAATTTGAGGGAGCTTAACAAGGTCAAAATTTCGACTGCCATGTAGCAATTGGAAGGGTGTCTAGATTTCGGAAGGCACCAGGTTCGAAACTCGGCCTGGCTGTGTATTTTCCCGCCCCAGTTACATATGATAACGGACGATTACAAGATGTAAAATGACGAGAAAATGACGAGTGGTACTCACTAAAACCGTGATTACTAGTAATTGATTTTGAATAATAATTCCACTAATAAGAGAGTTTTGCTCACTCAAACAGAATAAGATTCACGCAAATGTGTGAAAATAAATAAGAGAATACCGAAGCGTCAACATAATCATAATCCAAACTCAAAATCGATTAAACCAGGGGCAAAATATTCCATTGTATGTGATATCGATCACTGAGTGGTTATTGTGCTATGAATTTGACCTCAAATTTCCACCCTAAGATTGTAAGAAGCACATATATTTATATAAATCTGTGTTTCTGTTTGATATTGTCCTTTAACGCATGCCAATCAGGGGAGACACACTATATGTAAATGACAGGTCATAGTGACAGACCAGGGCATGTCAATCAGGGGAGACACACTATATGTAAATGACAGGTCATAGTGACAGACCAGGGCATGTCAATCAGGGGAGACACACTATATGTAAATGACAGAGACATAGTGACAGACCAGGGCATGTCAATCAGGGGAGACACACTATATGTAAATGACAGAGACATAGTGACAGACCAGGGCATGTCAATCAGGGGAGACACACTATATGTAAATGACAGGTCATAGTGACAGACCAGGGCATGTCAATCAGGGGAGACACACTATATGTAAATGACAGGTCATAGTGACAGACCAGGGCATGTCAATCAGGGGGGACACACTATATGTAAATGACATGTCATAGTGACAGACCAGGGCATGTCAATCAGGGGAGACACACTATATGTAAATGACATGTCATAGTGACAGACCAGGGCATGTCAATCAGGGGAGACACACTATATGTAAATGACAGGTCATGGTGACAGACCAGGGCATGTCAATCACGGGAGACACACTATATGTAAATGACAGAGACATAGTGACAGACCAGGGCATGTCAATCAGGGGAGACACACTATATGTAAATGACAGGTCATAGTGACAGACCAGGGCATGTCAATCAGGGGAGACACACTATATGTAAATGACAGGTCATAGTGACAGACCAGGGCATGTCAATCAGGGGAGACACACTATATGTAAATGACAGAGACATAGTGACAGACCAGGGCATGTCAATCAGGGGAGACACACTATATGTAAATGACAGAGACATAGTGACAGACCAGGGCATGTCAATCAGGGGAGACACACTATATGTAAATGACAAAGACAAAGTGACAGACCAGGGCAAATACTAGTTTAACGCTTCATCGTACATCCTTGATAGGTTTGTTGACGACATCATGTTTTGGGTGTGGTGTAGTTCATTGATAGTGCATACAGCAGTTCGCCTAGATACAACGAGGCATCACCAAAATACATCACTCTGACAATCGTTTGGGGAAAGAATTGTGACGAAAGGAGACATCAGTATTTTACCACGGAAGAAACATAAACCAAAGAAAATCAATCTCGAAAAATGAAATGAATTCATAAAATCCAGAATAAATAAGACTTTTAAGACACGTCAGAGAAAAAAAAACCAAAAAACAGGGACTCAGACAACATCAAACTGAACCAGAGACAAGAGAAATAGTCTTTCATCTGAGGTCGGAGAAACGCCGAATCAACAAGATTCTTAACAAGGATTTTAAAACAATACGTATAGAAAATTCAGAGAATACCAAAGCGTCAACAAACCATAATCCGAACACAAAATCGATTATTCTAGAGGGGAAATATGAACAAAGGAAATATTTACATGGAGACTCTCCTAAAATTATAAGATTATAAGACCAGGTGCTCCGGAAGAGTTAAAGCTCATTTAAGAACCAAACTAGATCGGGATTCGTCAAAAAGTTTCTCGAAGAAATGTAAAAGAGCTGGCGCTCTCTCAAATTCGCGTTGTAGAAAGTGACAATCTGCTTAAAATCATCACTTTAATTGCATGAACAATTTAGGGTTAGAACATATATACATAAGGATTGTACCTCATTTTGACTGCGTATACGGTAGTATGCCTGCAGTTGGCAACGAACATATTCTATGGTGCGCGTTAGCGCTCCATACTGAATATGTCCGTTGCCAACTGCGGGCATACTACCGTATACGCAGTCAAAATGAGGTACAATCCTTATATTTACACCATTATTCATTTTCAAATGCTATACGAAGAAAAAAACATTCGAAGCGAGTTGCTAAGATGGTAACTACGATGGCCGTGATTGCTAAGATAATATAGTCCCATTGGATTTCAACAATATATTGGAAAATTTATAAAATAAACAGTTAACAACACTATTTTCCTTCATGACATCATACGTAAATTTTGTATTAACATACGCCGCCATGTTTGCGTTACCGTCAAAGAGTTTCGAATGCGCATCATTACGAATCAAAAGTTTGCTAGAAACTATTTATTGTTTAATCACAGGAAATTGATTCCATATATGTTCCATGTTTCAAAATCTTGTAGGAACCAAACAATGGCCGACAGCGAATATTTATTTTTCTGAAGCGTGACGACGCCATATTTGAACAAAATCAATCCGCCGAGCCTTTTTTCACTGCGTATACGCTAATATATTCGCAGTCAGAGTTTACTAAGCACAATAAGGGAGAGGTGTAAATATATCGAATTGTACAAACTTCAAATAGCCCTAAGGATGTAAGGAGAGGTAAGTAGAAGCTGGAAAAAGTTTGGGTTATCCAATCCACACGGTCCATGCACGTGCTTCCGGTTTTTCAGCTCCAGTCTATTTTACCATCTGTCGCCTGCAATCACTGACCTCTGAAACTTGACTTTAATGCGTTGTTAAACATGGGGGAACAGAAGGAAGGAGAGGTGTAAGGAGAAAACACCTCACGCGCTTCTCACACACCGGCACGCGCGTTCACCACCGGTAACACCGAGGAATACAAATAGGAACATTCCTGAATGTGTTAATTAAGAACACATCTTCGCCGTGCGCAGCGCATAGGAAAGGAATTAGCAGCTATTTTATACACTATTTTGCCGAACATAACATTGAGGAGACTATGGTAAAACACACACCCTGCATCTGCCTGTAGCAGTGTGTGTCGATCCACAAAAAATATAGCAATGAATCAATATATGAGAACCACATTGGTACCGCCTGCTACCTTAGCCCACTGAACCTGTAAACCTAGAGCTCGTGCATTGCGCGAGGAAACATATATCATATATAAATATAGAGAGATTGGGGGTTAGGTATGCAACCTTGATCGAAATAAATAATGATAGTTTATCTAAAGTGTTAGTCTGTTCATAAAAAGACAATGTGCCGATAACATTAGTTCTTGGCGAGATGTGGTTTTAATCTTCGGTTGAAACTACTTAAGTTACGGCGTTGCCTGAAAGTCTGAAAAGTTTCGATTTCAAACCTACAGATTTCACTTGCGTGAAAAGTCATAACTGTTGTAAAATCCATCTAGCATAAATCTTGCTGCCTATCTGGTTAAAACAATGTTTTCTCTAGGGAACAAAGTCAGCCCCAACCAACCTCTTTAAAAACAGTGTAGAGTTGTTGTTCTCATGCAAGAACCGTTTAAACGTTTTAGAATTTAATCAATATCGGTCAAGGAGTGTAACAGCAACGCTGAGCGGCTTGAAGGTGATTTGTGTTAATTTCAAACTCGATAATTGTTCAAAAAAATAATAATAGCTCCATCAGACTGGCGTGCTTTTAACTTTACTTTTTGAAGTTTTCCAAACATGGTACGAATTTTTTTAACCGAAATGTTAATTCAATAATTGTTAAAAAAATAATAGTTGCATCAGACTGGCGTGATATTAACTTTACTTTTTGAAGTTTTTCAAACATGGTCCAAACTTTTTTAACCGATATGTAAAGATGACGACGAGGAAAAAAAATGCTCAATTTGTCTCCTAGATTAATTAGCGGTGCTGTCGGTACTGACATGGTGTGACTGGCCTTTAGTAAGGGGGTATTCGTTATTTCCGACTGTAGACAGATCCATGAGAAGTGTCCACAACAAACTGAGGGTCTGCGCGCCGTCGGATGTCACGATCGATTCGAGAGGCGAGGTATCGTTAGCCTGCAGTCTTTGAATGAAGATCCTGCGGAATGCCAGGAATAAATGAATAAGTTAGGCAACAGGACGCGGTCTGACGTGAGCCTGGCAACAAACGTTAAGTACTTTATGCAGCTGTCTGCATCAAAAATCGTTTGAGAAGGTTTAGATAGAGAGAGGTCCTTCAGATTGAGTCGCAGAAACCGACTGAAAATGAATATGATCTATGTATATGGGAGGTCGAGAAAAGAGGCGAAAGTGGAAAAGAGCGAGACAGCATGTGATCATGCGAGGGAGCACGTAATTGTTTTCAGTGGCGTTGAATGAGCATAGCCTCTTCACAACAGAGCTTGCTCTCACTTAAAGTGTGCAAACATGGTTTCTTAAGAGATCCATGCAATTAATTAACGACATACATAAAAGCACCTTATCATTGAACATATTGTACCAAAGGAAACAATGACATATGTGTAACATAGAAATTTCTTACACGGTTAATGTTTGATGTTACTGGCACATTCCCGTACATACACACGGTAGTTATCCTAAACAAAGTTGAAAAACATTACAAACATGATTTTAGACATCCGGACGAGCTGAGAGCTATTCTAGCGAGGTTCACGCTAAAGTAGAACTTGTGTACACAAATTAAAAAGTGTTATATTACCAAGGGCTGTTTAAACACAGGTCAGTTTACTTGACATGTTCCGTTTTTGTTTACCCTTTTGACTCAATAACATGTCACAGATGGACGAATTGTCTTGACATTATATAATAAGACTGTTCCGGAAGAGTAAGCGTCTTTTGCTTCATCGACAATATCCGCTATGTAAATCTTGGTCACAACCAAGTATACGTCAAGTCCTCAAAGTGAGTACCGAGGCATTATCAAACACAACATGCAAACATGCTGATGAGTATCCATCTTCTTATCACACAAGAATTCAAAATATTACTCAATGCGACAAATATGGTTACCATAAAACTTATTTATAGTTCTGATCAACCTGCATCTTGAATCATTGTGTTGTTTGTCAGCGGTCGACATCTATCATGGAAATCTCGATGTTAAGGTCAGCCCCAGAATTATGTTTGAAAACTCAATGCGTTTCATTCTCAGGATTGCGATATAAAGAAACTACTATATTTTACAGAATGCATTTACACTAACCAAAATAAAATCATCTATTTGAGTGTGAATAAATAGAAGTAAATTCAATTTCATTTGTAATTTTATTAATAAAAACAATTGCTGATATCAAAAGTAATCATTTAGTGACGTTTCTTTTCTTTTTACAAAGGTATGCAATCATTGGGTTTTCACAAATACTGGAAATATAACAGGTGTTAATATTGAATTATTCTCGCTATTAGAGTAAGTAAGCAGGACTTATAAACCCAATGAGTATCATTTTTGTTATTTATTAATATCCTGAAATGGCATAAAAGACTGTATAAAATCAATCACATTCGAAACAATTGATACAGGTTTCATTTCTGACACTGTTGTTGTCTCGTTTTATGAAAAATATGAAAAAAATGCGGTATGAAACTTAAAAGTTGTAGGATATGCATGGTTATCTTTGATACACATGTTCGCTTTTGCGTTTAAGTTGTTGCTAAAATGCTATCGCAAACCTTGTTCACAGTATACAGATGTTTCTTGCCTATTACATAAACAGAAAAAAGTCCCTCAAGGCGTTTGATTTAAACCGATGTTTCTGAGAACGTGACATAACGATGTCGTTTGCTAAACAGGCGTACTGTTAACATGCCATTTATATTGCCATTACGCCTCGCTTCCTGTCAATATCATTGGTTTACTGGTTTGTTTTTGTTTTACGCCTATTTACAGCTACAGGGTCATTTAAGGATGTGCCTGGTTTTGGAAGTGAAGGAAAGCCGGAGATCCCGGAGAAAATCCATCGAACTACGGTCAGTACCTTGCAACTGCCCCCGTTGGTTTCGAACTCGCAACCCAGAGGTGGAGGACTAGTGATAAAATGTCGAGACATTTTAACTACTCGGCCATCGCGGCCCTATGCCAATATTACAGTTTGTGAACATCAGACAAAAATCATCCGATAATTGATTAAACTATTGATGGAGATTGTTATGCTAGTATGGTATTAATTTTTGGGATCTTTTTAAAATCAGCAAAAGATCGCAGTAGGTACATAGCGGGATAACAAATATTGATATGGGTTGGGTATATTATCATTTTCTTATCGGGATAAGGCTTTTTTGATGACCCTTCATCATAAAATAAAATTTCATTTGATCATGAATATTATCATGGTATTTTTAAGGATTTCCCATGACCGACATTTTTTGCACTTTTTTCTAGTCATGAGGATACAATTTCTGTTAAAAATTTAGAGTGCGCAAACGCAACGGTTCTGGTAGTAGTTAGTAGCTAATTGGGAAAGGAAAATCGTTAATAGCGAAACACAATAAATCTAACGACGGGTTTAATTCAGTCAGATTGACTTTACTCCGTTTGATCCGGCTAATTAATGTTGATAATAATACGTCTTCGGCAAATAAAAGTCAAACTCTGACAGGAGTTCGGCATATTAACTATCACAAAGTTCGGCATAATAACTATCATGAACATGTGGAGCTATGCTAAACATTTCAATCACGATACACCATACGTTTTATTGTACGTCAAACGGTAATGTACTTCCGCGTGCCACACTCAAGCTGGAACCTAAAATATACATCCGCGGGAATATATAGTCCTCTTTATGAGATGATCACAGGTCAAATTCAGAGGTGTTCTTTCCACTTCTACGGCACTTATGAATCATCTGTAACATCATGTTTCTATTTTGATCTAACAAGTCATTTAGCGAACGACATAACTGTCGAATGGTTGTTGCTTTTGATTGCGCCAAGTGTGAACTGCACGAGAAACAAATTGTTGTTAAAACAGAACAAGATTCTTCAATATACATTCAAACCTCGCTATCTCGAAGTCGACGGGACCTCGGGGAAATTACAAGCTATCCGAGTTTAGGGAGTTTGAATGTTTAGTGTATAGGTTTGCTGGGACTGAAAACAATACTTCGAATTAAATAAGGCCTTCCAGTCAAAAGGAGTTCGAGATAAGAAGGTGACTATTTATTAGCGATTGTGTTAAATACTGTATCTCTGAAATGTCACGGGATGTACAATGCTTTAAGTAAAGTACAGGAAACTGAGGTGTAGGTACAATTGTTTTCTCGCAAACTTTAGAATACAAATTTAAGCTTGATGATCCATACAGCTGTATTTTATTCCCACATCAGGGACACATATAACAATCATCTGCTTTCCTAAAATGTTTTTTTTTAATATAGTGTGAATGAATGATGGAAAGAAAAATAAGGGTTATTGCAAGGCAAATAAAATATTCATCTATAACTACACTAGATCGCGGTGTGTATTCATGAAAACATACCATGCTCAAGCATTTCCGTGCTTAACCGAGGCTGTAGCCAAGGTATCGATGTGCCGTAATCTAAGTCCGAGTCGGAGATAGCCAAACCATGCTGAGTATCGATAAATTGGCTTTTCTTTTCCCACCTTTTAGGCAATAAAGGCTATTCATTTGTGCTTTTTCTAAAAGTTTCCTGTCTGTGGCCCCAAATGAAGGATATCTCTGTCTCAGGTGCGAAAAAATAGTCCCACGACAAGGTCAACAAGTTTTCTTTTTGACACCGTTAAGTGTTCGTCCACCTTGAGATACCATTAGTATCGTGTGTAATTCAGTGCTGTAGATGTATATCTCCCTGGTAACCAGGAAGACACTGTGTTTACATCGATATCGAATCTACAAATGGAATATCATTTTTCGATTGTACCTTTGTCTGAAGCGGTGTAGAGCGGAAAAGTCTTTAACGAAAAACAAACCTCAGGATTGGTAAAATGTCACATTTCTGTGTTTCCCATGCATTCAAACATTGCTGTAGTCTAGACAAAATTACACACTACATCTCCCGTAGTCTCCAGACTTGGTTCACTTTGTAGAACAGATTGATGACGACATAAGGCAAGTTTATAGGCCGCCATCAGGAGCATGCAATATGGCGGTCGCTGTTTTTGATTTTGTTCGTTATAATATTATCTTAGAGTTGTATTGTAACTATCCGAGGTATCGATGTAAGAATGAAAAAAAATTGATCGGACCCAGATTTGCGTTGTTGAGGCAAACGGCACATACCCATCAAGAACGTCTGGTCGAATTATCCTTGGACTTGTTCAAATCGTCAAAGATATCTGGGTAACTACATCTTTTGTCTACGCTTTGCCTAACTCTACTTTCATTTTGAATCATGTTAATAGTGACACTTCGGTGTGTTTCTGACTTCTACGTCTAAACTGTCCTTCTTTGTTGTATTCTACCATCAAGCAAAACATTTATCTCATAAGGCTCTCAGTGTTAGTTTTGTTGTCATTGCCGAATCTTGCATTAGCATTACAAAAAGAAAACGTCAAAATAAATCTGATGGAACATTATATTCGTTATATTGAATTGCTTGTTATGACGATGAATCCCTTACTTTGTCTACATCGTTATTAAATCTACGAAAAGCCAGTAATGTAAGGCTACTTCTAAACATGCATCGATATTTATTTTGATTTAGTTTGCAAAGCATGGAAATCCCTACTTTCCACCGAAATTTCGTGAGCTGCAAAAATAAATCAATTTACGTGCGAACCTGCAATATTGATAAGAAGAAATATGGAGATTATTTTTCTAGATATATTCGCAAGAGTTATTAGAGCAGACATTATCTAGCTAGTCTTACTAAGGGTATATCCCATTTTTTTTTATCTGCATGGCGTCTGCATAGACAAAGCCTATCTTGAGTGTGTAAGTATGGGACTCGCTCGTCTGATGATAAGACAGTCCTGCCTCACGTTAATACACGATATACCGAAACAGCATTTAAAGCTTCTTCCATCATTTCAGAAGTATTAACATGACAACCAATTCACTGGTAACATCAAAACTTGAGAATAAAGATGGGACTATAAATAACAGATAAGTATTTCACATAACACTTATCTGCAAATTAAGAATAAAATAGTGCGATAAAGTCTTTTTTAAATCTCGTGCCTGCGTCATACACGTGAGTGGGTCACAGCACGTGCTGTGATTAAGGTGTCGGGTGGTATATAAACGATACTTACATGGGTTATTTTTATCCCACGTTTTACACTCCGAATATGTGTTACGTATCAACCGCACCACAGGAGGCTCACGTAATGTTACTCCAACGTTGACCTCGTGACCTCTCCTCACCTCAAACATCCCTCAGACATTGATTTATGCTTGGGTTTATATTATATTGTCTCCCTTAGATACCGGAACACTTAAACTCATAAAACCCTTGAGGACATATTTTCACACTTTAAAATCAAAGGTTGGGATAGTAAATTATGAAATTGCAGGAGTAAATGAGTCATAGTAGTTAAAACGTTTCCAAAGACGTTTTTCACGTCAATAGCGATTTGAACAATATAAGCTGTGCTTTTTTCTGAATATATGTACAGTCTCCTGATAATGAAATAATCTGTCATACAAGTTCATGTAACATGTATTTGATATTCTATGTATCTATTTTTAACCTCTCTCTGATTATTCTGTGTTTTATGGGATAACGGTGGACATCCTTTAATATGCTCATTAGAGTGATTCCTCAGTTCTCATTTTGAGGACGTGACGTGAACTTGGATTTGACCTTGACTTAAATGATGGTTGTCGTTGATGAAACCGAAGACGCTTTTACCCTTCCAAAAACCTGGTCTTATTTTCTTGTATTTAATCAAGGGTCTCCGTGTAAATAATTTCTTTGTTAATATTTTGATCCTAGTTCAATCGATTTTGAGGTCGGATTCTGGTTTTGCTAACACTTTGGTATTATCCCCCTCCAAACGCCAAGATACTACATGAAACCAAGTATGTAATATAAAGCGACTTACTGCCATATGATCAGAACTACTCTAAGCTGATCACCAGTACCTTGAGGGCTTGGATGGCCGGACGGTTCGGGGGTCTGATAGCTATGGCCATTAGGCTTCTAACTCTTGTTCGCGAGTTTGAAGCTAAAGGGAACGATTGTCAATTTGTCAGGCACTGTGTACAGGTTGACAGTTTTTTTTTTATCTACGACACTCTCTTTTCCAACCACCACCAGTTGTTATGACGTTAATTGTCGACAGTTGTAAAACGTAACGCACAAACAAACAACACCAGCACAGTACGATTGAACTATCACAGTCGAATATGGTACCTCGAGTTCTAACCTTGGAAGACCTCTCCTCCATAATCGGTGCAAGAAGAGAGGCCATTGGTGTCATTATTACCACATTCTGTTGTGATATATAGATAACTTTTACTGTTTTCCAACAGCATTAAAAGCTACGAAAACAAACACCTTTAACGCTGAAAATACATCGTATCAGATTCACCAACAATGCTTGATGATGTAATACATTGCGTTAGACACACAAACAATGCTTGATGATGTAATACATTGTAATAGACAAATGAACATCGTTTGATGATGTAATACATTGTAATAGACACATGCACAACATTCGATGATGTAATAGTTGTGTTAGACACACGAACAACATTCGATGATGTAATAATTGTGTTAGACACACGAACAACATTCGATGATGTTATAGTTGTGTTAGACACACGAACAACATTCGATGATGTAATAGTTGTGTTAGACACACGAACAACATTCGATGATGTAATAGTTGTGTTAGACACACGAACAACATTCGATGATGTAATAGTTGTGTTAGACACACGAACAACATTCGATGATGTTATAGTTGTGTTAGACACACGAACAACATTCGATGATGTAATAGTTGTGTTAGACACACGAACAACATTCGATGATGCAATAGTTGTGTTAGACACACGAACAACATTCGATGATGTAATAGTTGTGTAAGACACACGAACAACATTCGATGATGTAATAGTTGTGTAAGACACACGAACAACATTCGATGATGTAATAGTTGTGTAAGACACACGAACAACATTCGATGATGTAATAGTTGTGTTAGACACATGAACAACGTTTAACACTAACATATTTCAGTTGATTTACAGTACATTACGTTTTAAAGTTCTCTTCATGAAATACACAAATCAAACATTTATTTAATGAATTTGAAACAGAATTCAGGAACATGACCAAGAAAGAAATCCAATTCAGCAAATTCTAATTACCTCAATTGAGCGTTACATAGGCAATACACATATTCGTTTGAATTTTTTTGAAAATTCCAATGTAAAAAAATGAGATACATGGAATTCTTGACGCTATCCCAGTTAAGACTATAACTTTCTACGGCAAACATTCAAGGGAACAGGAAGATTGCACGTAACCAGACGCGCACCATTCCTCGTCTTTGACCATATAACGCTATAACTTCGGGCAGAGACGGCCAAGAGAAATCAAGAACAACTCCCTTACAAATAGCCGACGTATTAGGGGATCCTTTCTTCTGTCTAACATAGGAAATCTGATGATCTATAGAAAATACACAATTACAACTCATAGACATGAACCATAAAACCCTCACCGACAAATGATGTTATTAGACGGATTACCTACTCGCCAATAACGCACTTTTAACATCGGTCTATACAAAAGTAAACACACGGAGTGGATCTAAAAGCCGGATTGTTTGAGGTGTGTACAAAAGTATAATCACTTCTGATAAAACACTACAACTTCACCTGCTGAAAGAATGAAAGCTATCTTAAAATTTACAGACGCTGTTTTGGAATTCATGGACAGATCTGTAAAGCTAGGCATTTTGTTTTCGTATTTGTAGCCTTCAACGTTTTGATGCTTTTATATTTACATCTGACGGTATTCTCTTAATCTCAGCACATGTTGAGCATCTGTTTCTCCAATGAGAGCCTTTTTTCTATAATAAATATCTTCAGAATTATCTGGATCCATAGAGTGCATCCACCTCTGGATGCTCCATTTAACGGCTAGACATGTTCACTAAGTGTATATTGTGTTATATTTATCCTATAATGATGAAATAAGAAAGCGGTATCTCTCGGTGAGGGACAGTAATGATACCTTAAATACGTCTGGACGCTGTTGTTTAATTCTCGGATTCCCCCGATACCCATACCGAGTACAAGTGTAAATCAGCTAAAAACTGAAGCTGAAGACGCTGGACCGAAGCTATTACACAGCAGACCCCATCAAACTGAAAATAAAACATATCTACCATCAGACGAGGACGCGGGACGTGGATATCTTTAAATAAGGCAAGTTCCGGTTTCCACCGACGGTTACCTAGCTTGTGAATATGCCGGGCACATTTGAAGTTTAAAAATGTTTTGGCAAAAAAAAGTGTAAATAATAGCAATAGTCCCAAAAGGATACAAAACTGTAATTTCCTTGTATAACAATTTCACCGAATTAAAATCATCCTTTGCCGTACCTTCCCATCTACCCCCCCCCCCCCCCCCCGTCCCCCCCAACCCCCCTCCTCCTCCACGAACAGCCTCAACGCTACAAACCCATGTGTAATCCCTGCCCAAATCTAGCACGTCTATAGGCCGACATTAAAAGGAAATCGCATGTTCTTATCTGCTGCCTGTACCCCAATTATGAATCAATTTCTATTTTTGTATCCAATGGTTATATTTACATTGTCCTCTCCTCTCCTCCAGGAGTTAAAGGTACCGCTTTATCAAATGATTAAGTAATCTAATGGAAATCTCAGTGAATCTTCAAACACTGCGATAGAAATACCAAATGTTATGATTGAAATATAATTACGTCTCTGTAATAAAATCAAAATACAGTGAGTATGTACATTTCGGATTAAAGTGCATACGCCATCCTGATGGCAATCTAATTTATGGGTGTACAAGGCTCTGGGTACATTGGTAATGCATTGACATACTTGATGTCAAATAAATGAGGGATTTGTGTCTCACTAAAGGTTAAGGTCATACATCCACCAATGAAATAGAAGGTCAAAGGTCAATAGGCGAAAAAGAGCAACACATAAAGGCATTTCTTTGTCCTTCTCAAAAAGATACCAGCAAACTTCTTATTAAACATATTTTACACTACAGGTTCCTGTAATCTCCGCGAAGAGCAGCTTGCTAAATTCTAAGCACATAACTAAACTGATAAGGCGTGGGTATTTCTCTTTACAAGTTGAAACGCTGAATATTCATCTCGAGAAACCCCACACTAACTAGGTTAACATCCAAAGAACAACTGTGTGTAGATCTCGATTCAAAGCAAAGTAGCAATTACCTTCTCTTTGAATACATGCAGTTCAATTAAAAACCAAGCATTTTGTTGAATATCTTTAACATTAAACCGTGAAAACCTCACTGGCATCAACTGTATCTTCTCCATTAACCAATATCTCAGTTATATCAGTATCGTGGGGAAGATAATTGAGGTAGTTTTTGCTTAATTACTTTAGCAGAAAATGGATAGGTGTCAAGGTTTTCTATCCAAATTCTTTATTTCATATAAATTGCTCAATATATTTAAATTATAAGACGGGCGCCTAGGAGACGATAGGTATGCCGATTGCTCTATTTGCCTCTGGGGTATGCAGGAGGTGGTATAGTGGTGTCACTGCGAGTAACGATGGATATGTACAGAGAAAATGGGTCGATTAGTTTGACATAATTATCTGACATTTGAACAAGCCGATAACATGATGATATAAGGCCTGATCGAAAAGTTCACCAACAAAATGAACTATCTAAAATGTCAGATAAATATCCGTGTCGGAAGCTGTTTATCTGTGCTGGAGAGCGGGAGGTGTCTACCAGTCTAACACGATAACCCGAGTTTCCCTTATATTTACTTACTCCATAACAAATTCACGTTTCTCCGCTGATAAGCCCAGACAATCGATAATGTATGATTGGATCAGTAGCCTCATTGACATTTGTAGTCAATCATTATCCCGCTAGATCGCCACTCATAACCTATTTAGCTTAACGTTAAAAATGACAACCATACACTCATAAAACACTCGCTAGCTAGACACAGGTCCATGTCTATTCGTCAATGTCCTATTGAATATCAATTTATCAATTCTAATTCATTTGTAACACGGCTTTTAATTGGTCAATCAAAATATTTTGCGAAAGTAAAACCACGAAATATCATACCATCTGCACATTTCTCATTTGCATACGAAGCGCGACGTGCGATTGTTAATGACGTCAATAACCCCAACTGACCCTGACACGTCATGAAATTGACGTCACGAACAATAGCGCGTGACCCCGAAAGGTCATCCAAATCCGCCTCATTTTTAATATTCCTGACGTCAAATCTACAATTGAAAAGCCAAGAATGAGAAGAAAACACTCAAAAATGTCTTTAAATCGTCGTTTTGGGTTTTTATTATTTATTTTTGCTGCAGTTTTCGTTAATATGAATTCGAAATTAATCATTTGACGGAAAAGCAAAACATTCAACTTTTAAAGCATTTGATTCTAATAACCATTGGGATGTTTAGTCAACCATCAGACTTTAAAGGAGGGAGAGTTAGATTTGAAATATCATTCAACATAATAAAGATGATGTGGATGTTTTTTTATGGATTCATTGTTTAGGTTGAATATTGAAACATTGAAATTGAAACTGATCTGACGTTCAGTGAATTATTAAAATAGTTGTATCAGGTTGGTCGAAAACGTTAGAAGAGCACACGTACAATGTATAATACTATTTCTGTTTGTACTTTGGCAAACTTGTAATTAACCTGCTCGTGGTATGGTTTTGTTCTCTCAAATGCTTTTAAGCTAACTCTAAGTGTGACGCGATAATGTAAGTGATTTTCTTATCGTTTAGTTCGACACAGTTTACCAGAATCCCTGCAAACCAGTCGACAAGTTAACAAATAATACCACAAAGATGTATTGTAACATAATTACATTTTAATCACACACATCACGGTAGGTCAATAATCTGTCATGCCTGTTACCATCTATAACAATAGACATTGTAGGTTCGTTTGGTTTCTGTTTAAGTGTCATCAAAGGAATATAAGGTTTTTGGAGGAAAGTCGGATTACCCGGAGAAAAACCACCTACCTACGGTCAGTACCTGGCAACTGATCAACGTGGGTTTCGAACTCGCAGTTTCGAGATGGAGGGCAAGTGGCAGAATGTCGGGACACCTTAACCACGCGACCCCAACTTCCATTGTATGTTTACTACTTATTATACCGGAAGAACATTTTTCATGCAAATTTTAATGTTGGCCAGGATATTACTACGCTGGGCTTCAAATATCACGTGTTTGCTGACAAATCAACTTTAGCGAATCTAATCGGAATATAAACCCGAACAAAAAGTGTAATGTCATGCGGATCAGTTAGCCACATACTGGGAATACCATTGTACATAGGTCCAATAAAAGCACTTGATCAGGAGATCTAGAGTTAGCATTTAAAACATCTGATGCTGACGTGACATTTCTACAGTTTGGCATTGATTAAAAAACGTCATGGGCTATGAACTGTTTACCATTCTACACGGCTTGTCCTGGACAACTGACTCTCTGTACTGAAGCAAAACAGACTACTTATATGGACAACTGGTCATCTCATTCGTTGGACTTCCGGTAAAAGTGTCGTTTTTTGGCCAATCAAAGATCTAAAGACGAAGATATTCAACAGGAGGACTTTCAATAGAATTATTTGGAAATAGTTTGTCCCGAGTATTTGCTGACGAGACGGGATAGAAAGTGAGACAAGCTTTCTTTTCTTACAAAGTGTCGACTGAACATCCTTCGTTAAAACTGTCTTCTTGATGTGACAAGCTTAAACTGATTAAAAAATATATATCTTAAGTCATCAAATTGTTTTAAAAACGTGCAAAGTGTCACTCCTTTACAATTAAACATCGTATCGGTCATTCGTGCAAATATGTGTAAGCTTATCTTAACAAAGAGTTATTGTACTTTAAATAAAGAGGAAATAGAAGAATGGCAATGACCGAACGAGGCAGACATGACAAGAGAATTTCGAAAAGCTGTTCTACGCTCAGCTAATCCTGCAATTCCAACTCGTTTAGTTTCATTTTCCTGTTCACAGGACACAATGATTCCATACTGCATCTATTAAATATAAAGCACAGGTTTGGAAATGATAAATGATATTCAGACTAGTTCTACATTTTATGACGTAATAATCCACATAAAGCTGACGATATGATGCAAAATGTTGACACCATCAAACTAGATATGTATCTATAGTCGAGTCTTGTTTGGAAATGATAGTGAATTCTTATGATACAGAAAATAATGTTAAACACATTGCAATTTAAGCTCTCTGTAGCTCTACTGTCATAGTAAACCATGGTTCCTCGGGTATTTTACTTCATGCATACGAAAGATTAATTAAAACAAAGAAAGGGGAGATAACACTATGTCACTCTGTGTCTTCATTGCACTGGGGAAAAACAATTAAATACTGAAGGGTCAACAAAACCAAAATCTGAACTCAAAATCTATTAAACAAAGGGGGAAATATGACCAAATGAAGGATTTACATGAAGACCATTGTAAAAGTACAAGAGAAAAAAATAGATAATACCGAAGCGTAATAATTAAACTGCATAATACAGCTGTTTCGTCCTCCTAGGCCTCAAAATCATGATCCGAACTCAAAACCGGTTTAACTAGGAGCATGATATGAACAAAGAAAAGATTTATATGGATACCCTTGTAAAAGTACAAGATAATAAGACCAGGTGTTCCGGAAGAGTAAGCGCCTTCTACTTCATCGACGACACCTGCCATGTAGATCTTCCTCACATCCAAGTAAACATCAAGTCTTCAAAACGAGAACCGAGAATCATTGTCAAACACAAGAAGTAGGGACACTAATGAACACACTCAAAAACGTCTTCCTTCATTTCATACAAGGATACAAGATAGTTCTCAACGAGACCAAGATGGCGACCATAAAAACTGTTCATAGTCCTCATTAGGTGTTCTATTGTTCTAGTGCATCAAAACAGAATTCAATTGAAGTTTTTATTTTTATATCAATGCAGATTGCTGGGGTATATAGTGCTTCATCGAAACGAGACGCATTCTCACATTATGGCATGCTCGTGCTTAACACATGGGACAGCACGTTTTCATCACACCTACCAATATCGATAATGACTTTCCTCTGTTGTTTCTAATTACTTTAGAAACTCGTGGATCACTTTCTTACGTAAACATAAAACGTGATGGCTTCACGAGGGACAGACAACCGACCACTATCAATATTTGTCGCGGTTTATACCTGAAAAACCTGATCTTCATTATCTTCCCCTGATCGCTTTCAATGACGACAGACCATATCGTGACGAAGATAATTAATTAAACTGTCGAACACATTATGTGACCATCTAACATACTCGGGCTGGTTTAGAAATCCATTATAAAACCTGTGTGTTTATGAGAAGCTATTTCAAGGGGGTGATTAGGTAAGAAATATCTTATAGACGTAGTTTTCGATCAAAATAGATTTTGATATCCAGCAAGTGTAAGTATGTAGTATGAACAAGCAGGTGGAAGAGCCATGTGGCTTCGGGGGAGTTCCACGGTATGTAGCAATATAAGCACCCAGCTTTGTAAGATGGACCCGTGTTTACGTGAACACACTCACAAACCCGTGCTGCGCCGGCACCAACAACAGTCTTTCATCTGCTTAGCTTGATTTCCATATGGAAACAACATGCTGTTACACAATTTTACATTATTGGTATATAATTTTTCTATGAAGATGTAACGGCTTATTTCCTGGGTTTACAACTTCTGGCCTTTTCTGGAAATTTGCTTGCGTCAAGCTCCCATTTTGTCGTATATTCTAGTTGCATTGAGTCCTATAATGTTAAACGTTCTTCTTGACATCCGGTGTCATTAACCTTTAGCCTTTTGTCGTTATTTCGTTATCCCAATGATATTATTTGACATGTGACCTTGTATCATAGCTCCCGATTGACCAATAACTTCTGCTTTCATCCCTCGCTACATGTTTGCCATACTGATATTTTGTCGTATATCTTGCTTTTATTGGCATATATATATATATATCATTAACATTTGTTTTGTTTCAGTGACCATTTTGTATTCCGTTTAATGCTATGAAATAGTTTCAGCTTATGTTGGATTTTACTTTTCTCTATTCTGATACTCATTTGAGTTAAACAGTTTATAACAGGCCACTTGTTATTTAACTTGATTCGAGTTTCATTTTATGTTGGTTTTTTTTAATTTATTTTTGTATTCATTTTTAACGATGTTTTTTGCATAACATGATACAATACAAACAAAAACATGGTACATGATTTTCATAAGCTTGTATAGCTGAAAATTCATTATGTATTAATCAATTTAAAAAGTAAACAAGAAATTTTTCAACCAAATCTCTTTATACTTGGATAAGATAAGACTAGACTAGGGAAAACACACACATATACCCATACATATACACAAATTAACAAATACACATTTGTGTGTATTTGCAAACTTGATAATAAATATAGATCTGCATTAAAGTAGAATTTACAATTTCAAACTTGATGATAAATGTATATGCAAGATATTTGTGGCATTGAGTAAACAGACCGCATCCACATCAACTATATACAATGGTCTTTTCAGTGTTGTAATGTGTTGCTGGTATGAAATACGGGATGATCTCAAATTGGCTTTGACATGGCAAATGGCAATGTACCAAATCAAACAACTCTGCCGTCATAACAATTCGAAGATGGATACTATTGTGTCTGATAAGCCTTCAGAGCCCTAATCTATCCAATCCCCATCATCTTAGCACAAATCCGTGGCTACCTGTACCTGTGACTTATTGTTGTCACCCTACAGGTAGACGATAGGAATAGTACCTAGCTGCTGCCCTCATTCCCTGACCAAAAGAGGCGACTAAAGTTGGGATCTTATATTTATTTTCTCTTCTTTCTCCTTCCCAATGTCTCGTTTGACACCCCTGTGAGGAAGGCTAAAGGTTCTGTCCCCTGCCCGAGACAAAGCAATGGTATTCACTACTCCCTGCTTGACAGCATTATAGGAGAGGAACAACTGGTTAACACGTTGTCAGTATATTGGTTTTTGGTAGGGGACTTCAGCAGTATACTGCAATGTAACAGCACTTTAAATAATCCGGGCTATCGCAAGAACGCTTACAATATTATACCGTGGCCTCCCGAATACACAAGCACTTTACACATCCACTTGCACAGAATACACTGGGAGGCCGTCGTTAAATAGCATTGGCTGTTGGTTGGACGGGAGACCGTCCTTAAATGAACTTTGCTGTTTTTGGGAAGCAAAAAAACAACCAAACCTTGTTTCTCAATTCGTTATTTGTTGCTTGACTAATACTTGAGTTGAATGTATCGTTTACTGTTGAACCATTAGACTGATCCTACCTCGTTGATATATAACGTTTGTTAGAAATGCAACAACATTGCGCAATTTCGACAAAGGATATGTGATGGATATCTCAAGAGACGAAACCACATCCGGGGGGTTTACGTTACCGTGGAAACGTTTTCATTTTTACAATGAGAAGCAAATAGACTCGTTGACACAAAATAAATATTACGTTAGTGTCAAATTACGAACAGAATTTATCAATTTGTATAATAACTTAATACTCGCAGCATTAGGCGATCCCCTGACACTTAATTTGTACACTCCATGGTTGATTTATTTGGAACGATGCAAATTATAGTGGAGACATGGAACACAGTTTGGGATGACTACGTCCCAACCGACAAAATGGGAATCAGCTTTAATTTATCACATAATGTGCGTTCTGTCAACAATGGTATCATTTTACTTTCAAAACTACACAGACCATCAAGATGTCTTGTGCATGTCAGTATCTATTCAACGGTTTGATAACACGTTTCCATTTCAAACTATTTGAATACTGGCCTAGTTTGAGCATGACCGCGTGCCGTGAACAGTCTTTATGGGGCACGTGTTCCTTGTATTTGAGATATCCTTTTATATGATGATGTCAGACATTTTGGAATATGTTCTTTAGTATGCTTTCGTGTTGTGATTTAGAATGATGCCTCAGTTCTCACTTTGAGGATATGCCATTAACTTGATTGTGGCCTAGATTTACATGGCGGGTGTCGCCGATGATGCAAAAGACGCTTACTCTTCCGGAACACCTGGTCGTATTCTCGTGTTCTTTATCGAGGATCTCAGTGTAAATAATCCTTTGTTCATATTTAATCCACAGTTTCGTCAATTTTGAATATAACATTGATGACTATTTTTTAATTCTTAGATGTTTGAAAATTATTAGTTTGATTCATGGAAATGAATTGGTTATTCATAGTGGAATAAAACCCATACTATTGAACACTGTTAAATAGTGCTAAAGCCTAGCTTTAACTATCGAACTATTTTAAATACAGGTTACACAACGAATGATTGTTGGGTATGGTTTTTATTTCATTCGAATTTTTTTAAAGTTACAAACGACACGAGCTTTAGTTACTAGCCGGGGTTAAAGACAACGAACAAATAGGAAAATGTCATTTGTATTCGTAACAGTTACCCGTTTTAATATAACAATATACTCAAGCTATGCTGCAATTATTCTTATTCATTTTTCGTCTTCAATTTACATGCAAATGTGTTAGAGTTTTAAATTATAAGTAGATAATGGCGTATACAAGACCTCTCTATAAAACATGTATTTTAATGACTGCAGTCGATGCGAACCATCAACGTATTTAAGGCTTATGCTTCAAATATGTACTTAAGACCACCCACACATAGAAAATACCGTTGTTAAAAAGTAATATGTCAAGGAAGATTGGTTCTGTAGTTTATTGTAAGAACAGCAATAAGTAATCACAAATGTAGAACACAATATCACAGCCCAGGAGAGTGTGTGTATCAATGTTCGTTACTTAGCCTTGCTGTGAAGGACAATCATGGACGCACGTGTTATAAATATACTGACACACCCATTAAGTGTATCATTAGGGAACATGCCATCTCACGCGACTGTGCACCACGTGTGCCACACTTAGACACAACAGGGTCGACGATACACATCACAGATAATGTCATAATGTGACGTAATCATCGTATTGGTGCGGTTGTCATTCGTGTGTCCTACCGGAAGTGATCGGACAGGAAGAGACAACAAAGGTATGATGAGGCAAAAAACAAAATGTTTCAATTTAATTTAAACGGAATAAGGATGACAGAGAATAAAGAATTTTTAGAACTATATATTATGAATTGAAATAAAGCCATAATGACATATGTTCCGTAATGCTTTTATATCAGAAGGGGCTAAAAAAAGTGAAAGCTCATGATATTGATATCAAGTTGTCGAATGTTCAAACACCAAGAAAGTTCGGCTCAATACCATATCAGAGCAGTACCTCATGAAAATAAGTCACAATGTTGACATGACGATATGACTTTAGTGCTAAACAATAGGTTATGCCCTTCAGAACTGATGTAACTTAAGTCTACCTAATCACCGCTAGTCAGGCGTAATTGTGACTTAGAGATGACATTCAAAGTGGTGACAATTCTTAATTGTTTTATGACATCATAGCCTGATTTTGAAAGTAAGACAGGTTGAACAATCTGTGTAGACACCATTTTCCATTTCATTGGCCTAGATATCAGACTTAAGACATTTTGACAAATACATAGCTCGTGGTGAGATATGGTTTCAGGGCCCAAGAAAACTCGGGCTAACATTACTCAAGCTTATCTGAAAACTGTAATAAATGAATTTATTCATTATAAAATTCTAAATGCTAGTACATTGGTGATTCTTAATATCCTGCAACATCAAGACGAGCTAATGCTGGTAAAGAGATATGATTGTACACGTATGATTTACAGCATGTACTTCATTGTATAAATCTGTTCTATAAATATCTTAATAGTTTAGTGTAATTAAGACATAATTCACCACCCCCGCGAGAGCAATTTCGCATGGATGCTGTCTGATTTTTTTATGAAATGAAAGATTTTCACTTTAATCATATCTGCTATATAGCAAGGCACACTTGAGATTTTATGTATTTTTGATGTTACAAAAACTAATGCGCGTTCCCAGCAAATAGTGTGGTCTACATAATATACCCATCTAAAATAAACTCGTGTCCATAGCAAATGCATGTATCGCACGCGAATAAACGCGCGTGTTATTTGTAGCCGAGAAATGAAAGCAGCACGTGCAGCTGTCAATCAACACTACTCTGATTGACGCGGCTGCTCCGTGAAATTAACATCGCACGGGGAACTTAAAGTCAGGATAAAACACGAGAAATAGTTTGAATTTATCTGAAAATAACATCGTTTTTAGTGAGATATAAGCAATTGAAATATTTCAAAATACGCAACGATGCAAAAAATGACGAAACATCAAACGCATTATTCAATGTGATAGCCCCCCAAAAAAGAAGAATTCTGAGAATTCTCTACGCAGCGCACTGTAGATAATGCAATCCTATTTCACTTACAGATGTAAAACTTTAGTGACACGCACGTGTAGAAATATAGTACACGTGTAGTTTTGTTGAACATGAAACCGCACAACGTCTCAAGGCCGACCAATCACCACGCCCCAGACATCTTAAGACCTTTAACATATTCTAAAGTAGTGAGTCCCACTTGATTGATTTTGTATCAGGGACTCTATATGTGTAATCATGAGACTTGTCCCTCTCAATCCAGGGTTAAGTCGTACATCGATAGGTATTACAACATACATAAATAGACCTGTACCTCGGTCTTCATTTAAATGACTTTCTGTAATAGTAAAAGTCTTGCTCAAACGCATGTGCGTAGGGCTGTAGGTTGTATTCTTCTACTTGACACCAGGGATTTTTTGTCTATCAGATACTCGCCTTTTACATATATAATCTATACCTGTGTGACATTTCGTCCTTTAGATGTTATCAACATATCGGACACGATATCTACAAACATTTCCTGGTATGAAAAATCCTTTGCTGTCATTGTTGAGAGCGACAAATGCAAGTAACTTTTTGGTGACGTGTGTACCGTATTTCACCTATTTAATCGTAGCAGGTTTCTCTTTCTATATGGCCGTTTTACACGATCTCTTTAAACATGTTTCACCCACAGTGATTTATTAAAGCAAAACATATTTAACATCTGGTAGGAATACACGTAATGAGCTAGCATGTTTTTGGAGCATTCTGAAATTGATGTATATATAAGTTTGCAAGGTCACAATAATTTCAGTAGTAATGAGTTCATGTGTGAATTATGGATACTAGGATGCTTACAGTGATTCCAGATAAACCAGCTACACTTTATGCCAATCTGATTAAAATTCAGTTCCTTAGTCTTACTCGGTTACATCAGGATCTGACAATATCCAAAATGAGGTCATGTTCTGGTGACCTTTGTCGCCTCTTTACTTCAAACTCTGGTGGAATTGTCGAATTTGTGACAGTTTGCGCTGTCATTTGCAGCCAGACATTTCGTCACAATATTCACATATTTGCGTGTGGAGACGAAATGACTTAACGCACACACAGGATTATGCAAGCCAACGAAACATTCACATTCAAGATTCTGCAAGCGGTAATTTGATTTGGCTGATGCAAAAACAAACAACATCAGAACATGACCTCTTATGTGATGTTGCCAGATCTTGTAGTAACGGATTGAGAATAAGGATTGGCATTTTAATCAGATTGCACTTTATGCTAGATTTATTATATAAGTAGTAAGTATAAGCTTCTTGGTTTCAGTTTTTGGGAACCAGCTTCATCAACAGAACCCGTCCAGTGTATCACGTCAGTAACAGAGTTCGGTAAAGACCGAACTCGTCAGTTGACCTCTCCACGACTTACAAATCACCATACACAGTCTAGATAAGCTTATTCTTCAATGATTAGTCCATTCTCGATATCCATTGGTTGTGATCATATACGCTCTCTACACCCCTGGAATATATCATGGCATAACTGAAGGCACGCTCAATCGCTAGGCTGATGCCTTACAAAGGAGCAACAACCAAAAGCGTACGATTATGTGACCAAGACGTCCTTTTGACATCAAAAGGTCGAACCAGTCTTCTTGCCTCATCAACAAGGTGGCGCACACGAAACCTTCAGTTTTGCCATGACATATTCCATGGTATTAGAGAGTGTAAGTGAGTGTAACCCCTGGCTATCGAGGATGTCAACAGTCCGGCGTCCTAAACCATCAAAGCGTTAGACGCCGTTTTGCCAGTTCTGTGTTATCTCATCGGTGGTTTAACAGCCATCTTTGGTTGCTGATTAGTTGTTGCTTTAAGTGGCATGTTTCCGTTCCTCTCGATATCCGATCATCATTCCATGAGACATATTTGTCATTTCTCAGCCGTCTCCCCACTATTAGAAGACATTTTTGCCGTTTTTCTGCTATCATGCAACTATTAGAAGACCGTTTTTTCTGTATCTTTATGAGATATAAAGATGGACGTTTTTGAGTTTGCCTGTTAGGTGTTTACATGGCGGGTGTCGTCGATGAAGCAGAAGACGCTTACTCTTCCGGAACACCTCGTCTTATTCTCTTGCGCTTTTACGAGAGTCTCCATGTAAATATTTCCATTGTTTCTATATTGCCCCTAGTTTAATCGATTTTGAGTTCGGATTATTGTTTTGTTGACAGTTTGGTATTCTCTGATTTTTTTTGTCATTTCTCAGCTGTCTTCCCACTCTTACAGGATATTTTTCGCCATTTTTCTGCTATCATGCCAATGTTAGAAGACTGTTTTTGCCATATCTCTGGTGACTGTCGCTTTATGGATATGTTTAGTTTTTTTTTGCTATCAATGTTTTTGGTCAGTATTTAGCCACTTTAAGTTGTGAAAGAATCTCGATTCTACAAGTGAGCTTGGGAGGTTGACACGTTGAACTGGTTGGATGTGGTTTAGCTCATGTTCATAAGCCATTGAAACAGTTTGACCACAGGGTTATATTATACTACCTTCGGCCTCGTGCAATAGAACATCGGTCGATTACAAGTACCTCGTGTCAAATATTCTGGACTATTGCACAGACACCCATGATATACTTGTTTTATTACATAATCCCTAAAACTTACTTTGAATCGCTGAAATTGTTTATTTTTTTAACATGTTTTTGAATAATAATAGATCAATTCTATAATGTATACCATGAAATCTGGTACATTGTATGTAAAAAAAATAAAAGGTAAATATTTGATTATCTGAGTAATAACCACAAAAATAACAATCCGTATTCATTGGCGACTCCAAATCAAAACTTTTCTGCAGAAATCGCCAAGCCTGTTGTTGTCTGGTAGCATTGGACTGACTTTGACGCTTGAAAGGGTAGAAAACGTCACGCGGTGTTCAATAGTTCGCCCGTGACCGTGCAATAGTCATTTTAGCCGTGCAATCGTTCATTTCACCAGAAATGGTTCAAAATATAGCTTATGCGTACAGTTAAGGACAATCAAATGCATTATGTAATAAATATATATATATCATCAAATAGATTGACAATCACGTATCGTCAGAAGACATCTATGATATCAGATACATGAGAGGAAAACACGCCCAAGTTTCCAATAGTTAGTAGGTGTCTTTGTGTTACTCTTGTCGATGAAGCAGAAGACGCTTACTCTTCCGGAACACCTGGTCTTATTCTCTTGTGCTTTTACGAGAGTCTCCATGAAAATCTTTCCTTTGTTCCTATTTTGCCTCTAGTTTAATCGATTTTGAGTTCGGATTATGGTTTTGTTGACACTTTGTTATTCTCTGATTTTTTTTCTTAAACATGAAAGCAGGTAGATATTAACTTAGTTTTCTTTTAAAATAAGGATTGTTTCTTTCTTTTATCGTTTTTTAAGTAAAACTGAAAGCTGTCTCGTTTGGATTTTATTTTTTATTATTATTTTTAAGAACCATTTCCCTGTGCCCAATAGTTTCTTATTTAGTTCTGAGTTCTTGTCTCTCATAACAATCTTCAAAGATGCTTAGAGAACTTTTTTTCTGGTGTAGTTATGGTTTACAAGTGTACCTGATACACAAACCGTACAAAGACTATGGATATGTATATTGTTATTGGGTAATGGGAATGTTTCTCCATCTGACTGTTCACCCCCCGCGGATCTATCTACACGGGTCTGGTTAAACTCTCCTACAGCAACACTTTGCACCATGGAGAGAGGACATATTGCTACACACCTTCATGTCTATTAAACTAGAGTTGGGTGGGCTCGAACACCTTACCATACATGTAAACCAACCGCAAAGAATCCATTAGAAGCATTAACGAGCCTTATAACATGGCTCACAAGTGGGCAGTAATCCCGACGTTCCCTATCTCCGAACAAAATGGCGGCACACACTTGACTGGAGACGGCAAAGATTTTGCAGCTTAAAGCCTATGTTTGAAGTAAGTTAGCGGGTACAGACGTTGATCCTTCCATGAGCTTGCTCATTTTGGCAAACGTTTGTGGAGTGGATTTCACATGTCTATAATGTAGTACGCGTGAATGTTCAAGCGTTTCTAATTGACAAAAACGGCAATCAAAAGCTTCCGTTCGAGAAGGCAAACATGAATCCCAAGCTTTTGGTTAATTTAGCCTGCGTGTCCCACCATCCATTTCTGTACATTACATTATAATGCTATTACAAGAACGTACTTTTGTGTTTGTATCAATGCAAGACGTAAGATCATTTAAGCATAAAATTGATAATTCTGCAATTGCAAAACCCTTGCTCACAGATGGGCGTTTTACTACAGCATCGTGAAATATCAAATATAGTGCGCCAATATTAATCACAATTGCCCGGACTCAGCGATGAGACATGCCTCGAAATATTTTCGAAAGCAATTCCCAGTGGTTTTATTTCTACGGGATAATTGCACTTTGAATGCTTCAGGAATTATACAACGACATAAAGTATCTATCAAATGCACATGTTCCTATCCATGTGACCCCGCCATGTCAACATCCATAGTGCCCCGATGTTTCGCTGTACAGACAGTGTTTCGTGACATAGACCAATAAACTTCCTCAATGCATCGGCTAGAACGCAATATTGTTTACACAAAATCTATATTCTCCTCCTTGGACAGACGCATTAGGATATACCCATGATCATTTCGACAAGCCCTACCATCAACTCCGATGGGGCACAAAGAAATGGCTGAGGCACGAGCGACGCCCTAACACTTCACATTATATAATTCTTCGTGGCTGCACACACCAATGTCAGGCCAATTGAGAGATAAGAAGATGGCTGACGAACAGCCGTATCGTTTTATTGTAAGCCTCAATTAATTAGAAAGTTGAAGTGGCACATATTGGTCCAGTCTGTGATCAATTTGGACAATTTGTTTCTTGAATAACTTAAGGTCTTAAACGTGACTGAAACCTTAACAAGACCTAATGTCATGGTTTCCTGAAGAGCTTACAGAAATCGGATGAAACGGCTGCTTGGACAATTATCCCTTTTGCCAATGAATATGAACGTGTATTTGCATTTGCACTAATGAAATTGTTAACAGTTAAGTAAGCTTAAAGGGAAAAATTAGTCATATAACCTTTCTGAATTAAACATGTAGCGAAAATGTGTTGGTCCTAATAGCAGGCCATCATTTAAATGTTTCGTCAGGTGTAACCCTTGAAATATTGTGTTTGCAATAGCCAAGACCTTTAAGCCATGTACATGAAAGCAGGCCAACATTCTGTAAACAGACAGTATTAAAATGCAAAGTTGTACGCTTAGTGATTCCGCTATTCAACAATTAAGAAAACCAAGAATTCATTGTTTCTTTTCAATGTCTCGACATGGATTGTTATAAGGGATACCACACTTCATTAATACGAAGAAATATGCAATATGGTTAAAGCAATTATGTACTTCTATAAACTGTTCTTCTAAATGAATCTATATTGCAGTAAGTAACATTGTATATCATAGTGTTTTAACAATTGCTAAAGAACCAAAACCAGATCCTAGATTCATAAACATTCTTTATCTTAACGAAATACCGTTACTTATTAATAACAATCTCCGTAGGAAAGCATTATAGAACTGTAGGGGAAAATCTTCCCTTTGCTTATGTAACCCTTTCCAATGGAGAATTCAAAATTAACAATTTTCGCTTCACTGAAGGAACGTTCGTGTAACAGGGGCATGATTCCAATGTAATGTCTTATGTGTAAGGTGATAATCATGTTGACATATTTCCTGAGGGAAATAGCAGGTGTGAGAGAATGAATTACAACAACATATTGAATATATTAAAGGTATATTTATATCGTTTTGTTGCTACTATCATCAAAGATGAAGGTTAATTTTAATGTTTAGATATCAATATAAGTATAAATAGCGCATTGTCCTGTCACTTAGACGAACAGGGTTCGATTTATACATCGGACGCAAAAAGATTTGTGGTCGCCTGTTTGTTTACTTGACTCGGGTGCTCTCGGGAATCTTCGTTTATGCGTCACACCTGATTTTGTATATTGTGTAAGTTTTCGGGTATAAATCAAAACAGACCTGAAAACGTTTAGGATCAACTCTGGTCCCATCGGTTCCAACGTTTTGATGGCGGTAAACAAAAACAGGGAAGGGCCCGAATTCATAAAACTGTTCTACTGTTCAGGCACGAATTCAGTTCTTAAACCAGCGTTTGTTGTCCCTTCACCTAAGCACATTTTCATTGAAGAAAACCAATCACTCACTTAAATCATGACGATCAAAAATTTGCTGAAAATGTTGAAAAACAGAATTCTGCTATTCCATTGTTTTCATATCAGTAACAAAGCCATGCATTAGTATGAGAACGGGTTTATAATCACCTGTCCAGGTTTCCTTCTAGATTAAGTTTATATGTTGTTGTTTTTTTTATAACTACCGTGTATCTATATATAAAGCGTCATTGGTTATGTATATATATTTTACTATGACCCAGTGTTTGATATGATTTAAACACAAATTGTACCATGAATGAATGTGCTTAGCATGCAATTTGAACCCTTGTTCGTTCTGAGAAACAGTGTCCGGTGCGTGAGCCAGTCTCCGAGTTATGAGTACGTGATTCTTCTGCATGTCTAATTACCGATGACCGGTCTATGAACCAGTAGCGGTGTATATTAGCCGCTGTCTGTCGTCCCCCTCCCCTAGACAGCACTATTTGATGAACACGTGATTCTTGTATGTCTACTGACCGGTGTCAGGTCTATGAACCAGTAGCGGTGTATATTAGCCGTTGTCTGTCGTCCCCCTCCCCTAGACAGCACTATTTGATGAACACGTGATTCTTGTATGTCTAATGACCGGTGTCCGGTCTATGAACCAGTAGCGGTGTATATTAGCCGCTGTGTGCCGTACCCCTCCCCCAGACAGTGAACACATGATTCGTGTATGTCTAATGACCGGTGTCCGGTCTATGAACCAGTAGCGGTGTATATTAGCCGCTGTGTGCCGCACCCCTGCCTCAGACAGTGACCACATGATTCTTGTATGTCTAATGACCGGTGTCCGGTCTATGAACCAGTAGCGGTGTATATTAGCCGTTGTCTGTCGTCCCCCTCCCCTAGACAGCACTATTTGATGAACACGTGATTCTTGTATGTCTAATGACCGGTGTCCGGTCTATGAACCAGTAGCGGTGTATATTAGCCGCTGTGTGCCGTACCCCTCCCCTAGACAGTGAACAAATGATTCCTCTACATGTCTAATGACCGGTGTCCGGTCTATGAACCAGTAGCGGTGTATATTAGCCGCTGTGTGCCGTACCCCTCCCCTAGACAGTGAACAAATGATTCCTCTACATGTCTAATGACCGGTGTCCGGTCTATGAACCAGTAACGGTGTATATTAGCCGCTGTCTGCCGTACCCCTCCCCTAGACAGCACTATTTGATGAACACTGCAGTACTGTATAGTGACGTTTGATCATCACATCTCGCTGCACTGTTGTGTGTATGTATGTAGACAACAATACTCGTTTATGTGATTAAGGATTACTGTTACACAACATTTCCATTGTATGTTTTGTGTTGTATCGCTAAGTCAAAGGCTTACTAAGGAACATTTCCCTTACCAAATAGCAGATCCGGTAGCATTAATGGTACTACCTGTTAAAGATATCTAGATCTATCAGATAAATACACAACGGCTGTCCTCTCTTTAAGACAGGGTATTGCATCAACTTGAGCAATAGTGATACTGCCACTACATGCTGGAAGACAGTATTCCATTCGTGAAGTATCAATCGAATATACAAGATAACGAAAAACAGTGTACGAAGTATCAAAAAAGACCTTTTGTTGTTTGATATTTGATATTTTTTGCCTTCAATTTTCTTTAGGTAATCTCTAGTCATCTTTCCAAACATAGAATCCCTTTTGTTAAAGACACTATGATCATAGGTGTAGGTGCTGGACACACACGTATACTGTACTATATACACCATGTATAAGGCACCTGTGACTAATTTCTGGTATATGTTGGTCAAGTAGCTATGAGATAAAGTTTCGAAACGTTGTTTAAAGCTATAGAAAATAAATAAGAGAATACCGAAGCGTTAACAAAATCATAATCCAAACTCAAAATCGATTAAACCAGGGGCAAAATATTAACAAAGGAAAGATTTACATGTAGACTCTTATAAAATTACAAGAGAATAAGACCAGGTTTTCCGGAAGAGTAAGCGTCTTCTGCTTCATCGACGACACCCGCCATGTAAACCTTTGTCACATCCATGTAAACATCAAGTTCTCAAAATGAGAACCGAGTATCATTGTCAATCACAGCAAGTAAACACACTAATGAGCATACTCAAAAACGTCCATTTTCATATCACTTAAAGATACAGAATAACAAACGGGTTTCAACTTCTGTTGTAATTGTTAAAACATTTTGGCATATATTGTTCAATACTGCAAAATATGCTATATGGAACAAGGACAGCTTACTACTAAGCTATACGATAAACGTGATGATTTCAAATTTCCGATCGTGAACTTTCCATTTCTTGATTGTAACATCCCTGTTTCTCCAACCTATGGTGTTTACATGTCGCAGTTGATTCGATATTCTAGGGCTTGCTTTAAATATCGTGATTTTCGTGATCGATGTCGACTGCTGACAAACAAACTAACAACACAAGGATTCGAGAGATGCAGGCTGATCAGAACTACGGACACATTTTATGGTCGTCATATTTGTCTCATTAAGAAATATTCTGTATCTTTACGTATATTTCCACTTTCTTTCGAACTATAGACGAGTCTGAAGAAATCAGCTGTTAGGTGCAATGTATTTCATTCAAATGTTTCAATATTCAGTTTTGGTGTAAAACACATAACGCCAATCAAATGGTGATACACGTGTTTAATACGTTTACCCCTGAAATTTCATAATGGACTATTACAACCTTTGAGATGGAAGAGCTCAAATGTATGTTCAGGGGTGATTGAGTAAAAACACCGCCGCCTACAATGAACCTAATTGTTTACCTAGTCAGGGGTCTGTACATGTGGGTCGGCACAGTTTATATTATATCTAGGTCTGTTTGACTATTTTTAGATATACAGGTGGGCTATCATGAATAGCACAGATACATTATGGACTAGAATGACCTCTTTTGACCCTATAGAAGTCAATAACACCTCGCCTTATAGCTATATACTAGTTTAGTTTCATTAGCTAGAAGTAAATCAAGTTCATCATCATCTACAATGCTATGAAAATACACACGTGTAGCAGCTGTTGAGTAAGTATACAATGTAGTGATTCAAAACTCCATGAACAACATAACAGAACACATAGTCAAACATGTTACATAGTTCAAACAACCATGAACAACATGGAACCATGACAACGGATCTGTGTAACAATTAAGTTTCATAGTTCAAACAAACATGAACAGCAAACATACCATGAACAACGGATTTGTGTAACATGTTACATTATTCAAACAACCATGAACAGCAAACATACCATGAACAACGGATTTGTGTAACATGTTACATAGTTCAAACAAACATGAACAGCAAATATACCATGAACAACGGATTTGTGTAACATGTTACATAGTTCAAACAAACATGAACAGCAAATATACCATGAACAACGGATTTGTGTAACATGTTACATAGTTCAAACAACCTTGAACAGCAAATATACCATGAACAACGGATTTGTGTAACATGTTACATAGTTCAAACAACCATGAACAGCAAACATACCATGAACAACGGATTTGTGTAACATGTTACATAGTTCAAACAACCATGATCAACAAACATACCATGAACAACGGATTTGTGTAACATGTTACATAGTTCAAACAGCCATTAACAGCAAATATACCATGAACAGCGAGTCTGTATACCATGTTACATAGTTGAAACAACCATGAACATCATACATAAGAAGAAGGTGGTGTGTCTTTCTTGGTTTAAACTTTGAAATACAATGATCGAAGGGTGTGAGGTGGTTAGTTCAATATACGTTTAGACGAAAGACAGTGTAGGGCCGAAATGGACTGTAGGGCCGAAATGGACTGTAGGGACAAGAGGAAAGATGTTTCATGAACAATGGGTCTTGATGATATCATGAACAACGGTCTATATGTAATATACATTACCATGAACAGTACATCAACGTAGACTTTAGCTTATTCAGGGTCGTCTGTCTTACCAAAGTGATATAATCATACATACGTAACATGCAGCTGTGGTATCGTACACTAGAAAATATACCCATAAAAACTATAATACATACATACAAAAAATAAATAACTAATCACTGCATAATCAGTCATACATTACCATAATGACTTCAGTAATTAGCGTCTGGTGTCACTGTCACGTGACTTTGCTCCGATCCACTGTTTGTTTATGTTATGTGTTGCACATTTTCTAGCTTTCCCATCAACAATAATGACGTAATGTATCCGATGTCGTTTGCATTGTTTATTACAATTATTGCATAATTTCATATAAACTGCCTATCTGAAAGCTCGTCGTTTGGGAACAATTTCTCCTGTGTTTTATACATGTGTTTCTGTATGTTTTTTTTGTGTTAGGCGATAAGATTGACTGTTTGAGATCTAGGAACAATTTATTATTTTTTATTTCAAGTAAAAAACAGTGTGTAACCAGTTCAAATATTGTGATCAAATCAAATAATAGATCTATGACATACAGCTTATATCACCGAAAGGGTGGTAAATAATCCTTTCTTTAAACGTTTGGTTATTGTTAATTTGATTTACGTCCTATTAACAGCCAGGGTCATTTAAGGACGTGCTAGGTTTATGAGGTGAAGGAAAGCCGGAGTACCCGGAGAAAAACCACCGACCTACGGTCAGTATCTGGCAACTGCCCCACCTGGGTTTGCAACCCATAGTTGGAATGCTAGTGGTAGAATGTCGGGACACTTAAACAACTTGGCCACCTATAAATGTGTAAGTAGGAATAGCATAAGACTTTAATAACACGTGTTGGTGAATTATGATTTTAAAAAAGCGACCAGTATTCTATATCCCGACCACGTGTTTAGATTAGTACCTTATAACGCAACCCATATAATCCTATCCATATTGATACAATCTAGTAACATTTCTTTCGGCCAATAAAAATCTCTCAAAGAATGTAACACTCTCTGTAAGCAATATCTAGCACCGACACTACTTTCTACCCTGTCTATCCCCGTTCCCTAACCCTAGTCCGTATATTTGACTCTTGATTTTCATTTACGCTTTATTTAAATTAAAACAATAATGAAATAAGTCATCCAAATTATATAAATCACTCTTGTTGGCCTTGAGAATAGCGCGCAAAGGGGTCTTCTTATGGGAGGAAACTGGAGTACTCAGAGGAAACCCAAATGGTCGGACAGTTGATCCCATAACGTTGTCACGTCCGATCGGGAAATCGAACCCTGACCACCTTTGTGAGAGACAAGTGCGTTATCCACTGCACCTCCCGACCCTTGGTTTCTATCTCTAGTGTCGATATTGAAACTAACGTCGAATAAATAACAACCACCTGAATACTTATCCACGCCATCGATACAAAACCTAGAACATTGCCCTGCATGCTTCTCTATACTCTAAGTTGAAATAAGACACATATTGACATACCATATAGTAACATGACAATGAAATAAATCCCTATAACTGGACACCCTTCCCTACGTCAACAAATCCCTATAACTGGACACCCTTCCCTACGGACACAAATTCCTATAACTGGACACGCTTCCCTACGTACACGACTCCCTATAACTGGACACCCTTCACTACAGACACAAATCCCTATAACTGGACACCCTTCCCTACGGACACAAATCCCTATAACTGGACACCCTTCCCTACGGACACAAATCCCTATAACTGGAAACTCTTCCCTACGGACACGAATCCCTACAACTGGACACCCTTCCCTAAAATGACAAATCCCTATAACTGGACACCCTTCCCTACGGACACGAATCCCTATAACTGGACACCCTTCACTACGGACACAAATCCCTATAACTATACACCCTTCACTACGGACACGAATCCCTATAACTGGACACCCTTCCCTACGGACACAACTCCCTATAACTGGACACCCTTCCCTACGGACACGAATCCCTATAACTGGACACCCTTCCCTACGTACCTCTAACATCTATTCTAGCTGGGTGCACCTTGACCAAAATTGCCATCTCGCTAAACCTACGATATGGTAATAATTATATCACTCTCCATGAGTAATTAATCAGTGATGTCTATTACAGAAATCACAAAGCTATGACACAAGGACTGTGCCGGTAACAATACTATAAGGTTTTGTATGTATACCACCTATATAGTAGCTAACACGTGTAAGGTGCATTGGGACCACGACCGCGCGCTAGAGAGACCACACTGAAAACAGCTGTTCCTGCGTTTGGTGATACTTGACATATCACCGTAGTTAAGGTAAGGGAAGGGGAGTCACAATGACAAAATTGGTCTGTCCCTCCCTATACATGTCATGACCTCAAATATAAAAACGGGATATTTATACATCTAACTTATCTTAAAAGTTGCTATATACAAATAATAATAAACAAAATTGTACTTACAAATCTTTTTCTTGTCCTGCGCTCCATACCCGGCCAAGGAATAGAGCTATCATTATTAAGTGTACAATTAATCTTCTCTGTATAATCCAGATTTGCATCCTTGTGAGATGTTGAAGTTGGCCCTGACTTAAGAAGTAGTTGCTTTCCGTGGAATTCTGCGGACACTTATCCCAAGAGAAATTCACAAGAATGAGAGGTTAGAACTGTCCAGCATTGGAACATTCCCCGCCGTCCATGCAATAGTAGAAGTAACATTTCTACTCACGGGAACACATCGAGAAATCCACACGTGCATTAAAGAAGACAGTGATTAATCGGTTCGATTACATATCTAACTATCTTTTGAATTACACACAACAATTAGCTGCTTTCTACTTCAGAACACACGCGCACATACACATACATGCACACACGTGTACCTATGTTTTATACAATACACAATATAAATATATGATATAGGGTATAATTATATATAGCCAGTACTCAAAAACTGTAATAAGCCGAGGTATTCCAGACCGAATACATGTTGTCTGTCACGTGACTTTAAGACAGTACCGCAGTGAAGGGAAGGCCAGCTGATACGCGGCGCTGTGTAGCACTATGCGTGCGAGTCTGGTCGTATAAAATGGGTGGAAACTACCGAAGCCGATAGCAATCGGGCCGAGGATTCAGTTGCTATGTTATTTCTTGCAGAACACTTTCTGATGAATTGTGTCGGGGACAATATCCGGTATGGTAAAGTGACATAATATATCAGTATGCAACAGAGTATACGTACTGGATCATAACATCCTAGCTTTCTCTGTGCATACACAATTAAAACAATACAACACTTCCTAGATTTAACAGTACATGGTAGACGTGTATTTACTTAAAACTATGCGTATCGAAACATCGATATTCATTGTACGAAGACACAAACCAGATCCGCCTTTTGGGACTAGACACACCACTATCAATGTTTTCTGACTCTGTAGTATTCGGAACTAAGGTTTGGGTGTAAAAGTGATGAGAGTAGTACCGGAGGGTTGGGGCTTACAGTATCTCTCTGTCCACATACTCCTGCGAAACTATCACAGAAGCTATAGCTAGTCCGGCCCGCAGTGCCCCTTTCGTATATATCGACATCCTCCCCTTACATTTATAATCCCTACTACCCGTATGTACCCTCCCAGTTTCCTCATCATCTCCCCTATCCCCAACATTCCGTTGCTTTCTAACATCAATACGTGTACTTATCACGTCCTTTTTCATCCCATTATTTTTACACTTTCCTCCCTTTATTTAAATAGAATGACAACGTTTCAATTGTCATTTCGTCTATCAATGCCGAGCTTCATGAGAAATATTGCCACACGTCCAACATACTGGTTCTAATTACTTATGTACGGAACTCCCTCAGTACAATGCTAATTTCATAATCAGTTTTACATTAATCTTATAATACCAAATAATACAACACGTGCGCCATTGGTCATATCAAATATAATTAAGAATGGAGCTAGATAAACTGCAACGCTTTATTATACCCTGTCGGACTATACGCTCAATAGTATAACGGGAGCTGGGTGTCAGCTATTAGCTAATCAATGGAATGATGGAATGATGCTGGGGTTAATTGTATTAAACGTTAATACTGAATGGAACCCTGCTCTTAAATTGTTCATGACCCAAATATGTCAAAGGAGGATGACATAAATGTGTCGTAAGGTGATGACGTCGTAAATGTGTCGAAAAGTGATGATTTCATAAAACTGTCGCAAGGTGATGGCATCATTAGGTGTTGTAAGGTGATGAGGTCATAAGATTGTGTAATGTAATGACGTCATAATGCAAAAGAAACCCATGCTGGTAATATCCTAAAGTAACCAATACTGGTGACATCCTAAAAGTAACCCATGCTGGTAATATCCTAAAAGTAACCCATGCTGGTAAAAACGTAAAAGTAACCCATGCTGGTGATATCCTAAAAGTAACCCATGCTGGTAATATCCTAAAGTAACCAATACTGGTGACATCCTAAAAGTAACCCATGCTGGTGATATCCTAAATGTAACCCATGCTGGTAACATCCTAAAGTAACCTATGCTGGTGATATCCTAAAAGTAACCAATGCTGGTAACATCCTAAAAGTAACCCATGCTGGTAATATCCTAAAAGTAACCCATGCTGGTGATATCCTAAAAGTAACCCATGCTGGTAATATTCTAAAAGTAACCCATGCTGGTGACATCCTAAAAGTAACCCATGCTGGTGATATCCTAAAAGTAACCCATGCTGGTAACATCCTAAAGTAACCCAAGCTGGTAACATCCTAAAAGTAACCCGTGCTGGTAACATCCTAAAAGTAACCCATGCTGGTAACATCCTAAAAGTAACCCATGCTGGTAATATCCTAAAAGTAACCCATGCTGGTAATATCCTAAAGTAACCCATGCTGGTAAAAACGTAAAAGTAACCAATGCTGGTAACATCCTAAAAGTAACCCATGCTGGTGACATCCTAAAAGTAACCCATGCTGGTAATATCCTAAAAGTAACCAATGCTGGTAACATCCTAAAAGTAACCCATGCTGGTAATATCCTAAAAGTAACCCATGCTGGTAATATCCTAAAAGTAACCCATGCTGGTAACATCCTAAAAGTAACCCATGCTGGTAATATCCTAAAAGTAACCCATGCTGGTAACATCCTAAAAGTAACCCATGCTGGTAATATCCTAAAAGTAACCCATGCTGGTAACATCCTAAAAGTAACCCGTGCTGGTAATATCCTAAAAGTAACCTATGCTGGTAATATCCTAAAAGTAACCCATGCTGGTAATATCCTAAAAGTAACCCATGCTGGTAATATCCTAAAGTAACCCATGCTGGTAACATCCTAAAAGTAACCCATGCTGGTAACATCCTAAAGTAACCTATGCTGGTGATAACCAAAAAGTAACACATGCTGGTGATATCCTAAAAGTAAGCCATGCTGGTGATATCCTAAAAGTAACCCATGCTGGTGATATCCTAAAAGTAACCTATGCTGGTAACATCCTAAAAATAACCCATGCTGGTAACATCCTAAAGTAACCTATGCTGGTGATATCCAAAAAGTAACACATGCTGGTGATATCCTAAAAGTAACTCATGCTGGTGATATCCAAAAAGTAACACATGCTGGTGATATCCAAAAAGTAACACATGCTGGTGATATCCAAAAAGTAACACATACTGGTGATATCCAAAAAGTAACCCATGCTGGTGATATCCTAAAAGTAACCCATGCTGGTGATATCCAAAAAGTAACACATGCTGGTGATATCCAAAAAGTAACCCATGCTGGTGATATCCAAAAAGTAACACATACTGGTGATATCCAAAAAGTAACACATGCTGGTAATATCTAAAAATAACCCATGCTGGTGATATCCTAAAAATAACCCATGCTGGTGATATCCTAAAAGTAACCCATGCTGGTAACATCCTAAAGTAACCTATGGTGGTGATATCCAAAAAGTAACACATTTTGGTGATATCCTAAAAGTAACCCATGCTGGTGATATCCTAAAAGTAACCCATGCTGGTAATATCCTAAAAGTAACCCATGCTGGTAACATCCTAAAAGTAACCCATGCTGGTAATATCCTAAAAGTAACCCATGGTGGTGACATCCTAAAAGTAACCCATACTGGTAATATCCTAAAAGTAACCCATGCTGATACAATCCTAAAAGTAACCCATGGTGGTGACATCCTAAAAGTAACCCATACTTGTGATATCCTAAAAGTAACCCATGCAGGTAATATCCTAAAAGTAACCCATGCTGGTAATATCCTAAAAGTAATCCATGCTGGTGATATCCTAAAAGTAACGCATGCTGGTAACATAAATGTACTAAGAACGTGATGACCAGAGATTGAGAAAAACATGGACATTTTGACATTCAATATTTTGCTCGGCTAAGTGATAGGCTAATATAAGACAGTCAAAAAGCATAAACAGTACTGACGTATTATTTTGTTTCTGTATAAAATCTATATAGTCCAAGACAGGTTGTGTTAGGAGTAATACTATGTCATTTAGTTGTTCAGCTTTCGGTAAAACTACATTTCCCAAGGATTAAAACAGGAAAGGAGGAAAGCTCTTATATATTTCCGGTAACCACAGTTGTCATTGGTGTTCGCCTCAGGCAACACCGAGGTTTCCGGTAACCACAGTTGTCATTGGTGTTCGCCTCAGACAACACCGAGGTTTCCTGTAATCAGTTGTCATTGGTGTACGCCTCAGGCAACACCGAGGTTCCCTGTAACTACAGTTGTCATTGGATAAAACCCCAGACAACACCGAGGTACCATGTAACCACAGTTGTCATTGGTGTTCGCCTTAGACAACACCGAGGTGCCTTGTAACTACACTATACAGTTAATTCATGCCCTTTCAGTCAATAGTCAAAACTGTTTTCCCGAGGTATTGGGACCAACCAGCTGGTGAACTATTTCCCAAGGCCGGAGGCCGCGGGAAATAGTTCACCAGGTTGGTCCCAACACCGAAGTAGAACTGTTTTGACTATTGACTTAAAGGGCATAATTAACCGGTTTTTTTACCTTTAATTCAAAGGTCTAGAATTAAACAATACCGTGTTCATCACAACACCGTACGGCGAGGTACCCTGTAACTACAGTTGCCGTTGGTGTACGCCTCAAACAACTAACCAAAGTTGCCATTGACGTACGCCTCAGACAAACCCGTGACTGGGACAAAACATAGTTTTCACATGTAAAATAGACTCTGACAATTGATCAGATCGAATATAAAATTAGTTTGAATTGATCCCGCTATCTCGTAGCCATGGAAACGTTATTTTATTAATCGTTCAGTTTTCCATCAAACAATGTTCCTATCCCGACGAATTTGATTCCAAAAAACTAAATGAAATACAAATCAATGGAAATGACTCAGCGTTGGTGTAGAGAATAGGACAAATGCCTTGGGGGTGTCAGGGTGTATACCTCAGTACACCAATATCTAGATCGGTATCTAAAGAAAATTCACCAACACAATAATAGCACTTGGATCCCACAGCACTTTAGTAGACCTAGGGTATGGGGCCATTCGATACATTTCTGTCGCAAGAGTCAGAAATCATATGTATGACGTATACGGAAAGACATATATAGTTTGATCTCATTCAAAGTGTTCCCTTCAGCAGAAACGCACTTTCATGATCGCGCTGTTCATGACGTAAACGCTACGCGGTTGTCTCCCTTTCGTAAATTGGCGCGACATTAATAGTGCACTGGAATCATCAGGGTGCATTCCCTTGAGTAAAATATTGTGAAGTGTCAGTCCGTACTTCTTGCTCTTGCTTCAAAAGCGCCTGTATAATATTGTTTTAGATGGAAGACCTAGATTCCTTTTCATGTAAAACATTTGGACTTTGCAGTCTTTTGTTTCTGTAGAACCTGGTAGTAACAATTTTCAACTTTTTGCACGATTTTTGAATCAAAGACAAACTAGAATCGAGAAAACAACGTTTTTTAATCACTTATACCTTCTTAGATTTCTGGACAAAGTTCTCATCCCCTGTGTATGTAATTGAGGTAGCCGAGCAGCCTGCATACTTCGCGATAAATAATATATTTCGGCAAATTTTAAAAGTTTGGCTTTTTTGTTCAAAATTCAGCAAATGTGGGATCCTTTGGGCACTAAGCTTTACTCATTTCAATCGCATTTGGTTTGAATGTGATTTGTACTGACTTCTGAAATACCAACCATATGAGGCCTCTCAGAAACAATATAACAACAATCGTTCTTAACGTTATTGCTTTCACAATAGGAATGGTTTTCGTTGATACAACTGGCCTGCCTTGTCTTGGTTTTTTATGTCAGCTTTTCTTTGAATTCAACAGCCTGAGAACAAATCTCATTTTGACGGTCAGAGGTACCTTTTATGCTGCAAAACTCTGCATGTATCTATGTGAAATACATCGTGCTTGAAAGTTTACATGTCAAGTGGAAGAGATACTTGATCTAGCTTCCTCGGTAGTTCTTCATTATATGGACATGTGTGCTTGTGTACGTGATGTTGGATCCAATGTTCATTATAAACACAAGTAATATTACCACTGTCCCTTACACAGCAGCAGAAGCAATTCTGTCAATACTGTTAGTTTTAAAAGTTTGAAACTTACTTCGTACTTCGTGTGTTCGTACAATTTCAAAGTTGTCATGGCCAAACTGGATGTTGGAGCGACTCCGTGGACGAATACAGCAAACTTATATTTTGATTAGCAAAAACAGTACAGAAATATGCTTTCGATAATTTGACTTTATTTTGCGTTTTTCATTGTATCATTTTACAGTCAAATTATGAATGCTCTATGATAAATGAAACTTTATATTTGTGTATATGTCATATTATTTTTAAGGATGTATTCTTCTGAAAAGTCAAAATTTTCCTGTATTAACCTTTTTTTCTAATATAAATTTTTGGAAAACGGAGTTCATGGCATGGCAGAAAATGCAAAGATAATGATATGTCAGCGTACTCGTTTTTGTGCTTTGATCGGTCAAAGATACCAATATGACATAATTAGGGATTTTAAGTGAATTTTTCAGTTTTGACCAATTGCAGGACATCTTCATACAATATCTTTCGAATTTGTAATCCAAAATGTATGAATATTTAAAGAAAGGACAAAAATACTATTTTCTTTTAAATTATGGAGGTAAAATTATTCTGACTTAATATTTCAACTCAGAAAAGCTAGTTTAGTTACCCCCCCACGCCTTATTTTTTAATGAGAAAATCCTCATTTTTCACCATTTTTGCAGATTTAACGCGAAATAACAAAGTTCTGCAAACAATTTTTTTTAAATATTTAACATGTAAAAAAATGGGTTTCTCTGTCTAAAACCGTCATAAAGGGGTTAGCGTGCTTTATTTTTTGTCCCGTTACCATTTGCGTTATTTTTCACAATTTTGGGTTCGAAAATAGAAAGTGTTCCAGTTACGCTAAAAATGTAACAAAATGCAAAAAAGTACATAATTATCCACTTTGTTGCATAATATTTCTATAATACTGAACATTGAACATTATAAAGTTGTACAGCAAAAATTAGCTTGCTATGATTAAAAATGGTGAAACACTGATGTTTTCAAGAGATCAATCCTGCATCAAACGGTGAAATATCGACCTTTCGCAAAATATACACAGAAAAACGCATTTCCAAAATGGCCGCCGAATTGGTAATTTTTTTAAATTAATGCAAAAAATGTTCTATAAGCAACAGACACCTATATTTTTGACACAATTTTCAGATGCATATATATACGCTATTAAAATTGATCATTTTTTTTTCAATACCATGTAAAATGTTTAAATAAGATATAAACGAGACTTGAACGTGACTGAAACCTCAGAAGAATAAATCCTTAAATAGTTTAATAATAAGCTGTGTGATTCGCGTAACTAAAGGTTCGTTTCAAATGAGTTTTATTTAAATTGTTTCAAAACTTCATTATGAAATGAGCGCTCGTGTAAGATCCTCTGTTTGCTCTTAAATCAAATGTAGCCAACAAATAAAACACATGTAGAGGAAGAAGGCAGGAGATCGTCATGGTATGTACACACTGTATAGTTCTTTCATTCAATTTAGTCACAAAAAATTTACTGGAACTCAGTACCATACGGTCATATAAAACGGAAGTAATTTACAACACAACTTACCGGAAGTCAATACATTATACAATCACTACAACCGGAAGTAATAATATGTCCATTTATTGCAATTAAAAGTCCTAATAATTTTGCATCTTTTGATAAACACTGAGGAAATCATGTTTAAAACCAATATCAAACAAGTTTCGACGTACAAAACCTGAGTCACAAAGTATTATCAAACAAGGAATTAATACATTTCATGGGTCAAAAAAAAAATCATCAATCCATTACATCAAGTCCGCCGTAGTGTTTATCGAATACTACCGAGCATGAGCTTTTAACTCTTCAGCGGAGAGATGCAGGGTTGAATTTGGTGTTGAGTTGTCCCTCTCGTGTCTCATTGTACTGTCTTGTCCATGGGACGTCCGACTGTCCCACCGCTCTACTGGGGGACACTTGGGACCTAGGGAGATGGAAAAGACCAACATGTATTCTAGATAATATAGCTGTATCAGAATAAGCTGTTTGGTTTAAAACTACAGTCTGTAAAATGGTTCACTATGGCGTCATTATCCAATAATCTGAAATCTGACGTCCCATAAAATTCAAGTGTGAGACAGATAGCAGTTCTATTTCTGCTATCTAGCCTACTTGACGAGTTGAGACTTGGCCAGCTAACGGCAGATATCCCACCAGTCGACGGTTCCCTTCTGTTTACACGGGTGGTCGATAGGTACCGAGTAATCCATACACAAAAACTACTTGACACCACAGAATTAAAAAAAGGGGGGAACAATTACATGTTCATCGTGGTAGGGATGTGACGTCACGCGAGACAAAAGCGGCACCGTGAAATACCGCCATATCTGTTTAGAAAAGAAGCTATCATAGGCCATTTGAATCAGAGATATATTCGGTAGATTTCTTCCACACAAAAACTCCCTGTCTACCACAGCAATAGAGACTGTTTAGCCGTCGGTGTTTGGATTTTTAGTAATATTGGTAAACGTCTCCATGGGATTTCACAGGATAAGTATGACAGAACAGCTAGTTAGAAGGTTAATTAACCTCGTACCCGACAAGCGCCCCCGACCACCTGTGTTGCAAATCAAATGAAGTTCCAATGGGAATATAAATGTATATAAGATACTCTCACACGAGAGTTCACGAAAAAAAGCACATGGTCGTGGCTTTTTATTTATAAACTTCCGACGGTACAACCTAAGCATGTGCCACAGAATAGAAACAGTTCGCGTTATTATAACACTGACGATGTATTAGGGATCTTTTCGTAGCTTTATATCTACGTATGTTCTAGACTAAGTCCTGTGTTGTTTTAAACTAGTGGAAATCTCAGTACCAAGAACCCGTCTGTCTGTAACCTTGGTCACGGAGAGGTCCTCAGTGACCCGTAGATTACTGGTCCTCAGTGACCCGTAGATTACTGATCCTCGATCAGTGACCTGTAGATTACTAGTCCTTATATTTAGTGACCCGTAGATTACTGGTCCTCAGTGACCCGTGGATTACTGCTCCTCGGTGACCCGTGGATAACTGGTCCTCAGTGACCCGTGAATTACTGGTCCTCAGTGACCCGTAGATGCATGGTCCTCAGTGACCCGTAGATTACTGGTCCTCAGTGACCCGTAGATTACTGGTCCTCAGTGACCCGTAGATTACTGGTCCTCAGTGACCCGTAAATTACTGGTCCTCAGTGACCCGTGGATTACTGGTCCTCGCTGACCCAAGGATTACTGGTCCTCAGTGACCCGTGGATTACTGGTCCTCGGTGACCCGTGGATTACTGGTCCTCAGTGACCCGTGGATTACTGGTCCTCAGTGACCCGTGGATTACTGGTCCTCAGTGACCCGTGGATTACTGGTCCTCAGTGACCCGTGGATTACTGGTCCTCAGTGACCCGTGGATTACTGGTCCTCAGTGACCCGTGGATTACTGCTCCTCAGTGACCCATAGATTACTGGTCCTCAGTGACCCGTAGATTACTGGTCCTCAGTGTCCCGTGGATTACTGGTCCTCAGTGACCCGTAGATTCCTGGTCCTCATTGACCCGTAGATTACTGGTCCTCAGTGACCCGTAAATTACTGGTCCTCAGTGACCCGTAGATTCCTGGTCCTCATTGACCCGTAGATTCCTGGTCCTCAGTGACCCGTAAATTACTGGTCCTCAGTGACCCGTAGATTACTGGTCCTCAGTGACTGGTAGATTACTGGTCCTCATTGACCCGTAAATTACTGGTCCTCATTGACCCGTAGATTACTGGTCCTCATTGACCCGTAAATATTACTGGTCCTCATTGACCCGTAAATTACTGGTCCTCAATGACCCGTAAATTACTGGTCCTCATTGACCCGTAGATTACTGGTCCTCATTGACCCGTAGATTACTGGTCCTCATTGACCCGTAGATTACTGGTCCTCATTGACCCGTAGATTACTGGTCCTCATTGACCCGTAGATTACTGGTCCTCATTGACCCGTAGATTACTGGTCCTCATTGACCCGTAAATTACTGGTCCTCAGTGACCCGTAGATTACTGGTCCTCAGTGACCCGTAGATTACTGGTCCTCAGTGACCCGTAGATTACTGGTCCTCAGTGACCCGTAGATTACCGGTCCTCAGTGACCCGTAGATTACCGGTCCTCATTGACCCGTAGATTGCTGGTCCTCAGTGACCCGTAGATTGCTGGTCCTCAGTGACCCGTAGATTACTGGTCCTCACTGACCTGTAGATTACTGGTCCTCATAATCAGTGACCCGTAGATTACTAAGTGTAGACCTGCGATATTGAGATACAAGTGAGCCGGATTAACATGGTTGGTTGAATAAGACATGTACAGTAGAGGTTCCCAACTCAACCTAATTAGAGCCAAGTTTAAGGAAAGTCCCCAATCTGTGCGCCATCAAACGGGAACAAGAACATATAGAAGCTATGGTAAATCCGACCTAAGTCTGGTCGAAACAATAACTATAAAATCATCACCTATTTGGAACAATGCTTTAGTAATTCGAACTCCACTAAGAGGGTCATGTAATTTACCATTGAGATACAACCCAAAACCTCAACTTTAGCTGAACTTGTTCACGGACCATGAATCCACCTGGTGAGTTCACGATACATAAAAGGAGGTCGTGAACTCATATGATATTGACCCAAACACGAAATGTTGGGAACCTTAGACTTGAAAATGCCTCGGAAACCCGATCCCTGCCGATGCAAACTCGAACGTACGACATGGAGTAGCTGTCAGCAACGAAACTCTTAACAGGCAATGGTTAAACTGTAAGCATGTGTATAATTTTAGCATTGTTTTTGGCATTACCGCCAATCTGCAGTTGTGTATCACTCTTAATTGAATGTTTGTTTTCATAACATCAATATTTCATTCCTATAATTAGCAAGGCGCGCGTTGAAAACATGTGCCGATATCATAAACATACGTCCTTGCCACCATACAGACTAACGCTCTAAGCATAACCCCCAATCTATAATTGTATACACTTGATAATCATTACCCATTATGTATATCTGCCGGCGTACGCCACGTGGTCGGAGCTTCGTCCAGCATCATTATCTTGTTAAATGTTTGCAATACGAGAGTAAAAGCAGTTTTAAGTTGGTCTTCTGACGTTCTTTTGGTTTAGTATCGATATGTTCTGTCGTCCGTGGGTTTGCCGTCCTCGGATCAAATTTGGTCTGTTGAGGCCGGTGCCAACCGACGGTAGGACGGATAATGAAAGTGTCACTAGAGAGTGTCATATAGGACTGGCATATCATAGTCTGGACACATTAACATACCACTATACATCGGTGTCGTTGTTCCGACAACCAGTTCCACTTATAATTAAGGGGTGCCGCGTCATGATATACGGTCTCCTGCCAAAATATGCGCAAGAGTTATTACCCCTTGTTCAACGTTCAACGTTGTCCAGAAAATGTCTACTATACGTGCGCTGCCCCCTACCAATTCTATATTTGTATGCGAGAACCGCTGGCGATAGCAAATTGTTGCATACTAAAAATGGGTCGGAATTCATGATAATGAATACTTTAATCGATGCTTTAAGGATTGCATTGGAAACTAAGACTAAGCAACGTCAAATACTGAAGCAATCAATGACACAGAACATTGACGTAATTGTAAAAGATGTACATTAGTTATAATTATGTTGCCTTACACGCGTGAGCTGTATGGAATTTCCCTTTAACCCAACGTTAGAGTATTGGGCTGGAGAGCCAAGGGTCGCGGGTTCGAGCCCTAGCGACAGCACTATCTTTCCTCACTTTTCCTCGTCCTATTTCATAATAATGGGTTGTATCAGGGAGGGAGAAAGGTCTGGTACGAAACTAAACAGTGTTTTACTTGAAAGCCTTAACGATGTACCTAAAATAAACATATACTGTAAGCTTGTAGAGGATACAGAAAAAAGTGCTACTGTTTCTGCAGCATCCACTTGACGTGGTGAATTACACAGACCCCAACCTACAGCGGTGATCACATTTCACCCCCTCCCGATCTGTAGACGTACCACAAAAATCATTACCACTTCAGGTTTTGTTTGTAAACACTGTCACTGTCAAATCTGCTAAATCCAATTACCCTAGACCCATCACGTCATCAGCAAGGTAATTCGATCTCCAAAAAACCACGCCATGATCAACAGTTTAGGAACTATCAATCTAAATCCGTGCTGCAACTTGTTTCAAGTCATAAAAGATGTAAAATATTTTTCAATTTATTTCCTTGTTTACTATATACCCATATATGTTAATGAGTCGTTATCGTAGTTATAGTTTTTAAAACTAATAAAAATTTAATCATTTTTGAAAATAGGATGCCGCTCATTATCAGTTAGCTACAAAACCATTGTGTCATTAATGTATGAATTATGAAAATTTGACTTTAATGACGGTAATACGTAAAAGATTTGTGATACAATGGACGATGACTCTAAATAAGTGAGGGCAAGGAACGATAACTCTGGGTATATATTTGGACATCAGGTCTAAAACACACTTGATCGTCCCCCTCTACACAAAATCCCGTGGATGTTTAATCCCCCCCCCCATCCCCCGTTAGGATGCATTACGGAAGTGGATATGACCAAATGTTTTAAATACCAATATGATTGATCTTAACGTATGATAGGCTAAAACTATTAATTGTTATATCGTCGGTTTGAAGTCCCATGAAATTGTCAGACTTGTGTAGACGTGTCAACCTAACAACGAGGAGATCATTTAACTTGTTGTAAAGCTTCCGGTTTCATCTCAAGTCCGTTTTTTTTAGCTTACTCTATCAAAGAATTAAGAAATATAAGGAAATTTAATTTTATCTAAAACAAAATGTTTTTTTTTATATTCGACCTCAATAATCAAGAAAAAAACATAATATATACATATATACGCCTTGACCAGAGACGTACATAACACTGCTAAATATGTCTCTAGATTGACGGATACACATTTCTTATCAGCCATGTTAAGCGTGTACAACAGAGAAACGTACACTAATAAAGCTCAAATAAGTATCCCGAATTGCAGAATTTGAAACATTTTTGCGACAATAAGAAAATATAATAACGTTTAGTTCTGCGGCGATGATCGTGCTAGCATCTACCCTTATTACAAATACATTACGTTTTTTATGAGTTTTGAAAGGTTAACAAGATTTCGGAATGTGTCGACGAAAGTTTTCTCACATGCAAACCTTGTTGATAGAATCTTAAAAGTGATAATATCGAATTCAGAGTTATCTCTCTTCCCACACTGTAGGATGACTGTACGTACGCTCGTTTCCACCAGATAACAGCACCTCCAATAGCCGCCGATACCGCAAGTCCCGCCAGCACCGCTCCAACTATCAGGGCAATATCAACTGCAAATACATTTATGGCATATGATGATGGTTTAATGATTAGCAAATTGATTTAACAAACTGTCTATGGAACGACAAAGTCATGTGCCTGGGACCATAGGGACCTGCGAATTTCATTGTTATAACTTGGTTTTTGACCTAAACTAAAGTGTTTACAGTAGTTTTACACTCTGTGTGTGTGTGTGTGTGTGGGATCGGGGTCAATTTCCGATAAAAAAAAATGCCTACCTAAATTGTCATAGCTAATACACTTGTTAAATTTCTTGATGAAAATTAAAAATGATCATAGATGTAACTCTAGCTAGTTTAATGGTATTTTAGTATAGCAGGGTATCGCCCAACTAATTATAGTGGCTTCATAAATAAACCGGGTTTCTACCATACCATGTTACTTTGTATGTGTTTCACCTCTCCTATAAAATCATGCAATATTTGCCAATCGAAGTGATGAAAACTACCCCTTTATACCTTAGGTATCATACAAGGATATGAAGCGACAGGAAAATTACACTGCAATGCATGTACTTTCGTTGTGACCTACATTATCCCCGAAGATTCTCTCACTGTTGAAGACTGAAATCACCCGCAATAGTCATCGTGTGTCAGCTGCTTCATTTCAGACAGAGTAATGCTGTTTTGTTAGAAACAGATTCCAAAATATTTAGTGTTGTTATATTATTCTTACTCTCTTGTGTTTGAAATTGTGTTAATTAAGGGTCAACAGATTATACAGATCTATTTGCTGGTTACTATCGGTTGTTGTATTGATACGAAAAGCACTCGCCACATTTAAATTTTCTTAAAAACGCTGCATGCCTGTCTATTTTGAAGATTACAAAGGAGCTGCAATCAGCTTGTCATTTTTTACCGTTATGTGACCACGAGATTCTTTTTGATGTTCATCAAAGGGTCGAATCATTATTCTTGACTCATCAACAAGGCGAGCCTTCAGGTTTGCCGTGACATACTCCAGGGGTGTAAAGAGCGTAAGTGATCGTAACCCCTGGATATCGAGGATGCGGGAAAAGTGTTTAACTTAAAACATTAATTCGTAACGCCAAAACTACCAAACATGGATCATCTATATATATTGTTTAATAATTTACATTAATGTAAGGCGATACAAAGTGATCTTACTTAAACATGAAAGTAATTAAATTGTTTTATTTCAATTACCTTTCTCCAAAACTGTAATTGTCGGTATACTTTGATCACAGATCCTTACCGTAATTATCGGTATACATCGATCACAGATCCTTACAGTAATTGTCGGTTATATTGGATATCGAGGATGCGCGGAAAAATGTTTAACATAAAACAATCATTCGTAAAGCCAAAACTACCAAACATGGCGCATCTATATATATTACATTACTGTAAAGCGATAAAAAGTTATCTTACTTAAACATGAAAGTAAATAAATTGTTTTATTTCAATTTTTTTTCCCAAAACTGTAATTGCGTTGGTCAAGTGTACACGATTGTATTACTTGTTTCCCGTCTGTGCCTCAAATCACGCTGTATACGAGATTAAAGATATTTTGTGACGTCATAATTGAGCTTGTTTCTAAGCTGATAATTTGACGTCATAATTGATATCCTGAACATCAACAAACACACGTACAATTTCTCAAGACTTTAATCATGGGTTGTTTTGGTTTCCTGAAATGTCGCAGATCACCAAAAATCCATCCTTACATGGACGAAGAAGAAATGAAAGATATACCACCACAAGTTCCCCTTGGCAAGAAGTATTACCGCTTGGGAGTTGATCCACCACCACGTGGATTGAAGATTTTGTTCACTTTCCCCCACTGGAAACGGGACATGAGAGGAATGTGTTGGATCAGGGACAATGACCCAATTTATCCGTGTCCGCCACCACCACCTCCAACTCCACTTCCGGCTGGAGCCAGACCTTTGCTTAGCCCACTGCCAGCTCCGTCGCCGTCTGATACTTCCTTTTCTTCTACAAAACAATCTCCAGCTAGGTTTTCTAATTTGATTCGTCGTTTTCGGAATCATATGATTTGCAAAATATGTTCGCCTGCTGAAGTGGACGAAGACGTGAAGGAATAATTGCCCGAAGAATATATATGTGACGGACATTTTTCTAAAAGACGGTAATTATGTAAGAGACAAGTGATCACGCGTATCTGCAGCAAATATATGTCCAACCAGCGCGATGCTGGACGGACACAGGAAGACGTTTAGGAGCTCTTCCCTATGATATGGACATTGCCAGAAAACTTTGTGTATTTTAAATATGTATATGAAAACACAATTTTAATTGATTAATTAAATGTTACATTATATTATTTTCTGCTTTTGTTATTTATCTGGGAGATAAAGTATATTTATAAATCGGTGAAAGAAACAGAGGATTAAGACACATAAACAGTGGATAGGACAAAAGGCTTGATGGTTACCGCAACTATGGTATGCTTCCACCATCGATCTTAATATTTCGAAAATAGATCTTTATATTTCGACTATAGATCTTTATATTTCGACCATAGATCTTCATACTTCGACCAACGATCTTTATACTTGGAACATAGATATTTAAAATACTTCACATATCCTTATCGTAATTATCGTTATACTTCGATTACAGGTCGTTACCTTAATTATCTGTATACACTGACCACAGATTCTAACCGTAATTGTCGGTATACTTTGATCACAGATCCTAAGCGTAATTATCGGTTTATATCAATCACATATCCTTACCGTAATTGTCGGTATACTTTGATCACAGATCCTAAGCGTAATTATCGGTTTATATCAATCACATATCCTTACCGTAATTGTCGGTATACTTTGATCACAGATCCTAAGCGTAATTATCGGTTTATATCAATCACATATCCTTACCGTAATTGTCGGTATACTTTGATCACAGATCCTTAGCGTAATTATCGGTTTATATCAATCACAGATCCTTACCGTAATTGTCGGTATACTTTGATCACAGATCCTTGCCGTAATTGTCGGTATACTTCGATCACAGATCCTTACCGTAATTATCGGTATACTTTGATCACAGATCCTTACCGTAATTATCGGTATACTATGATCATAGATTCTTACCGTAATTCTCGGTATACTTTGACCACAGATCCTTACCGTAATTGTCGGTATATATCGATCACAGATCCTCACCGCAATTGTTGGTATACTTCGATCACAGATCCTTACCGTAATTGTCGGTATACTTTGATCACAGATCCTTACCGTAAATATCGGTATACATCGATCACAGATCCTTACAGTAATTGTCGGTTAATTTGGATATCGAGGATGCGCGGAAAAATGTTTAACATAAAACAATCATTCGTAAAGCCAAAACTACCAAACATGGCGCATCTATATATATTACATTACTGTAAAGCGATAAAAAGTTATCTTACTTAAACATGAAAGTAAATAAATTGTTTTATTTCAATTTTTTTCCCCCCCCAAAACTGTAATTGCGTTGGTCAAGTGTACACGATTGTATTACTTGTTTCCCGTCTGTGCCTCAAATCACGCTGTATACGAGATTAAAGATATTTTGTGACGTCATAATTGAGCTTGTTTCTAAGCTGATAATTTGACGTCATAATTGATATCCTGAACATCAACAAACACACGCACAATTTCTCAAGACTTTAATCATGGGTTGTTTTGGTTTCCTGAAATGTCGCAGATCACCAAAAATCCATCCTTACATGGTCGAAGAAGAAATGAAAGATATACCACCACAAGTTCCCCTTGGCAAGAAGTATTACCGCTTGGGAGTTGATCCACCACCACGTGGATTGAAGATTTTGTTCACTTTCCCCCACTGGAAACGGGACATGAGAGGAATGTGTTGGATCAGGGACAATGACCCAATTTATCCGTGTCCGCCACCACCACCTCCAACTCCACTTCCGGCTGGAGCCAGACCTTTGCTTAGCCCACTGCCAGCTCCGTCGCCGTCTGATACTTCCTTTTCTTCTACAAAACAATCTCCAGCTAGGTTTTCTAATTTGATTCGTCGTTTTCGGAATCATATGATTTGCAAAATATGTTCGCCTGCTGAAGTGGACGAAGATGTGAAAGAATAATTGCCCGAAGAATATAAATGTGACGGACATTTTTCTAAAAGACGGTAATTATGTAAGAGACAAGTGATCACGTGTATCTGCAGCAAATATATGTCCAACCAGCGCGATGCTGGACGGACACAGGAAGACGTTTAGGAGCTCTTCCGTATGATATGGACATTATGGACATTGCCAGAAGACTTTGTGTATTTTGAATATGTATATAAAAATATAATTAGAATTGATTGATTAAATGTTAAGTTATATTATTGTCTGCTTTTGTTATTTATATGGGAGATAAAGTATATGTATAAACCGGTGAAAGAAACAGAGTCTATTTAATTAAGACATAAACAGTGGATAGGAAAAAGGCTTGATGGTTACCGCAACTATGGTATGCTTCCACCATGGATATTTATGCTTACACCATATATCTTTATGCTTCGACCAACGATCTTTATACTTGGAACATAGATATTTAAAATACTTCACATATCCTTACCGTAATTATCGTTATACTTCGATTACAGGTCGTTACCTTAATTATCTGTATACACTGACCACAGATTCTAACCGTAATTGTCGGTATACTTTGATCACAGATCCTAAGCGTAATTATCGGTTTATATCAATCACATATCCTTACCGTAATTGTCGGTATACTTTGATCACAGATCCTAAGCGTAATTATCGGTTTATATCAATCACAGATCCTTACCGTAATTGTCGGTATACTTTGATCACAGATCCTAAGCGTAATTATCGGTTTATATCAATCACATATCCTTACCGTAATTGTCGGTATACTTTGATCACAGATCCTAAGCGTAATTATCGGTTTATATCAATCACAGATCCTTACCGTAATTGTCGGTATACTTTGATCACAGATCCTTACCGTAATTGTCGGTATACTTCGATCACAGGTCCTTACCGTAATTATCGGTATACTTTGATCAGAGATCCTTACCGTAATTGTCGGTATACTTCGATCACAGATCCTTACCGTAATTATCGGTATACTATGATCACAGATCCTTACCGTAATTCTCGGTATACTTTGACCACAGATCCTTACCGTAATTGTCGGTATACATCGATCACAGATCCTTACCGCAATTGTTGGTATACTTCGATCACAGATCCTTACCGTAATTGTCGGTATACTTTGATCACAGATCCTTACCGTAATTATCGGTATACATCGATCACAGATCCTTACAGTAATTGTCGGTTAATTTGGATATCGAGGATGCGCGGGAAAATGTTTAACATAAAACAATCATTCGTAAAGCCAAAACTACCAAACATGGCGCATCTATATATATTACATTACTGTAAAGCGATAAAAAGTTATCTTACTTAAACATGAAAGTAAATAAATTGTTTTATTTCAATTTTTTTTCCCCCAAAACTGTAATTGCGTTGGTCAAGTGTACACGATTGTATTACTTGTTTCCCGTCTGTGGCTCAAATCACGTTGTATACGAGACAAAAGATATTTTGTGACGTCATAATTGAGCTTGTTTCTAAGCTGATAATTTGACGTCATAATTGATATCCTGAACATCAACAAACACACGCACAATTTCTCAAGACTTTAATCATGGGTTGTTTTGGTTTCCTGAAATGTCGCAGATCACCAAAAATCCATCCTTACATGGTCGAAGAAGAAATGAAAGATATACCACCACAAGTTCCCCTTGGCAAGAAGTATTACCGCTTGGGAGTTGATCCACCACCACGTGGATTGAAGATTTTGTTCACTTTCCCCCACTGGAAACGGGACATGAGAGGAATGTGTTGGATCAGGGACAATGACCCAATTTATCCGTGTCCGCCACCACCACCTCCAACTCCACTTCCGGCTGGAGCCAGACCTTTGCTTAGCCCACTGCCAGCTCCGTCGCCGTCTGATACTTCCTTTTCTTCTACAAAACAATCTCCAGCTAGGTTTTCTAATTTGATTCGTCGTTTTCGGAATCATATGATTTGCAAAATATGTTCGCCTGCTGAAGTGGACGAAGACGTGAAGGAATAATTGCCCGAAGAATATATATGTGACGGACATTTTTCTAAAAGACGGTAATTATGTAAGAGACAAGTGATCACGCGTATCTGCAGCAAATATATGTCCAACCAGCGCGATGCTGGACGGACACAGGAAGACGTTTAGGAGCTCTTCCCTATGATATGGACATTGCCAGAAAACTTTGTGTATTTTAAATATGTATATGAAAACACAATTTTAATTGATTAATTAAATGTTACATTATATTATTTTCTGCTTTTGTTATTTATCTGGGAGATAAAGTATATTTATAAATCGGTGAAAGAAACAGAGGATTAAGACACATAAACAGTGGATAGGACAAAAGGCTTGATGGTTACCGCAACTATGGTATGCTTCCACCATCGATCTTAATATTTCGAAAATAGATCTTTATATTTCGACTATAGATCTTTATATTTCGACCATAGATCTTCATACTTCGACCAACGATCTTTATACTTGGAACATAGATATTTAAAATACTTCACATATCCTTATCGTAATTATCGTTATACTTCGATTACAGGTCGTTACCTTAATTATCTGTAAACACTGACCACAGATTCTAACCGTAATTGTCGGTATACTTTGATCACAGATCCTAAGCGTAATTATCGGTTTATATCAATCACATATCCTTACCGTAATTGTCGGTATACTTTGATCACAGATCCTAAGCGTAATTATCGGTTTATATCAATCACATATCCTTACCGTAATTGTCGGTATACTTTGATCACAGATCCTAAGCGTAATTATCGGTTTATATCAATCACATATCCTTACCGTAATTGTCGGTATACTTTGATCACAGATCCTAAGCGTAATTATCGGTTTATATCAATCACAGATCCTTACCGTAATTGTCGGTATACTTTGATCACAGATCCTTGCCGTAATTGTCGGTATACTTCGATCACAGATCCTTACCGTAATTATCGGTATACTTTGATCAGAGATCCTTACCGTAATTGTCGGTATACTTCGATCACAGATCCTTACCGTAATTACCGGTATACTATTATCACAGATTCTTACCGTAATTCTCGGTATACTTTGACCACAGATCCTTACCGTAATTGTCGGTATACATCGATCACAGATCCTCACCGCAATTGTTGGTATACTTCGATCACAGATCCTTACCGTAATTGTCGGTATACTTTGATCACAGATCCTTACCGTAAATATCGGTATACATCGATCACAGATCCTTACAGTAATTGTCGGTTAATTTGGATATCGAGGATGCGCGGAAAAATGTTTAACATAAAACAATCATTCGTAAAGCCAAAACTACCAAACATGGCGCATCTATATATATTACATTACTGTAAAGCGATAAAAAGTTATCTTACTTAAACATGAAAGTAAATAAATTGTTTTATTTCAATTTTTTCCCCCCCCAAAACTGTAATTGCGTTGGTCAAGTGTACACGATTGTATTACTTGTTTCCCGTCTGTGCCTCAAATCACGCTGTATACGAGATTAAAGATATTTTGTGACGTCATAATTGAGCTTGTTTCTAAGCTGATAATTTGACGTCATAATTGATATCCTGAACATCAACAAACACACGCACAATTTCTCAAGACTTTAATCATGGGTTGTTTTGGTTTCCTGAAATGTCGCAGATCACCAAAAATCCATCCTTACATGGTCGAAGAAGAAATGAAAGATATACCACCACAAGTTCCCCTTGGCAAGAAGTATTACCGCTTGGGAGTTGATCCACCACCACGTGGATTGAAGATTTTGTTCACTTTCCCCCACTGGAAACGGGACATGAGAGGAATGTGTTGGATCAGGGACAATGACCCAATTTATCCGTGTCCGCCACCACCACCTCCAACTCCACTTCCGGCTGGAGCCAGACCTTTGCTTAGCCCACTGCCAGCTCCGTCGCCGTCTGATACTTCCTTTTCTTCTACAAAACAATCTCCAGCTAGGTTTTCTAATTTGATTCGTCGTTTTCGGAATCATATGATTTGCAAAATATGTTCGCCTGCTGAAGTGGACGAAGACGTGAAAGAATAATTGCCCGAAGAATATAAATGTGACGGACATTTTTCTAAAAGACGGTAATTATGTAAGAGACAAGTGATCACGTGTATCTGCAGCAAATATATGTCCAACCAGCGCGATGCTGGACGGACACAGGAAGACGTTTAGGAGCTCTTCCGTATGATATGGACATTATGGACATTGCCAGAAGACTTTGTGTATTTTGAATATGTATATAAAAATATAATTAGAATTGATTGATTAAATGTTAAGTTATATTATTGTCTGCTTTTGTTATTTATATGGGAGATAAAGTATATGTATAAACCGGTGAAAGAAACAGAGTCTATTTAATTAAGACATAAACAGTGGATAGGAAAAAGGCTTGATGGTTACCGCAACTATGGTATGCTTCCACCATGGATATTTATGCTTACACCATATATCTTTATGCTTCGACCAACGATCTTTATACTTGGAACATAGATATTTAAAATACTTCACATATCCTTACCGTAATTATCGTTATACTTCGATTACAGGTCGTTACCTTAATTATCTGTATACACTGACCACAGATTCTAACCGTAATTGTCGGTATACTTTGATCACAGATCCTAAGCGTAATTATCGGTTTATATCAATCACATATCCTTACCGTAATTGTCGGTATACTTTGATCACAGATCCTAAGCGTAATTATCGGTTTATATCAATCACAGATCCTTACCGTAATTGTCGGTATACTTTGATCACAGATCCTAAGCGTAATTATCGGTTTATATCAATCACATATCCTTACCGTAATTGTCGGTATACTTTGATCACAGATCCTTACCGTAATTGTCGGTATACTTCGATCACAGGTCCTTACCGTAATTATCGGTATACTTTGATCAGAGATCCTTACCGTAATTGTCGGTATACTTCGATCACAGATCCTTACCGTAATTATCGGTATACTATGATCACAGATCCTTACCGTAATTCTCGGTATACTTTGACCACAGATCCTTACCGTAATTGTCGGTATACATCGATCACAGATCCTTACCGCAATTGTTGGTATACTTCGATCACAGATCCTTACCGTAATTGTCGGTATACTTTGATCACAGATCCTTACCGTAATTATCGGTATACATCGATCACAGATCCTTACAGTAATTGTCGGTTAATTTGGATATCGAGGATGCGCGGGAAAATGTTTAACATAAAACAATCATTCGTAAAGCCAAAACTACCAAACATGGCGCATCTATATATATTACATTACTGTAAAGCGATAAAAAGTTATCTTACTTAAACATGAAAGTAAATAAATTGTTTTATTTCAATTTTTTTTCCCCCAAAACTGTAATTGCGTTGGTCAAGTGCACACGATTGTATTACTTGTTTCCCGTCTGTGCCTCAAATCACGTTGTATACGAGACAAAAGATATTTTGTGACGTCATAATTGAGCTTGTTTCTAAGCTGATAATTTGACGTCATAATTGATATCCTGAACATCAACAAACACACGCACAATTTCTCAAGACTTTAATCATGGGTTGATTTGGTTTCCTGAAATGTCGCAGATCACCAAAAATCCATCCTTACATGGTCGAAGAAGAAATGAAAGATATACCACCACAAGTTCCCCTTGGCAAGAAGTATTACCGCTTGGGAGTTGATCCACCACCACGTGGATTGAAGATTTTGTTCACTTTCCCCCACTGGAAACGGGACATGAGAGGAATGTGTTGGATCAGGGACAATGACCCAATTTATCCGTGTCCGCCACCACCACCTCCAACTCCACTTCCGGCTGGAGCCAGACCTTTGCTTAGCCCACTGCCAGCTCCGTCGCCGTCTGATACTTCCTTTTCTTCTACAAAACAATCTCCAGCTAGGTTTTCTAATTTGATTCGTCGTTTTCGGAATCATATGATTTGCAAAATATGTTCGCCTGCTGAAGTGGACGAAGACGTGAAAGAATAATTGCCCGAAGAATATAAATGTGACGGACATTTTTTCTAAAAGACGGTAATTATGTAAGAGACAAGTGATCACGTGTATCTGCAGCAAATATATGTCCAACCAGCGCGATGCTGGACGGACACAGGAAGACGTTTAGGAGCTCTTCCGTATGATATGGACATTATGGACATTGCCAGAAGGCTTTGTGTATTTTGAATATGTATAAAAAAATATAATTAGAATTGATTGATTAAATGTTAAGTTATATTATTGTCTGCTTTTGTTATTTATATGGGAGATAAAGTATATGTATAAACCGGTGAAAGAAACAGAGTCTATTTAATTAAGACATAAACAGTGGATAGGAAAAAGGCTTGATGGTTACCGCAACTATGGTATGCTTCCACCATGGATATTTATGCTTACACCATATATCTTTATGCTTCGACTATAGATCTTTATACTTTGACCAAATATCTTTATGCTTCGCTAATCCCCGCTCTCTGTGCGACTTTAAGATCGAGGCTCAATTTCAAAAAACCGAGCTACGATCTATTTTAGGGAAGACCATTCCTCGACCATGTGCGACCACGGGAGACCAAGGCATAATCAACCCTCGGTCAACCGTCGACTTGGTGCGACCTGCGACGACCAAGTCACGCTCTGAGATCGCAACTCAGACTTCCGGGAAGATTTCTCTGTTAAATGACCCCTTCAATCGTCGACTTCGTGCGAATTGCTCGCCACAGGTCGAACGGAGTCGACGGTTGACCGAGGGCTGATCATGCATTGATCTCCCGTGGTCGCACATGGTCGAGGAATGGTCTTCCCTAAATTCGCCTCGAGCGAGAACTGATTGCAAGCATATCCGTGCGGCTCCAACCTTGCTCGATCCATGCGATTTAGCTTCGCGCTTTTGCGATCAAGCCTCGGGTCGCGCGACTTGTCACTAGAACCGCCCGCTCTCTATGTTTTCCCTATATGCACAACTGAATTATAAAGTTGCGATCCATGTGCGCTTAAGCTTCAAACAATAAAGATCGACCCTCGCTTAAGGTGCGACCTTTTTTCTCTTCATATTTAGCATGTGGTAAGCATAATCAAAAAATTTTGCTGTACTTTCAGGGAATTGCGATATATATAACACAGCATGATATAAACCGACAGCGTCTATGTTTCTTTAAAGTCTGGGCAAAACATTATGGTCGGCGACCGATCGCCGCGCGTTTTGATACGGTCATAGTGGATCGCACGTGAATCCGGGCGATTATAACAAATCGGCGCGTAGCTCGAGCGAGAATCGGTCGGGAAAAGATCTTGAATCGAGCGTACAGATCGAGGCTAGAACGTTCAGATCGCATTGAAGTCGTATAGATCGAGTGCATGTTGCATCTCATATGAAGCTAGATCGGCCAAGATTGAGACTTGATTTTATCTGCGACTGGGAAACTGAGGTACGATCATAGTCGCGCATAGTCGCGTGCGATTATTTTAGATCGTACTAGGTGAAATGATCCCTAGAAGCAATCAAGCTACATTTTACCATGGGTCACGATTTACCATTTCTAATGAACGAGATTATTTATGAAACAAAAACAATGTAAGAACTGGTTTGACTAATGACGAGAAAATATTTGCTTCGTGTCATAGCAATCTTAAATATACCTTCCCCCTTCGTATGGTCATCCTTGACGTCACGACTGGACATCCTCTCAGCACTAGACATTGCCTCTGCCTGTTGGTGGGATGTTGTCCGTGTTATTCCTATTCCATGGTATCCGCTTACAGGTATTGCGGTCGACGGTCGCCACCCTAGGTGGTCGGATTTTGACGATCGCCAACCTGGACGACCGGTGGTAGACAATCGCCAACCTTGATGACCGGTGGTAGACGATCGCCAACCAAGGTGGCCGGAGCTGGGATTCCGAGTAGTGGCTGTAGGCGTCGGACAGTTCAAAATGTTTGTGGCGTTGCTCAAAGGATCTTTGAATAGGGAAAATAACAATCTATTTTTTTGTAAATATTATGTATCGTCTGATTTTTCCAATTACATGACATTGCCTCTATTATTATTTATTCTCTATACAACCATGTCAAATTCAGTTGGCATTTATACAGCCATGGATGCCATTGACCAATTGCTGACGTTATCATTATTACGACGTCATTATTGTTATGTTGGATACAACTGACCGTCCCCGGGCGATGGCTGTTCTATTCACTGAAAAAGCGTACCCGCTAGATACATTATTTGAGCTAAACGCTGAGAATTGAAAAGTATCATTGAAATTTTATGAGATGAACAGATTCTAAAATTGATAAATATCGGTACTGATAGCGCGCTTTATTTATGATTTGCCTTTGTCCAGTTGGCATTCATATTGCCTATGAATGCCAACTGAAAGCAGTTCAATGCTTTAATGAACCATATGCATGTTTGTTTGGGGTTTGTTGTACTTATGATGACATTTGCTCTGTATCCTTCCATCGCAATGCATAGTGAAGGCAAATGTTGTTATGAGACTGTAACAACATTTGCTATTGTAACGTCATCAATTTTTATTGTAACGTCATTATTTTCTTTGTTCCCAATTTACGTAACTTTCGACAAAACTTGAAGCGAAAATCAAGCCTAATAATTTATTATATTTATAGATTTTGTTAGAATTAGCTGATATCAGCAATATTCAAGATGAATTCTTACGCGCGGTTACCGGTACAGCAGTAGTTGAAACTCGGTATTTGTAAACACGCGTCCATTTTGAACTGTATTCTAACTTAGGCTTGTTGTTGAACTGGGCCACACCTGATTTATTTTCAGTTCTTTAGATTTTTCTGTCAAGACTTTCTTGTTAGTAACCGCTCAGGTTTACTTCTTTTTAAGCTTATTTTTGCATGGTTATTAACTGAATTTTTTTCAGAATTTTTCAGAATCACGAAAGAAAATCCTGAAGTTACGTATATTGGGACTTTAATTTGCGGGTCAAAAGCTATTCGAAATAACTAAATAAAACATAGCCACTCCATAAAATCAAATTTAAGTTATATAGTCAGCAAATGCTGTTATAGTCATGTAATGCACATTTCTGTTGCTGACAAACTTATATATCGGGCATCATTGAGTTTGTCATCGTCGGAAACACACGGTACACTTCTCTGACGTATGCAAACGTCAGAGAAGTGTACCGTGGATTTCCGACGATGTGAGTTTGTCAAAAATATCTATCTGTGTTATAGAGAACCATAAAAACATTTTAAAGACGTTCATTGCCCAAATGACAAATGGGGAAGGGCTGAGATAAAAATCTTAGAGGGAGAGAGGAAATTGGTCTTTTTCTTATTATTCCAGCGTGTTTTAATTGAAATTTGATCCACGGGGTTTCAATGGAGTATATTTAGCCATTTTAATGTGGTTTAATCTTAATGAAGAGATCATCTGATAAAAACTTACCGAGTTTGGGCACCAACGCAGGTACGACGTTACACAGATATAAATATGCGTCCACTTGTTGTACATAATACGAATCAGGGTCGCTTGATATTCCCCGAATTTCTTCGTTACTCTTTGACACTGCGCTGCCGATCCCAATCGTAAATATTTCGGTTTTCGGAACTGACTTCAACAACCCTGCTTGGGTTAACGTTTCATTTGGGAAAGATGACTGGCCATCTGTTAAAAGCACCACCGTTTTGTTGGCATTATGCCGTCCGCCATTGTCAGGGAGGAAGGAATTCAAACGCACGAACTCCAGGGCGACGTCAGTCTTTGTACCACCTCCTGGTTGGCTGTAGGCTTTTCGTTTTAGGTTTTGAAGGAGTTCGGCCCTTGAGTTGTAATCTTTCAATTTCAATTTCTCATCGTAACTGACGTCAAACGTTACAACAGATACCCGGATGTTGTCTGGACCAATCGTCAGCCATTTAGTGACGTTGTAAATGAAATCGACAGCCTGCAACACATCAGTGGTGTCAATACTCCCAGACGTGTCCACAAGGAAAACGATATCTAGAAACAAAGTAGATAATAGTACGTAAAATCGTACTCTTTCTGAGAGCAAGATTCTGTAATGGTATCAGAATGACATATTTATCAAATTCACAGCTTTTGTAAGTAACGGCGTGTCAAAGAGAACACAAATTTGAGAATATTTGGTTTTATCCTTTGAAATGTGTGATTTTATTGTGAAAAAAATAACAAAGAAAGAAAATACCAAAGCGTTTAAACTATGACAAAATCTGAAGAAAGGGAAAGATTTATACGGGGATCCTTGAAAAATACAAATGAATAAGACATAAAGTTCCGGGAGGACGTACTCAAAATTTGAACTGAGGTACATGTATATTTATATATGCAAACCTAACAACATGGCATATGCATGAGCATACCATATAAGGATAAAAATATATTCCTAAATGAGACCAAGATGGGGGACCATAAAATTTGCCATATATATTCTTGAGCAATTTGCATCACTCGAATCCCTGTGCCGTAAGTTTGTTCGTCAGCAGCCGACATCTATCACGAAAATATGTGAGTCTATATTTAGAGGAAGCTATTGAATAATGAGTCAACTACGATATGGAAACGTCATACGCTGGAGAAGCATTCTTGGATGTTGCTACCAAGAAAGGGGAAGCTTATAATAGGAAAATCGATAATTGTCATTTTTATCGAAATTTAATGTTAAGATTGTAAAACTTGTGACATAGATTCAGTGTGAAATCAATGATGTTTATTTGAAATCGTGACGCTTAATCAAGCAAAAAATTGTTGTGATGAACAATGTCTTCAATAAACTGTTTTCTATTAAAAACTTCGACAAATTATACATAATCATATGGTTTGAATACCTAATCTTTCTCATACTAGTGTTTCCAGTTACATAGTTACGCGTAGTAAGTGGTAAATAGGGGCCGCGGTGGCCGAGTGGTTAAGGTGTCCCGAGATTATACAACTAGCCCTCCACCTCTGGGTTGTGATTTCGAATCCCACGTGGGGCAGTTGCCATGGTCGGTGGTTTTTCTCCGGGTACTCCGGCTTTTTCTCCACCTCCAAAACCTGGTACGTCCTTAAATGACCCTAGCTGTTAATAGGACGTAAAACAAAAATAAACAAAACCACAACTGTAATTAAATATACATGTAGCAGCCTATGCTGCGTTACGTCATCTTGCATAATAGGGGGTGGCAGACTCTGCTGGTGGATTTCTTAGTCCCCGAGATTTGCTGGAGCCTCCGAAGCCACAACTATCTCATTTGAGTAGTGGCACGGTACAGAACACATTTTCTTAGTACACGATTTGAAATTATACAGAACTAGTTTAATTTTACTTCTAAACTCATAAATTAAAGGGTTTTACACACCTGACCCTTCTGCTTCTACATTGGTTTAGAAATTTTGGATTCCCACCTTTTGACCTCTAGCACCACTGAAGAGTCCTAGGAGGACGAAACAGTTGTATGATGCAGTTTTAATTTTTTCTCTCGACATATTGTATCTATTACTATTTAAAAGGTGCAGCATATGTGTTTGTTATGTCACCATACACAGTATTTTAAAAAATGAATTAAACAAAACACCGTTCAGTGTATAACTATGTCACTGTTCTGGATCACAACGTTGATAATAAGGGAACAAATACTGGAAATCAAGATTATCTAATCCACTGTAGAATAAAAAGAACAAGTGCAGAAAACCCCTAATGTACTATATTTTCAAAAAAAAAATCTAGAAACCACAAAAGCTACCTTTGAGAATTATATATACCTTTTTTGATGGCCTCGGTTCGTCCTAAATACAAACACAGGAGCACAGCTAGTATCATCCCCGACAGCGCGTCGTTCATCTTGAATCACAAACGTTGATTTTCTCAAACCAGAATATTATTATTGAAAAGTGTCTCAGCGCTCTTTTCCTAGTTTTTTAACGTTCATGAGAAACCATTATGTATTAGATACCTCGCTAAACCTATTGCATATGGCATGACCAAGCACTGTGTTTAAAATCAAACTTCTGTTTATAGGCATGAGTTAAGGTAAATATACAAGGTAGATAACCTATTGATTTGTATTTCTATAGTTGTCGTTAACGATACTTAAACGCGTTAATAAATGTACAGTCTTCGTCACCTTTAGTTTTCTATGCGATTTAAAACACTTATAACCAGTCCTTCTGAATCTTGGCTCATTTTCAACATTGGTTTTCAATTAAATTCAAAAACAAATATGATAAAACCCATTCTCGATCACAACAGTGCATGTATGTGTATATTGTTACAGAGGGTTCTTTGTACTCGGTGTATCGCTCGTCTTTATGTCGACTTCGAGATATCTGATAAATCTGATTTATCACCTGTAAATAAACTTCCTTAAAAAGGTCAGAGTGTTATCTGGCTTCCTTGGGTTTTTATTTAAGTTATCTAAACATGAATTCGTGATGTTAAAGAAACTTCCTGTACGGAATTACACTTGACTTTCTCCAGAATATTCGATTACTTCGCCATTTTAAATGAATATTGTTTTAGCTCACCAGGCCCGAAGAGCCGTACTGTCATACGGCGTCCATCGTCCGTCAACTTTTCCTATAAACGTCTTCTTCTGAAACACTGATGACCTAGTGACACGAGATTTTGCTGGTAGCTTTCTTGCAAGGAACTGAACTAAGTTGCGAAAATGAAATCATTTTGACCTACTTTCAAGGTCACAGGGGTCAAATATGACTTCTCTGAAATACTGTCAGGCATATAGAGACCTTATATTTGACTGGTAGCTTCCTTGGATGAAGCCGAATAAAGTTTGCGAAATGAAACCACTCATATTCCATGTCACAGGGGTCAAATCTGTTAAAAATAAAGTAATTCCCATATCGAAGATTTCGGTGATTTTCCGAGATGTTATAATTACGACCCCGCGCTCGCAATCGATAAATAAGTGTGGATCATTATAGCTTTTTAGAAAGGGAAATATATAGGGGATGGATAGAAGCTGTTCGTTTTTCTCTAATATAACCGGAAAGTAAGTTTTTATGACCGTTTTGGAACGTGGTCGAGGTATTTCTGCCACCGAGTTGCATACTTTCTCTCTTTTTCAGTGGCTGATAGTCGATTTTTATGAAATATAATCAAGCTGAAATTTGGCAGTTATTTTCATTATGGTTTTAGATGATTAATAACATCATGGACTTAGATAATCTAAGTCCGTGATAACATCAAAAGAAAATTGGAAATATTTTGTTTTTATATATAAATTTTTTTTTTTATTCATATTTCGCTATAAATATTATCTATATTGTACTGTGTATTTAGATCATTATTCTTCAGGCCACAAGTGCCTGTGCTTTAAACCACTTGTCCTGATTAACCAAAGGCATAGTATTTGGCTGAAAGGTTCCTTTGATGAAGTCCGACAAAGTTTGCGAAAAGAAATGACCTTGAAACAGAGGGTTGTAAAAAAAATCAGATAACCATCAACAAAACAATAATACAAACTACCTAAATCAACACGGAGACACGGCCTTCTTGCTTTGGTGATGGTATAAAATTTACATAACAATAAATACTTATCAACAACTTATTTTATTTTTGTGTAACAATTAACAAAACATTGCATCAATCAGGCATACAAATTCATCACATTAATCATAATTCTGAAATGATTATGTCAATCATAAACAATATAAAGTTATGTTCATATGTCTCAACAAAATGTTCTTATTATATACCCTTTCAGTTTTGCATCAGTACTCTAGCAAAATAAATATATACCTATTAAATACAGCTATCAATCTATTGGTTGGTAAATGAAGGAAATAGATGACATGTATCACAGCTGTAAACATATAGCATGTACTGTTTAAAGAATTAGCAAATCACCACAAACAAATTCCTACAGAGCATAAATTCATGTATTGTAAAACACAAATGTTGTTCAAAGTTCTGAAAAAATGAGTCTGTGGCTTCTAAAATTTTACTTCCTTTAACCAATTTTTAAATTTAAGAGTTTATTGAATTAAGTTTAGCTAAAAAATATAATAATTCAGTCAAAGAATCTTAATGTATATGGCCTGTTTATCACCATATTCATTGATATTGGCAAAATTTAGAGAATGTTGAACAAAACATGGTTATCACATATTTTATTTGAATATGGAATCTTGAAAGCCCTTCCCAAGAAAGAAGCAGGCATGTCAGTTAATAAGATAAAGCTAGGTAATTAAGTCAGATCAAATGTCACTGTAACAAATCTGGTCCATGTTTACAGACTTTGATCCTTTCAAGATTGATAGAACATATGAGTTCAATAAACTTCCTGGTTTATTTTAAGGTATCAGCTAATCCCTGCGACATATTAAGGGTAAAAGGTAATTGAAAACATCTGATAGCACTTCACCTACCCGGGTATCACAATCTTTTAAAGCAATAGTCAATAGTCACCTTCTTTTTACCAGGTTTTGTTTCATGTCAGAAGTAGACGACAGGTATTGTCTGTGCCACTACATAAAATCACAGGCACTTTGTGATGGGCAAGAAGATAACCAAAGTAGGACAATTCTTAGACATTTCTATAGACATCCCACAGACACTGTCACCAATTTCAGATTGACTAAGAACATGCACAGTGACCTACATGTATGACTGTTATGTCATTATAAGCATTTTTCACGAGTGGCTTTGGCCTGACACAGTGCTACCTTTGCTAAAGGCACCACACAACACAAACACAGTTTCCTCTATACTGTAACATATAACAGTGACAAACAGTGTCGTTAAATTTTTAGCACTTTCACAGCCATGTTTGCCAACAGAATGTGAATTCACGTTGGCCAGACACATTCCACCAAAAAATGGAATGTCTTCTGGCATTTTCCTGATTCAACAACATCTGATGAAATTCTCCTGATTCAACAACATCTGATGACATTCTTCTGATTCAACATCTGATGACATTCTTCTGATTCAACATCTAATGACATTCTTCTGATTCATCATCTCATGACATTTTCCTGATTCAACATTTGATGACATTATCCTGATTCAACAGCTGATGACATTTTCCTGATTCAACATCTGATGACATTCTCCTGATTCAACTTCTGATGACATTCTCCTGATTCAACATCTGATGACATTATCCTGATTCAACATCTGATGACATTCTCCTGATTCAACTTCTGATGACATTCTCCTGATTCAACATCTGATGACATTATCCTGATTCAACATCTGATGACATTATCTTGATTCAACATTTGATGACATTATCCTGATTCAAACATCTGATGACATTCTCCTGTTTCAACATCTGATGACATTCTCCTGATTCAACATCTGATGACATACTCCTGATTCAACATCTGATGACATTCTCCTGATTCAACATCTGATGACATTCTCCTGATTCAAACATCTGATGACATTCTCCTGTTTCAACATCTGATGACATTCTCCTGATTCAACATCTGATGACATACTCCTGATTCAACATCTGATGACATTCTCCTGATTCAACATCTGATGACATTCTCCTGATTCAACATCTGATGACATACTCCTGATTCAACATCTGATGACATTCTCCTGATTCAACATCTGATGACATTCTCCTGATTCAAACATCTACAGATGCTTGTGTTTCCTGCCCATTCACAGTCGTACATGGATGTGAATCTTTCTGTCCAACACGGTAGGTGTATTTTTCAACAATTTGTATCCTGTGAAATTTCAATTAAACCAATCAGCATACATTGATGTGCACATGTCAGAGGAAAAAGTTTCTTCATGTAGGTGAAAACAGATGAACATCAGCGAGTATGGGTGTAAACCCTAGGCCTAGTTGACGCCTCATCAGCGGGCATGTAGGTCTTGTACTTTGGCCTTGACAAGCTGTGAACATCCACTGGCAAAAATAAAGAAATACATTTTAACTTAGGCAATAATGTTCGAACTAGGGTCAAAAGCGAATTCAGAAATTTCTCAAAACGAGAAATACAAGAAAACTTTTTGTGATGACCTCTAATAAGATTGTTCATTAGACAATTTTTGTTCACAATCAATATTTAAATATATAATTCCATTTTTATGATGCATTGGGACAGTTACTAATTCTTAGGTATATAGCTTGAATCATTAAAACTAAATAATTTTTCCTACCACCAATAAATAACCTACTTTTGATCCTTGCGGACCTTGAAGAACCAGTCCACGTAGTCCGAGCGCCCTAGTAGCTCCACGAAGTCCTCGTCGTGAGTGATGACCACGAGCTGGAAGTTTCTCTGCTCCTTCCTGCTCTTTATGATCCTGTAATAACATTCCATCATATGCATTTGTAAGAGAAATTGTTCAAAAAATATTTTATTTGAAAACCATTGCATTACGGCTTTAGCAAATTACCAGAATCAAAATAGAAATAACGTTATTTTGTTTTTGAAAACTGAACTCATACACTTCTAAAGACACATTTGAACTTTTCCAATTCAAAGGTTGGAATAGTGCATTATAAAATTTCAGGAGTGAATGAGTTAATAATGGGATAATCCACTACCACTATCGATATCAATCACATCACAATATATTGATTTATACACAGTATAATATTAAATCGTTCAGATCATAGATACACAAGGAATTAATCATCACACAGAAAGCTACTCCCTTAGCATCCTTACTCAACAAGTGCGTAGGCCAGACTCTCAATGTTCTCTCTGTCCAGGTTGGTAGTCGGCTCGTCTAGGGCCAGCACTCCACAGTTCAGACAGAAAGTTTCGGCCAGGGCGAGGCGGATGATCAGAGATGCCAGCACCTGGGTAACAAATACAAGTTTTATAGTGATACTAGTCTGTAGTAGACTGGTAATACCGTGGTATATAGAGCTATAGTAACTGTTAGCAGACTAGGTGAGTTTAATCACTGAACTTTTTGTCAGTTGTGTGTATATCTAGCTTGTACATCTTCTTTATACCTGGTAGTCAAGTAGATGCTAGATATTTTTAAACATGAAATTATTTTAAAGATTGAAATTAATTTTGAACATATTTAACCCTGCTGACTTTAAACCTATGATGAACTTTGACTCCTGACCTTGACGAAATCTGTATGAGAAAACTGCTTCGGTTCCTTACAGTACCATATCAATAAAAGTGCCTGTATGTGGTCTGATCTTTTGACAGGCACTTCAGCGCCCTCTGACCTCACCTTTTGACCGGCACTACAGCGCCCTCTCATGTCCAGTGCAGCCTCGCCCTTGACCATGACAACTCTGTAATTGTACGTCCTCCTCGTCTTCATGATCCCAGCATCATCCTCATCTGACCGTATCTCGATTGTGTCGATATCTATAAATAGGCGGTAGTGTCAGACTTTATAATGAACCAATCAAATGTTTTAGTTATGATATCATACCTTTAACATTGACACCAAATATCAAGCAAAATGTTAGCATTATAAAGCAATCAGGACATGCATATAGAGATTTAAAAAAAAAATAACATTAGACATGTACTTTTTATTGTGTTTAATGTTTCTAAAAGTATGGTTTCTGACACAAAATGCTATATTCAAACTGTTGCTGTTTGAATTTGTATGTTTAATTAAAATTACTTCAGGCCCGAATTTGATTTTTATTATTTCATTCTTACATGACATATATATATAAGTCCTATCATCAACCCTACCTGTTACCTATATTTACTATATACCCATATTCAAATGTAATGCATGATTACATTGCAGCGGACTTGACATTTTAGATATGTTATTGTTAAATCTATATTTTTGTAATGTTGATAGTTGTAAAACATCTATGATATTATACACTTTGCTTAATACGCCCCTATAATAATTACTTCAGAAATATCTCTGCTTTAACAATTACAAAAGAACCCCTTATAAGTCAAACTTTTGCTAGAACAAAGAGATTGCAGCATCTATCATCTGAGGAAGAGAGTCAATTTACTGACTTTGGAGTTACAGGGAGCTTATTTACTCTTGTTACAGTTTACACTTTTGACCGTGAACTAACCATTTCCTCGGTATGTGTTTCTCCACAGCTCACGGATTATCTTGTTGATTTCGTCCATTTTCAAACTGTGGTAACTCATAATAGCCCTGGGGATTATCAAAACACAATCAAAACAGAGTTTCAATAACTTCCGATCTACAAATGTACCTCAGATCATACAAAATATCAATCACTCCCACCAACTCAATTTTTTTCACAGATTTGCAGTTTTTATGTTAGCGACTTCATTACTCAAATGTTTTCTAATGAGGTGAAAAGCAGTAAGTTATTTGGATAACTGCTGGTGTAAGTCAGCGAGGGTTTTCCCTGGGACCCTCAAATTTAATAAAGTCCTGGGACTCCCATCACACATGTTATATAGTAAAACTTCATCAGTTTTGAGAGTCTTTTGACAATTTCAGGAGTCAAAATGCAGGTTTTTGTGCATCAGGGAAAACCCTAGTCAGCAGACCTGAGAATACTCCAGATGATACCCTGTGTGTGGTAAGCTCTGTATCACAGTTTCATGTCTGCAAATCAAGAAATCTTTTTATTGAAAACAACTTAACAGATTTAACAGTACACGTATATATAAACAGACATACTTGTCAAGTGCCTTGTAGTACTTCTCCAGGTCACTGTTAGCTAGCTCTGTTGTCTGTGGAAGTAAATAAACAGGTGGAGTTGTAAATAATCATAACGTAAATTCATTATCAATTTATATCAGAAGAAGCTCAGTGATGACACTCCCTACATTTATGAATGTCTTTAACAACAGACTTTTAACAAGAACAGACAAATGCAAAAAGCAAATGAAATCAAGGTCAAACAAAAGTTAACACTTTCACTATTAAACTTATAAAAAGTCTGTTTTCCAGATTTCTTCCATAAATGAATAGCTAAAAGTTTCAGTACACTTGATCAATATTGTATATTTAGATTATGATAGAATGAGAGTTTCTCAGAGATAAATATATAGGAGGAGGGGCAGATCTAAGAAAGCAACATTTTTGTAACATCTAAAACCCTCCATATTACAAATAGCTATAGGTTTACATAATTATATAAAAGTAAAAAAAAAAAATCTTTTGGGCTAGCTTCATCCATTGGTATAAGATATATGGCTAGATACCTAGCCAATAGAAATTGTAAAATTTGTACCCTGAGTAGGATCATCTTGTCGCGGTATTTTTGTGATGCATCTTTGTACATATCATCCTGTAGCTCTCTCTTAAGGGCACGAATCTGGTCCTCAAATCCTCGCTGTCGACCTACCACCAAATGTTTCTGTGGAAAAACTTAGCCTATCAATAAATGATTTGAAACAGATCCTTTGGTCGTAATCTATCAAATGCTTATAAATGAGAAGCAGCGATTTCAATTCTATTGTGCCACAGAAATAAATTCATGATACTCAAAGATGGACTAGTCAATTTCAAGAACTTTATTGGGACAAATCTTTCTAATTGATATTCATTAAAACATATCTGAATGAATTTAGTTACAAAATTAATACTTTTTTAGATGGAACAACTAGATACTTAAAGATAATTTTTATTAAGCAAACATGTACAATAAAATAACTTATCTGTGTTGGTGAAGTAAAACAAATGTGCTGTACATTGTTCATACAAAACATACAGGACATTATCTTAAAACTCATTGGTTAAGGAGGAGGGGAAGAGGGACTGATGGAAAGATAAAATAACCTGTTGTCATGACGAGGCTTACCTCCTTGATAAGGTCTTCCTGTTGGTTAATCAGCCGTTTACGGTCCCGCTCCAGGTTGTGAGCATCAACGCCTCCCAATTTTTCCCGCAGCTCTTCCAGGTCCTTTCCTACCTTTTCTATCTCCCGCTGTTTCTTCCTCAGTGCTAAGTTATCCAGTAACTCTCTCTCACGTACCTACGTATACATTTTCTTTTTGTTTAACAATATTTTTCATTCAATATTCATTTAAGTATACATACATCTTTTATAATTTGGGATAGGAAAACTTGCTTAAAGTTTATATTAATTCATTTTTCTGTCTACTTATATTTGTTTGAAACCATGTTAAAATGTCCTTTGATTTCATCAAAGAAACTAGACATGGCTGTGAGACATAAATGCCCCGCCCCCATATGAAATTAGTTCTGCATGCTAATTTTGTATGCGTAGTTAGATGACAATCAGATCAGTAGCTATTTGAATAATCTGGTTACATTACCATGGGACAGGAAGGACATGGGTAACAATATATACCCCCCACCCCCACCCATTTCCGGCGGGGGCATAAAAATCGGTATTCATCTAAAACATGTAATGAGTAATACACAGAAAGCTATAATATCAAATTTAAAACCCACTACTCTGTGGTGAACAAGGGGAAGTAACTCCCATATCACTAACGTCACGAGTGATCAAGCTGGCAGTATATCGGCGAAACCATCTGGGTACGAAAGTTTAATAGCGGTGTTTATAAGAAAAGCTGCAGTTACAGATATTAAAGTTGTTGATGAAAACTCTTTTCAATCAAAAATATGGTGCTAAACATACATATGTTACCAATGACACAGTACCTGTTGAGTGGCGAGGTCTTTGTTCAGCTTCTCAATACCCGACTTCACTTTCTCCTGATCATCTTCTTTCTTCTCTAGTCGTTTCTCTATCTGTTTGAGTTCTTCTCTCTTTTGTTCCAACAACTCTTCCTTACCAGACTGGACATATCTGATGAAGAAAGTTTGTATTATAAGAGCAATCTGATTAAAATCACTTGATCTCCGCACTGTTCCGTAAACTTCTCTCTGCTGCATTAAGGGGTCCCAATGACCTTTTGCATTAGCCAATCAAATTACTCCCGTCAGAATCTTGACAGGGAAATTTTGAGGTGACAAAGTTTGCATATTTGCATTTGTCTGTTTAGTCATTTCATCACCAAAATGATCATGTGGAATAATGTGACAAAATGACTTGCTGCAAGATGACAGGTCATTGGAAAATTATTTTAGTGTTAAGTAAAGAGGTGACAAAGGTCATCTGAACGTGACCTCTTATGGGATGTTGTCAAATCCTTGTAAAACTGAGTGAGAACAAGGATCTGTATTTTTATCAGATTGATTATAAGAGTATCTGAGGATTTTAGAAGATTAGTTGTTTAGTGTGTAAGTATACCCGTATGTACATGTACACAAATGCTCGTGAACAATGGTTAAAATTACTCTGGTGACATCTCACATATAGGATTTGATCACATTGTTTTCTAAAACATTCATCACTAGAGGTGTGTCTTACTTAAACACAAGACAGCAGATCATTACACCAGTACTAGGTAACATTTTGTTCATCATGTAATGACCACCTTAGACTTTTCCAAAACAGTTTCTGTAGACAGTTCTACAAATATCCAATAATTGAGTTGTACAAGGACAGTGACTAAGCAAATAATTATAAATACCAATGAAGATATTTTCAGTACACATACTGGGAACGTTTTCACACACTGAGTTTAACAAGACTTATGCGCAATCATACATCTCACCTTTCTCGACAAAATCAAAGTCTAAATGGAACATAACAGTAAACAAAATATACACAGCATGATAGTATCAGTAATCTAGCAAAGTTATAATTCAATCAGATGTCAGTGATATTATAAACAGTGGATTTTAAGGCCAATTCTCGAATTTTGAAACCGTCCCAGCCAGAACAAGCAATACCTTAGTCTCGCTTTCGTCGAAAGCAAGAAAAAAACAGTGATTTTTGTTGGGTTTTTCGGTCAGGTTACAGGTTGACCAATGGATTACTCTTTCAGAGTAAATTGTTTTAGAGTACTAAAACATAATAAGTACACTAGGTACTACTTACGCCTTCATATCCTGGTTCACGTTCTTAACCTTTGTAGCGTCATTTTTTACCTTGTCAATCTACAAGAAAGATTGAAAAATATCCATCATTAAATTTATTATTGTGTTGTTTATCCTTAGATACATCAGGCCTGTAAGTTTGGTTCTTCTTAACCATACACACTTATTATAATTCCCAAAACATGGTTATTCAAATGGAAAATGTAGGTCAAATCCAGCATTCGAAACCTAGCATGCGCTATTTATCCTTAGATACATCAGTCATGTAAATTTGGTTGATGTAGGACTTAAAATAGTTTGTTCACAACTGACCTCAAGCATTCTTCTTATCCATATTCACCGAGTCTTTAAACATGCATGGTCATTCAAGTGGAAAATATAGGTCAAATCCAGTATCCAAAATCTAACATGTGCTGTATATCCCTTGAAACATCAGCCATGTAAGTTTGGTTGATGCAGGACTTACAGTTACTTCACAACTGACCCCAAGCGTTCTTCTTAAATCTAATGCAGAAGATGCCAGCACTAGGGGTATAGCATAACCCCTCCCCCTCAACTTCGTTGAAGTGAGCTTAAAATGATGGACTAAAATCGCTCACTACTGACAATTCCACACCGAGTGTAATGATGAGATGCCTGTCTCCTTCACTTGTATGAAAAGTCTTGACAAAATATGACCTAACTACATCAGACAAAGTTTACCATGTTTTTCGTCTGCTCCATCTGATCTTCCTTAGCCTCTACAACATTCTGTTTCTCCTTCACTGCTCTGTCTATCTGTTGCTGTAACATATAATAGACACAGTACAAGGTTGTTTTTATCATATATGACCCTGTAGTTAATTGTTCTATGGTGTTTAATGAACAATTTTATGTTGGTTCTGATGACAACACACCTCAGTGTCAAAACTAGTAAACCTTTGGATTAAAGCCGAGATACCCAGCTTATGGTCATTTTTACTTTTCATGACTCAGCTCTAAGGCCGGACTCTTGTATTCTTTGTGAAATAAGTCTACTGGGTATCACAGAACCATACGTCATGGAAGTTGGATCTGCCACTCCCCGGAATTTTATGTTCCATTTCTCTATTCTAAAGATGTTCTGTCTTTAACTCAATTAACTGAGAAACTGTCATTAAATTGTTATTTTACTTGTGAAAATATTTCATATTTGAATCTGACTTGTTAAAGATCTAACTCTTACCTGCAGTGGGCGTATCTGTGTCGCCGACTCCTGTAATATAAATGTTGGTATTACATTAAAAATGTTAAACATTTCCTTTTCACAATGATCATAAACATGACCGAAATGATATATATAGAATAACAATATCATGAAAACAAATCTACAGGACACTAACCTTGATTTCTTTCTCGTAAATCTCATTCTCACTGAGAAGTGTGGCTTTGTCTGCCTCCAGTTTGTATCTCTGCTGCAGGTCATTATCAATCTGAAGCTTTTCTTCCCTCAAGGAGTTGATGCTGCTCTTCAAACGCTGCACCTCCTCAGAATGATCATTCAGTTTTTGCCTTTTGTGGTCTAATTTTCTCGTTATTGTATCTCTGTTATGGCCGAAATAATAAAACATTTTTGTTGAAGATTAAAAGAATGCATTCAGCAACTGGAATATGGTTGATTTTTTAATTAATTAATTTAACAGCTTGATTCGATCCAGGGTTCTGATATTTGGCCTTTAGAATGCTGGGATGAAGGTCTACCAAGTTTGTGAAAATGAATGACCTTGACCTACTTAAGGTTACAGGGGTCAAAATTAATTATTCAAATAGTATGCCTAAAAATAATCTTCCCTAACATCTTCTTATAAAGTCTGTACTTTGCCATTTCACATTAAATATGTACTCACACTTTCATCTGAACATCTTCCTTTTCATTGATGACATTTTGAAGTGTTCTTCCAGAGTCTGAAATTACAAGATTACTTCTAAACAAACAATGCAATAATAATACAGAATCTTCTTCACAGTACACATTGTTTTCATCATGATGGTACAGCCTTACTAGACTGAAAACTGACCAGAATATACAGGATTTCTCATATAGCAAATACAGTGCATTACACCGATTTCTATGTACAGTCCAGCTTATTATCTCAAAGTTGGGCGAGGTGAGGTGGAACTTTGAGTAATCCAGGTACGGTATACGAGTGAACAGGTGAGATATGATGTTTAGTGTGAATTCTGGCTTGAACAAACAAAATACTTGAAGAAGTTGGATCTTTGAGTAATACAAGTTCCAGATAATGAAGGTTGACTGTAAATCTTAATCTTAGACAGACTACAATGCAGCATCATGAAAGTATCTTGATATTTCAATTGGAAATATTACATGATCTCAAAAGACCAATCAACACCAAACATTGTTTTCTGAATCCAAATGGCCCAACTGACCAAGTCCTTATCAACCTATGATGAAATAGAGATCTGGCTGATTTGAATATAGAATATATATCCCTTTATCCTCAGCATTTATAACAGAATTGTGACATATCTCAGCAACAGACTTAACTATATTTATAAATAAGAAGTTACCTCCCCCTGACAGAGTTGCAGCCTGGGCAGCTATCTTTTTATCCAGCTCTGTGACATCACCATGGTAACGGTCCATGAGGATGATGTCAGGCTGGATCTGTTTGGCCATGTCCTCATCTTGTTCCTTAGTCTCGTGGTCATCATTTACCTAAACAAGGTCAGCAATACAAACATGGTCAAAGGTCAGATATACAAACAAGGTCAAATGTCAGCAATACAACAATCAAAGGTCAGTAATACCAATGAAAATAAAGCTCAGCAATATCAATATGTTAAAGATCAGTAAAACAAGGTCAAGGTCAGCAAATGCAAGAAGGTCAAAGATCAGCAAAAATCCAAAGACAGTAAAACGACAAAGCTACAATATTCAACAAATTCTTATCCAGATTAAAAGTTAATGCAAATATTATGTGGACGATGAACTAAATGACTGGTACCAAGTAGTTCACAGTACTTTTGTATCAAAAGCAGTCTAGTCCTAGTTTTTTATTTGAAATCTGAAATTTTATCTTTCTCATAAATTCTGAAAAAAAGCATGCCACATTAAATAACCAATACAGAATTGTAAATGACAGATTTGCAGAAAGAATATTTTCCATGCTAATTTTATGATTCTTATATATATCTGTACCATGAAAAATCTGTATTACAAATGAAAAGACATCAGAACTAGTGCCTAGTTTACATTGACAAATCATACCACTTACATCAGCTATGGTGGTCCTTAGCTTTTCTATCTACACCACACGACTTACATCAGCTATGGTGGTCCTTAGCTTTTCTATCTACACCACACGACTTACATCAGCTATGGTGGTCCTTAGCTTTTCTATCTACACCACACGACTTACATCAGCTATGGTGGTCCTTAGCTTTTCTATCTACACACGACTTACATCAGCTATGGTGGTCCTTAGCTTTTCTATCTACACCACACGACTTACATCAGCTATGGTGGTCCTTAGCTTTTCTATCTACACCACACGACTTACATCAGCTATGGTGGTCCTTAGCTTTTCTATCTACACCACACGACTTACATCAGCTATGGTGGTCCTTAGCTTTTCTATCTACACACAACTTACATCAGCTATAGTGGTCCTTAGCTTTTCTATCTACACCACACCACTTACATCAGCTATAGTGGTCCTTAGCTTTTCTATCTACACCACACCACTTACATCAGCTATGGTGGTCCTTAGCTTTTCTATCTACACCACACAACTTACATCAACTATGGTGGTCCTTAGCTTTTCTATCTACACACAACTTACATCAGCTATGGTGGTCCTTAGCTTTTCTATCTACACACAACTTACATCAGCTATGGTGGTCCTTAGCTTTTCTATCTACACCACACCACTTACATCAGCTATAGTGGTCCTTAGCTTTTCTATCTACACACAACTTACATCAGCTATAGTGGTCCTTAGCTTTTCTATCTACACCACACCACTTACATCAACTATGGTGGTCCTTAGCTTTTCTATCTACACCACACCACTTACATCAGCTGTGGTGGTCCTTAGCTTTTCTATCTACACCACACCACTTACATCAGCTGTGGTGGTCCTTAGCTTTTCTATCTACACCACACCACTTACATCAGCTGTGGTGGTCCTTAGCTTTTCTATCTACACCACACCACTTACATCAACTATGGTGGTCCTTAGCTTTTCTATCTACACCACACCACTTACATCAACTATGGTGGTCCTTAGCTTTTCTATCTACACCACACCACTTACATCAGCTGTGGTGGTCCTTAGCTTTTCTATCTACACCACACCACTTACATCAACTATGGTGGTCCTTAGCTTTTCTATCTACACCACACCACTTACATCAACTATGGTGGTCCTTAGCTTTTCTATCTACACCACACCACTTACATCAACTATGGTGGTCCTTAGCTTTTCTATCTACACCACACCACTTACATCAACTATGGTGGTCCTTAGCTTTTCTATCTACACCACACCACTTACATCAGCTGTGGTGGTCCTTAGCTTTTATAAATCTACACACGACTTACATCAGCTATGGTGATCCTTAGCTTTTCTGACTTACATCAGCTATGGTGGTTCTTAGCTTTTTTATCTACACCACACCACTTACATCAGCTATAGTGGTCCTTAGCTTTTCTATCTCCTCATTGGTCTTCCTCAATTTGCTCTTCATTTCTGGGATCTCACTTTCCTCGAGCACGCTCATCTTTAACAGAATACACAGAATTTTTATCAATTTCATTTGTTTTGGTACTACTTGGCCATTTTATAATGTCTCCTAATCAACTGAATTATATATTACATTGTAGACCGAATTCAAAGTCAATATTTTCGTATAGTGGTCGATGAATTATTCATGTTTCAGAAATTAAACTCTACGTTTTGTTACTTACATTTTCCCTGAGGGGTTTAAGTTGCATCATGGTATCATATTTCTTCTCGAATTCCAATAGGTCTTTCTCCGCCTTCCTCAGTCTGGTGGGGACTTGACGCAGCTTCTCCTTCAGCTGTAAATGAAAATAAATGTATAATTTCAATTGTTGATATATATACATAATTATATTGTTTATCATCTAAAGAGGTGGGGGCTCCTACATGTAGTGTTAGAAGGGGGCAATGCCTTTACAAACACTTTGTCAAATACTTATTTGAAAGCTTATTAGACCAAAGGGACTGTCTCTTTATCTGCCTTTTTCTAAATATACAGTTAAATTCTGTTATCACGGTCAGTCAAACTATGGGAAAAATTCCAAGATATTTGAGTATTCAAGTTATGTAAGCTTGAAAATCTAAAGTCAAGTTCGGTTGTGAGCAAAAAAAATAACTTGAATTAAAGAGGTTCTTCAAGTTATACAAGTTCAATACAGGTTTAAAACCAAGTTCGCCTGTAAGGTCACAAAGCACAAACAACGGCCTGTCTTACCTCCAGTACGAGTTCCTTGGTTTCCTGCTCTGTATCAAACTCACGGCGACATAGAGGGCAGCACGGGTCTTCCTGTTCCAGTTTCTCTACGTACTTCTTGTAGAAATGTTCAGCACCCAACAAGGAACCTTTGGAACTGTGGGTACAGAAGTGTGTCAAATACAAAGCACAAAAACAGGATTTACAATAATTATTATACTCTTTACCTGTGTGACAATTATTACTTTCTAACCTATTTCTTCTCTGGAAAAAAAGATTCCATTCTTTTTCGGAAGGGACAAATTTTAACTAGCATGATACTCTTTTACCCTCTGAAGATTTATGGGTAGTTGTGGAATCCGTAGCTTCTCCGTCCGATCTTTTCGATTTATTTGATCTGTCCTAGACTATCTGACCTTCCTATGGTTCCCGCAGCTATTAAAGTTATTGGGAACACATTTGACTAGCTGATTATTATAACAATTCCTGCATCCTTTTTTCCTCCTTTTATCTTGCTATCTTGACTGTGGCGAAAGGCTTAAGGTGGAGACTGACTCCCCGGACCACTACCCTTCAAGTACATGTCGGTCATACTTACTCTTGACACTGGGCCTTTTTACTCTGCAGCACTGCAATACCGTCCTCGAAGTTCTGACTACCACACACACTAAATATCTTCTCCTCCATATCTACAACAGATACAATTCTCTTACACATTTATGCAGTGATATCGTTAAACATTGCATCTGTCATTAATAATGGTGCGATGCACCAAGTTCATGTTACAACTTATTTTACCTTAGGAAGACTGGGAGAAAAATAATCAATCACCCCTGTATAATTTAGACAGAGATATCTCAACCCCTGGGATAGGATTTATGAATTTTAGCACTTGGCAAAGCCTCATGATTAAATTCATAAATTTTACCCTTGTGTTGAGATTTCCTACACAGGGGTGATATATAGATTCTACTAGACTTCAACTTTTGTCAGAGCTAGGTTAAGTACTTTACAAGAAACTGTGAACAAAATTATTTCTTAATTCAAGGGAATATATTCATCTATTACTGATATTTTAACAAAAACTTCACATATGGACTTGTATAGTCTAGAATTATATTAAAATATGAAAACTTACAATTTTCCATTGTGAAATCGTGATATCTTTAGTACAATTTCCTTTTTCACACTAGGTAGAAAACTATTTATGTATCAGATCTTACCACATTAATTTGAATTCCTTTATCATTGTAACATTGCTTACTTTTTAATTCATCTTCTTTCTTTCGCAGCTGTTCACTGAAACAAAAACGATTGGTGACTTTTAAGATGGCACCACACATGATTCAATTAAAGGGGCATCCCGCGAAAGTTAGCTTTTTTTCATATTTTTTTTTCAAAATATTACATACACATATCGAGTGGGTATTCTTATGGACTACGACGATCGGATTTTGCTGATATGTATTCATAAAATAAATAATTTCAAAATAACTAGTGAAATTCCAAACGGTCTAGCCAGACGCCCGGCTTGGGATTTCCACCTACCAACGCATGCGCAGCGAGAGTCGTTTCCATTGTAAACACTCTATCTGGTATTACCGTTACATCGCGATAAGGCCTAACTACTAAGCGAAAAGTTGCCGAACGGTCAAAATATAACGCAAGACTGCGTTACGGAATCATATTGAGAGATGGGAAGTATTCAAAGGAGAAACTACCTGCTCTATTGTGTGTATGTTACATATTTCTTCTGCGTAACGGTAACATGCACAAATAAAGCTTTGATTTGGTTTTGGGGCTACCCAGGGGGAAACTGTTTCAGTCTTCTGTAGCATAAAATGCGTGTGTAATTTTAAACTTAAGAGTGTGTTTTATAATATTCCCTTTATAATACTTCATGTTCAAGTGAAACAGTATGATTTAATGTTATTGCTGGATAGAAAGACCTTTTCAAATACAATATATACCGTAACAGAAAAAGTCGTTTGATTACGTTGTAAAACGGGACGTGCAACCGAGGTACATACGGCTTCAATTTGGACAAAAGGTATATAAAATATGTTTTTCACGCGTAAAAAAGGTGATATTCATACTTAATCTATAAATTAGTGAAGGTACAAATATCATTGGGTTGCGACCCCGGTATGGAATTTGATCCGAAAATATATACATAACGAGAGAAAAAAAAAAAAAAAAGTTATACAACATATACATATGATATATGTATATTGCATTCCTGCAGGCTTTTTTTAAAAGGTCAATGTCCCTTTACAAGAGGACAAAAAAAAAAATGTAAAAAGAAAGCGGAATTATCAAACCATATTCATAACGGGTAGTGATAAGTGTTTCAACAGTTCCAAATCAGATATACATGTAGTCATGCTTAGGGTGTGGTGCGTTATATGAGTGTATGGACTTAATATTCGCATTCCGTGATACGTGTTAACGTGTGAAGACGCTAAACGTTGGATAGATTTTAAATGAATATTAATGTACATGGTATATATATATAGATAGTTTGAAAAAAAATCCTCAAAATATTGAGTTGTAAAAAAAATCGCAAACATTTCATGTCATTTTATTTTCGTACTTTCCAATGCATGCTACATACATTTTATGAAATCACCTGAAAAGTTGGGTTCGTGAATATTATCTTTTACATAAATTAAGGTTTGTACCATGGCTGTATTCCGTACCCATGTGTACCGGTCTCGCTCAGGTATATATATATTATATACATAATTCCTGGTGTCGATAAATGATGCCGATGTGCCGACAAATATTTCTTTATTTGAATATCTGTAAGTGTGCAATTAATGTCTGATTATTAATATGAATGTGATTCAATAATTTTGTCTCCGTTTCATCAGCCTTATACATTACGCGTCCCCTCTCGTATGGCCTCCCCCATCAAACGTGTCAAGCGACTTGCAACAAGCTTGTCTCGTTGCGTCATCGCCGCTATTTTTATCGGGGCTTTCCCGAGGAATGCGATTTTGCAAGTGGTCAATATAGACATTTTGAGCGGACTTTGAATACTGGAATAGCAAGAAAATATAATAAGTGGTGCAGACACCATGTTCATCCAAGAACTGGCATTCAGGCTTTCGCGGGATGCCCCTTTAATACTTTTAAACTTTGTGAGCCATCTAAATTATTTTCTAACCTTGGACAATCATAAGCTGAACAGTGTTTCAATAACAAATTAAATGGTACAGTCCTGTATAGACATTTTCCTTTCACTTCGACCTTATTTTTCCACTGGGAAAGCCTACCAATCAAAATTCTGAACTTTTTCAAAACAACAGTTTATTAAAGGTGTGTTAAGTCTGAATTTTTCTCCAAAAATGACCTTTTTAATAGCACAAGTGTCAATGTTTTCTACCATAACACAATCGTCTATACCTCATCATTTTTTTCTCTGCCTCTTTTGATGACAGCAACGTCTGTGATTTCCGTAATTCCTGTGACAACTTCTTCACCGATTCATTTTGGTTACTGTAAGTAAAAGTGGAAGCTCTAAGTGACATAATTAAGTACACACAAACATTTCATGTTATACATCGTGACTTTTTAAATCACTACCAGGGGCTATAAAAGAAAACATTCTACATTTAAATGCACATACATATAGTACGAATCAGACAAAAAAATTCTACCATTAAATATCAGTTATGGCATTCAAAAATGAACCTAACACACACACATAGGTGAAAGTAAAAAAATCCTAAAAAACTGAAAATAAATTAAAGTACGAAAAAGCTGAAGAAATGGAAATAAATTTATTTTTAAATTTATCAATAGATACAGTATGCCGAAGAAATGAAATACACTGCATCATACAGCTGTTTCATCCTTATAGGACTCGTCAGTGATGCTAGGGGCCAAAAGATGGTAATTGTCTTAACTAATATAGAAGGACTTAGTGACAAAATGACTGAACAACGGTTAACACAGTGACATCATACAGAGGAAGAAGAAACAGAATTTAAAACAAGATAATTCAACGAATTACAGTCCCCCACCGGGTTGTTATCTCGAGATCCAATAGCAATGAGTGTGAATCTCGAGATGCAATAAGGTCATGTATTTTCTTCAATGTATTGAAAGGTGAAGATGTAGTTTACAGAGACCCGCTTCTATACAGGAACCATCCCATTCTCACTAAATACATGTACACTGTAGGTATACTCTATAAATGATCTCTATATAAAGGACACAAGTCTATGAAGGACACCTTTAGTTTTTCAGGTCAAAATATAGGTCACTGTGACCCGGTTTTGTTACGCGACACACCGCCTTCCCATAGGGAACTATACTACCAAGTACAAAGTTATAATCCTTAATAGTGTAGGAGATAGAGCCCGGACAAGCTTTTACTTAAATGTAGGTCAGAGGTCAAAATATAGCAAAATAAAGGTCACAGTGACCCAGTTTTGGTACGTGACACACCGCCTTCCCACAGGGAACTATACTACCAAGTATAAAGTTCTAATCCTTAATAGTGTAGGAGATAGAACCTGGACAAATTTTTCTTTCTTTAATGTAGGTCAGAGGTCAAAATATAGGTCACAGTGACCCGGTTTTGGTACGCGACACACCGCCTTCCCACGGGGAACCATACTACCAAGTATTAAGTTCTAGTGCTTTATAGTGTAGGAGATAGAGCCCGGACAAACTTTTACTTTAATGTAGGTCAGAGGTCAAAATATAGCAAAATAAAGGTCACAGTGACCCGGTTTTGGTACACGACACACCGCCTTCCCACAAGGAACCATACTACCAAGTATTAAGTTCTAGTCCTTTATAGTGTAGGAGATAGAGCCCGGACAAACTTTTACTTTAATGTAGGTCAGAGGTCAAAATATAGCAAAATAAAGGTCACAGTGACCCAGTTTTGGTACGCGACACACCGCCTTCCCACAGGGAACTATACTACCAAGTATAAAGTTCTAATCCTTAATAGTGTAGGAGATAGAACCTGGACAAATTTTTCTTTTTTTAATGTAGGTCAGAGGTCAAAATATAGGTCACAGTGACCCGGTTTTGGTACGAGACACACCGCCTTCCCACGGGGAACCATACTACCAAGTATTAAGTTCTAGTGCTTTATAGTGTAGGAGATAGAGCCCGGACAAGCTTTTTCTTTAATGTAGGTCAGAGGTCAAAATATAGGTCACAGTGACCCGGTTTTTGTATGCGACACACCGCCTTCCCACAGGGAACCCACACACTTAGTATGAAGTTCCAGTGTCTTATAGTATGGGAGATAGAGCCCGGACAAATAGTGTGCGGAAGGACGGACGGACGGACGGACACAACGCAAACCTATAGTCCCCCCCGGATTCCGGTGGGGGACTAATAATGATGTGTCATGTACAGAAAGGAGAAATGTCGCCTACGCTATGTAACTTTCCAGCTGTCCACGAATGTTACTCGTCGGCATGTGGCCCATCAGGTAGGAAACTGTGTCTTCATGTTTGGCTCGCCTACAAGTAGAGCAATAGTCTCCCTAATCAATTGTGTAAAGACCAAACAGAAACCAGTGTATGGTATCGAGTGATACCAGTATGCAATGTTATAGACGATATTTAAAGTATTAGTAAGTCTGACAACTGTACTTTTTAATATATAAATTACTTTCAACATTTTACAATGAAATACAATAATTTCATCCTCTGATAATTTCAATCAAAGTGTTAAGTTTTTAAATTCAGCATGCCATTGTTTAAATCTGTATAATAATAAAGATTCGATCCCCCACCACTATAATATTTATTTTATACCCATTCATTCTTGGGGGAATGGCAAACTCAAATTGAAACAAAAGTTTACAATATTTCACAAATTAAAGTGATTCTGAAGTCAAGTCTGGTATTAGTGTATTCTTGTTTTGATTTTCAATTTTACATTTTTTGTTCTCTTACAAAAATATCAAATATCATATAAATATCTATGTATTTAAACAATACCCATTACTGTAATTTCTCGCATATTATGTGCACTCGCAACTGTTATTACCACGATGATATTTCAAATAATTCTGAAAATCTCCGAAAAATTAACGATACGTGATCGTGACTTAGTCAAGGTTTTTGATTGTTCTTGCGTATGGTGCGCACCCCCTTCTTGACACTTTCGCTTTTTCCTTTAAAAGTGTGCACTATACGCGAGAAATTACAGTATGTAAGAAATGAAATATTTACACCATTCCAAACAACATCAAAATACCGAAGTTTGACTAAATTTTCAGTCAATAAGCACATCCTATAGTAGAGAAAAACATCTACAGGAAAACATACAAACGCCTTATCGTTTCCTCCTTAGATATTTTGTCTTTTTTCAACACGTCTAACTGTGCTTGGGCACTCGACTGAAGGTGCAGGCGGTTCATCTCCGAACTGCAATAAAACAAAACAGATGACATTTGATTTGACAATATTTGGGAAAATATTCTTGAATTTTGCTTCATTTTGGGAAAATACCACAAATTTTGACTGGGGGAAACAGCCTTTAATTGGCTGTAAAAATGGGCAAACAAAATCACTGTTATCACATTACCTAAATGTCATTGCTGTCAACAATATCAGTAATATTTTAGATCTATACCATAATTAACCCAGTAGGTGGGGGGGGGGGGGGCACCTGTATTAACATATCATGTATCATGGGTGTTGGGGTTAAAACCAGATCTGCCTACCATTCCTTATATCAAATTTCTTTTAATATATGATGGGCGGTCAGGTCTCTCAACAAAGAGGCCCCGCATCCTACCAGCAAAATAGTTTCCCTATCTGCGTGTCTAACCTGAGTTCCCCTTCGTATACCTGCGTGTCCAGTTCTGGCCTTACCTCTTACCCGAGTTCCCATATCTGCGTGTCCAGTTCTGGCCTTACCTGAGTTCCCCTGTCTGTCTGTCCAGTTCTACTATCTATTTTTCTAGTTATCCTGACCCGAGTTCCTTTATCATTGTGCCTTACCTGAGTTCCCCTACCTGAGTTCCCCTATCTGTGTGCCTTACCTGAGTCCACCTACCTGAGTTCCCCAACCTGAGTTCCCCTATCTGTGTGCCTTACCTGAGTTCCCCTACCTGTGTGCCTTACCTGAGTTCCCCTATCTGCGTGCCTTACATGAGTTCCCCTATCTGTGTGCCTTACCTATGTTCCCCTATCTGCATGCCTTACATGAGTTCCTCTATCTGCATGCCTTACCTGAGTTCCCCTATCTGCGTGCCTTACCTGAGTTCTTCTATCTGTGTGCCTTACCTGAGTTCCCCTATCTGTGTGTCTTACCTGAGTTCCCCTATCTGCGTGCCTTACCTGAGTTCCCCTATCTGTTAGCCTTACCTGAGTTCCCCTATCTGTGTGTCTTACCTGAGTTCCCCTTTCTGTGTGCCTTACCCGAGTTCTCCTATCTGTGTGCCTTACCCGAGTTCCCCTATCTGTGTGCCTTACCTGAGTTCCCCTATCTGTGTGCCTTACCCAAGTTCCCCTATCTGCATGCCTTACCTGAGTTCCCCTTTCTGCACGCCTTACCTGAGTTCCCCTATCTGTGTGCCTTACCCAAGTTCCCCTATCTGCATGCCTTACCTGAGTCCCCCTATCTGTGTGCCTTACCTGAGTTCCCTATCTGTGTGCCTTACCTGAGTCCCCCTATCTGTGTGCCTTACCCGAGTCCCCCTATCTGTGTGCCTTACCTGAGTTCCCCTATCTGCGTGCCTTACCTGAGTTCCCCTACCTGTGTGCCTTACCCGAGTTCCCCTATCTGTGTGCCTTACCTGAGTTCCCCTATCTGTGTGCCTTACCAGAGTTCCCATATCTGTGTGCCTTACCTGAGTTCCCCTATCTGTGTGACTTACCTGAGTTCCCCTATCTGTGTGCCTTACCTAAGTCCCCCTATCTGTGTGCCTTACCTGAGTTCCCCTATCTGTGTGTCTTACCTGAGTTCCCCTTTCTGCGTGCCTTACATGAGTTCCCCTTTCTGTGTGCCTTACCTGAGTTCCCCTATCTGTTAGCCTTACCTGAGTTCCCCTATCTGTGAGCCTTACCTGAGTTCCCCTATATGTGTGCCTTACCTGAGTTCCCCTATCTGCTTGCCTTACCCGAGTTCCCATATCTGTGTGACTTACCTGAGTTCCCTCCCCTATCTGTGTGCCTTACCTGAGTTCCCCTACCCGAGTTCCCCTATCTGCGTGTCTTACCTGAGTTCCCCTATTTGCATGCCTTACCTGAGTTCCCCTATCTGTGTGCCTTACCTGAGTTCCCCTATCTGTATGCCTTACCTGAGTTCCTCTATCTGTGTGCCTTACCTAAGTTCCCCTATCTGCGTGCCTTACCTGAGTTCCCCTATCTGCATGCCTTACCTGGGTTCCCCTATCTGCGTGTCTTACCTGAGTTCCCCTATCTGTGTGCCTTACCTGAGTTCCCCTATCTGCCTGCCTTACCTGAGTTTTCCTATCTGTTTGCCTTACCTGAGTTCCCCTATAAGTGTGCCTTACCTGAGTTCCCCTATCTGTGTGCCTTACCTGAGTTCCCCTATCTGCGTGCTTTACCTGAGTACCCCTATATGTGTGCCTTACCCGAGTTCCCTTATCTGCATGCCTTACCTGAGTTCCCCTATCTGCGTGTCCAGCTTGGCCTTGTCCTTGGTGAGCTGTGCTATCTCCTGTTTGGTCTTCTCCACATCTAGTCCTTCCTCTACCATCTGTAGGTCGTGGTCCTAGATACGACAACAAAGCTTATCACCATCTTGATACAAGGGACAACAGGAGAGATTGAACAATTTGGTGAAACTTCTTCAAACATGGATTGAGTTTATCTTAGATTGTCTTACACCTAGCAGGTTTCCTAAGCATTCAATGATGTATCAAAGTCTATCAGTTCACATTTCCTTACAGACAAATCCATTGTTACAAAATGTATACTGCAAACTTTTGTCAAGTGCAATTTTTGTATTATAAGATCAGTGCAATATTCTTTGGAAGTCTAACTGAGCATTAAATGTTTCTGATCATTTATGATCAGGCATGTACTCAGATTGTGTGTTAAATACAGTAGTATTGCTTTTATTATGTACATATCATCTGACATGGTACGTACAGCACGTTTGAGTTCCCGGGTCAGCTGGTCGAGTTTACCAGCCGAAGCCTCCACCTGACTCAGTTTCCTGTTGATTTGCTTCATCTTGTCCGTGTTGTCTCCCTGTCAACACAGTAACCTCTATTAGTACACGTACAAATACTCTCTCCAAGATGAAGTCAACGTCATCAAAACATGATAGCTCTGTACACACTCAACAATAAATTTGACACATGTAAACTAAGCATGAAATAATGAAACTACAGTAATTCACAGGTACTGAGGGAGACAACTCTTACACAAGTCTAAGAAACAATGTTTAAACATGCATCCTTCACTGAAATTTCATAATGAACTTTTCCTACCTTTGAACTGGAGGAGTTCACGTGTCTTTAGGGGTGAATGATCTAATGATGTCAAGATGATTTAATACACTATCTAATGTTTGTACACATTATTAACTAAAAGGGGTGGTCAGGTGGTGCAGTGGATAGCGCATTCGCTTTTCACCATGTCGGACAGGGTTCGATTCCCCTCCATCTGACGTAAAAAGGTATGGGGTCACCTACCAGACCACATAGGTTTTCTCCGGATAGTCCGGTTTCCTCCCACAACAAAACCCCACATGCCCTAACATCTGGGCAAACAAGAGTGATTAATATAAGTTGAATAACTTGCAATTGTTAAAATAAAAAAAATCTATTAATTTATAACAAACTTTTTTTTCAAGTCTATATACTCACCATCATATTTTTTTTAATTCGCTCGTTCTGCTCCAGTTTTGTTTTACTTTCTCTCAAATCATCCATCTTCTGCTGGAGTTCTACTTCTTGTTTTTCAAAGTCTCCCTATGTCATAAATACAAAGGAAGTCTCACTACATACAATAAAACAAAAATGTATTGTGGACGTTAAAGATAAATATTTAGGAACAACTCTGGTTGTGATAAGATTCATCAACTGGCAAAAATTATGTCATCGCTAAAGGTATCCTAATACACTGTTATACCAAGTTAATTTAGCAGCAACTACTGCACTAGTATGCACAAACACACTGACGTACTTAGAAATATGTATCCCTTTTAAATTTGCAAGAGCATTAGTAACATGGCAATTACAACTAGAAAAGTCTGTGAGACGTAAATGCCCCCTTCCCCCATATAAAATAAGTTATTCATGCTTATTACGTATGTGAAGTTTGATGACAATTGGATCAGTAGTTATCTAAATAAGCTGGTTACATTACAATGGGACTTGATGCGTTGCGATGGGATGGGACGTGATGCAACGAAACGTGATGCGATTGGACACGACAGACATGGGTAACACTATATGCCCCCCCCCCCCCCCCCATTTCATGGCAGGGGCATATCAAAGTATATCATACTCCGTCTTAGAAATTGCTCTACTGAGCTAATATGATTTGTAAAAGCACATGACACAAAATAAAAATCCTTGTATCTTGTATTCAAACATTGAACCGAAATGTGAAATTAACTTTACAGACGTCACAGCAAACACCTGAGAACCAACTAAAAGTTTAACATTATGTCGACTGGATAAAAGAGAATGCTCCCTACCTTGAGTTGCTTCCCTTCTTCCACCATTGATAGAAGTTTCCCTCGAATATTTTCCACAAACTGGCGATATTTCTCCTCTGTAATTTCTCCTCTTGAAAAACCTGAAAGAATACATACACAAAGAAAATTATAAGCATTTGTGTGTGCCAATCATAAGAAGTCTATATTTAAGACACTATAATTGGATAAGATATCCCCACTGCAAAACAATTTGTCAAAGAGATTCTGATGTGGGAAATATCAGATAAAGGGTTTAGGACAGCTGAGATGTTTTAAAACAGTTTTCTATTTTCTCACTTCAGAAGAAGCAAGTTCTATATACTGTAAACCAACTTATTTTGTGTGTGATTAATTTACGCATATTTCGCAGGTGATTAAAATTCACGAAAAATAATCGCATCAAAGGAGTTTCAATTAGAGGTATGCCAACTGTAGCAGTAGTGTACTGTATATAGGATTTACGACTTAATTTATCATGAAATTAAAACCCGCGAAATAGTCATTTCATAAAAAATGTGAAATTAAGTCACAGTGAAAATAAGTTGGTTAACAGTAATAAAAAGCGCCCCCTTCATTTCCTCCTGCAACACTAAGTCTATATTAAGATACTTCTTTGAGTAAGATATAATGTCAGAGTTAAACCACATACAATGTACAGTAATGCATGTTTTATAACGAATCTCTTGAGGTCAAGGAAATTAGGTCTTTGTAAGCATAGTTTGTATAACACTTCCCCTGTTCTATCATCTGTATGTTATAATAACATACAGATGATAGGGCAGGGGAATGAAGAACACTGTAATAACAAGGAATTTCTAAAAAACCATGAATTTCTAAAAACCATGAATTTGTTATAACAATGAATTTGTAATAACCATGAATTTGTAATAACTGAATTTGGTATAACCATGAATTTGTAATAACCATGAATTTGTAATAACCATGAATTTGGTATAACCATGAATTTGTTATAACCATGAATTTGGTATAACCACGAATTTGTTATAACCATGGATCTGTTATAATCATGAATGTGTTATAACTATGAATTTGTTATAACCATGAATTTGTTTTAACCACGAATTTGTAATAACCATGAATTTGTAATAACCATGAATTTGTAACAACCATGAATTTGTTGTATATGTGTTCATATATAAACATATTTTACTGCACTTCTACTATTGGTTTAGTAATCTATCACTCACTGAGTTTAATGTGTTGGACTACATTGTGGTAATTTCTGATAAGTTACAGTAATGTATACAAACCATCAAAGTCATACTTCTCAGCCATCTGTCGAATCAATGCATCCCGTCTCTTGGTGTTTTCTTCATGATTCTAAAACAAATATTCTCATATAATGTATTCTTCATGATAGCCAATAAACAAAATTTTTGTAGTTTTATATTATGTTAATGAAATCAGGGCCATTATGCATTGGTTCTCATTTGAAAGGGTTGCCTTTTTAGTATAGAAGTATAGAGGAAATTCAGTGAAACAATAGGTCTTCTTTGTAAACAAGAGCTGCTTTCCTTCTGTGTAAGGTACATTTCCTTTATACATGTGCCGTCATTAAACTGAAAACGCTTAGCAAACTAATGATACGGCAATGGTGTTGCCTACCAAAATGGGATGCAACAGTTGTTAATAAAGCCTTCTTCACAGAAGTGTTCTGCATTGACGAACATGAACAGTAAATTTTTCATTCACAACAGATTATTTATCTGAAATTTGTTAATCAGTCATCCTCATATTTTGACATAAACATTGATATCAGATAATTTCAATATTTGTTGAAATTATTATACCTAATGCAAATTTAAATGCACAGGTCTACTGGGTAAAATAGCATTAATCTTTAATGTTTCTAATATGCCCAGTAGTAATTTCTGGTCACTTTGACACCTAACTACAATTAATGTAGTCTCTACAGTAGATTTGAATCAAAACGACATGTTTCCTTTTCGGTATGGATACAAAACTGAGGTGTTGAGCTTTTTTAATCAACAGGAACTAGGAACTGCCTTCCTATCCGATCAGATGTTATTTCTTGGCGTGCCTTCCTATACGATCAGATGTGATGTCTGGGCGTGCCTACCTGGGCTTCCTGCTCCATCTTGCTAACGTCCACGAGCGTATCATTTTTGTTTCTGACCACCCGGTCTATATCTCTTGACAAGTCCTCCTTCCTGTGTTGATACTGGTCAAACAAGATGAAAAATATTAACATGGTTGGGCTGTTAAAATCATTTCCAGTGAAAACGTATACAATTTGACTCATTTAATAATAATAATAGTCTTTATTTATACTTGATAACAAAATGAGTCAAAGACTCGTCTTACTTTTTGTCAAGTATACATAAAATATACAGTATTTACAAATGAAATTCTTAAAAATTAAAATTATTAAAAGCAACAAATAAACTTGTCTAAAGTCATTTTTCAAAAGTCTATCTGTTTTGATAGTCCTTCACATTATTACTTTATTTGAAGAAGGCTGTTTATTTTTCCAAATTATTATTCATTGCTTCCACTGAACAATTTAAATATAATAACTCATAACTTCTGATTACTTCTATATTATTTATTTAAGGTGTAATTGTGAAACTTATTAATTTCCTGTGGTTTAAAGTTTAACATCCTTGTAATGTCTAAGGTAATATTGCTGAAGGAGACATCACCAAAAATAAGTGAGAAGGTAGTAAAGAAAGAAAACAAAATGTCACCTGATAAGAACACCTGCAGCAATATCTAGTCAATGACTTCCATTCCGATATTTATTATACGACTGTCCCTATCTTACCTCCTGTAGCTTTTCTTCTCTCTCCTGGACCTTGCTCTGAAAATCTGCCAGAACTTTTTTCAGTTCTTCTGTGGAGCCTTTAGGAAAACGTAAGAAAGATATGATCACATGTATATCTTAAAAGAAACTATATCTTTTCATTACTAATAAAGGGTTTATTAGGTTGTAGGTTGAGAAAATTATGAGTATCAATTTTGAAGTTTTTATTTTTTTTTATATTTACTACCTGTAATCATTTTACCTGCCTAACAACTTTGATATATTACAACATACATATTGCAGACCTGTTTACCCCCAAGTAAGATAGAGTGTAATAGATATATTGTAAAATTGTAATGATGGTGTACTCGTACAAACGGCCCATCCATGCCAGAATAGTTTTTCCCAGGTTGCCTGAGATGCCTCTTCCTGCATCCTGAGCAGTTTTAGATGCCTTCATAAAGCTTATTGTTTAGGCTGATATTTCAACTGTTTTTTTTTTCAAATATATAAAAATTATGTTTATATAGTCTTACTTGAAAAGAGGTGTTTTTATTAAACTGATATACTTTTTGCCAATTTTTCCAGATACCAACAGTATGCACACTTGTTCATGCCCAAGGGAATTAGTCAACAATAATGTCAACCATTCACAAAATTTAATACTGATCATAAACAATATTGCTTCTGCTCATGATCTTACAATGTAATTCACAGTAAATAGAGTATAAAACTTGTTGATTTAGTACATATGGCCTTATTACCTATGCCACTCAATTAAGAACTTTTCAATAATATAATCTGTGAAATTAATAATGCACTAATTACCTGGGTAAGTAAATATGACCACATTGGCTATCACAATAACACCCAGTAACTTTTGATTGAACAGTTGAATACAGCTCCGCACGATTAAATCATAATGTATATACGACCAAAGACCTTAGCAAAGTCTAGAAAATATAGCCACCTTGCCGATGATATTAACTAGATTACAATTATGAAATGTGTTTTTCTTTGAACATGTCTCTGGTAATCAAACATCCCAGCATGACCACAAGAATTGCAGATGGAACAAAATAATGCACAAACGTCTCCTGTTTTAGAAGAAACAATGCAGTTATATGTCGCATGGCATTCCATGATATTGGCCTAGGACTGCAGATTTAGTTTTTAAAGTTCATTTGCTTCGTTGAAATTATCATCAGTTGCCTCAGCAGGTTTTGTGGTTTGATGTGCAGCAATTGAATGTCACCCTCATGTTTTACTATCGGAATGCCTCTAACATGAACGTCATTAACATGATGTGAAAGAATCTAGAGGATATTGAATGCTTTCAATCAACAAAACGCTTTACAATGCCATTCAGTACTTGTACAACACAAGCCTTTTCATGACTATGACTTTGGGTGCGGTTGATTGACGACAATTGTTGGTATGCTCAATATGAATACGCCGAGTAGGAGGAACTTTATACAAAAACAAAAGCATCAAGAAATTCTTTCCATTTAGCGTTAGTTTTCCAAACTAAGCGTAATTAGTCATCAATTAGCGTAAAAAATACACCGAAAGCTTAGAGGTAAACAGGTCTGATATTGTTGAAAGTACTTTTTAAATGTTAACATTTCTAAGATTTTACCTTGGAATTCATTTTCAATATTTTCCTGTAATTCATCAGCTGCCTTCTCCATCTGCTTTAGCTCACTCTGGTGCTTTGCTGAAACACAGACAGACATGGCATATTATTGAACTAGTCAGTATTGTACATGTATCTCACATACTGAACATAAGTGTAGGATTATTATGATATGAATATTCACAAAAGATTTTAATATGAATATTTGTGAGAATTCATAAGATTTGATAAATACTGTATATTAAGGGTGCCTGTAAATAAGCCCCCTCCCTAAATTTTGTCTCTCTTTCAAAAAGAAAGATGATTTTTGTTAAAATGTAAGCCTCTGAACATAAATAATATCTAACTAGTTGCAAAAAGATATGTCTGTATGACTAAACTTGAAATAAACCAATGTATAGCTGATGATAAAGAACACCTTGCTTTCATGTTATTTGCTGATTAGTCAATAATTTGCTTATCTTTTCAACGATGAATCATTAAGATCTAATATATATTACTTGACAAATCAACATGAATATATTACCCTAAGAAAGGGACCAATCGTTCATGAAAATACTTACTAACATCTGTTTGTATTTTGTAGATTTCACCTGCTTTTACACTGATTTGTTCTAATTTTTCCTGAATTAAAAAAATTAAAGATCAATTTATACATCCTAGAAACCATAAATAAACAAAACCATTTTTAAACAAACATCATACCTTAGTGCTTAAAAACAAAATTCGTGATTATTCCACATTTTTTATTATTAGAAATAATTAATTTCTGTAAATGTAAATATTTTAGCAGTAACCTATTTATTTGTTGCGCCGAAAACATTTTGCTAAATTATGATTGTGCTAATTACAGCTACTCAGTATAACAAGTATTGTGAGTACGACAAAGTTCATCATGATCATTGCGCTTATCTGTTGAAATTTGCTTATCCGTTAAAATTTAGGTGCACCAAATATTTACAGAGTAAAAACTTACTATGGGTATTCTATATGTCCTGAGCCCAATTCACCAATAGCTTACAGACTTTATACAGCACCTACCCTGTTAAATGATTGACCGAACCAATATACCCCAAGATAATCTCCTCCACTTTGACTACTGAGTTTATTACCTCGATTGGTACCAACTTCTCCGCCACTTTGACTACAGAGGTTAATTACCTCGATTGGTACCAACTTCTCCGCCACTTTGACTACTGAGTTAATTACCTCGATCGGTACCAACTTCTCGGCCACTTTGACTACAGAGGTTTATTACCTCGATTGGTACCAACTTCTCGGCCACTTTGACTACAGAGTTTATTACCTCGATTGGTACCAACTTCTCCGCCACTTTGACTACAGAGGTTAATTACCTCGATTGGTACCAACTTCTCGGCCACTTTGACTACTGAGGTTAATTACCTCGATTGGTACCAACTTCTCGGCCACTTTGACTACTGAGGTTTATTACCTCGATCGGTACCAACTTCTCCGCCACTTTGACTACTGAGGTTTATTACCTCGATCGGTACCAACTTCTCCGCCACTTTGACTTCAGAGGTTTATTACCTCGATTGGTACCAACTTCTCCTCCACTTTGACTACAGAGTTAATTACCTCGATCGGTACCAACTTCTCCTCCACTTTGACTACAGAGTTTATTACCTCGATTGGTACCAACTTCTCCTCCACTTTGACTACAGAGGTTAATTACCTCGATTGGTACCAACTTCTCCTCCACTTTGACTACAGAGTTAATTACCTCGATTGGTACCAACTCCTCCGCCACTTTGACTACTGAGTTAATTACCTCGATCGGTACCAACTTCTCTGCCACTTTGACTACTGAGTTTATTACCTCGATTGGTACCAACTTCTCCGCCACTTTGACTACAGAGGTTAATTACCTCGATCGGTACCAACTTCTCCTCCACTTTGACTACAGAGGTTAATTACCTCGATCGGTACCAACTTCTCCTCCACTTTGACGACAGAGTTAACTAGAACTGTAAGACGATGGCTGACTAATACCCCCCCGCTACCTCTTATTAGAGGTGTCTGACATGTTTTTGAAAAAAACATGATGTAGTACAAGTTGTATATAACATGCATTATATAATGTCAACAGTCAGCAGAATTTTAAAAGCCGAACGGACAAATTTTAACCTGTGTATAGTAATCCTCAACATTACTTACTGCGAAGTTTCATTGAAAATGACCCAGTAGTTTAGAAGAAGTGGTCCAGACATCATGTTATTACGGAAACCTGTGTATAGTCACCTCATTACCATGGCAACCAAAATTTTGACAAACGAAACCCTGTATGCAAATCTATACATGGTCCCCAACAATACTGCAAAGTTTCACTGAAATTGATCCAGTAGTTTAGGAGGAGTTGTCCGGACAACACATTATAATGGAAACCTGTGTATAGTGACCTAGTTACCATGGCAACCAAAATTTTGACAAACAAAACTCTGCATGCACATCTACACATGGTCCCCAACAATACTGCCAAGTTTCATTAAACTCGATCCAGTGGTTTATAGGAAGTTGTCCGGACAACACGTTATTACGGAAACCTGTGTATAGTGACCTGGTTACCATGGCAACCAAAATTTTGACAAACGAAACTCTGCATGCACATCTACACATGGTCCCCAACAATACTGCCAAGTTTTATTGAAATCGATCCAGTAGTTTAGGAGGAGTTGTCCGGACAACATTTTATTATGGAAACCTGTGTATAGTGACCTGGTTACCATGGCAACCAAAATTTTGACAAACGAAACTCTGCATGCACATCTACACATGGTCCCCAACAATACTGCCAAGTTTTATTGAAATCGATCCAGTAGTTTAGGAGGAGTTGTCCGGACAACATTTTATTATGGAAACCTGTGTATAGTGACCTGGTTACCATGGCAACCAAAATTTTGACAAACAAAACCCTGCATGCACATCTACACATGGTCCCCAACAATACTGCCAAGTTTTATTGAAATCGATCCAGTAGTTTAGGAGGAGTTGTCCGGACAACATTTTATTATGGAAACCTGTGTATAGTGACCTGGTTACCATGGCAACCAAAATTTTGACAAACGAAACCCTGCATGCACATCTACACATGGTCCCCAACAATACTGCCAAGTTTTATTGAAATCGATCCAGTAGTTTAGGAGGAGTTGTCCGGACAACATTTTTCTACGGACAGACGGACAGATGGACAGACAGACGGACAGACAGACAAGCTGATTCCAGTATACCCCCCCTTACTTCGTTGCGGGGGGGTATAATTACCTCGATCGGTACCAACTTCTCCTCCACTTTGACTACAGAGTTTATTACCTCGATTGGTACCAACTTCTCCTCCACTTTGACTACAGAGGTTAATTACCTCGATCGGTACCAACTTCTCCGCCACTTTGACTACATAGGTTAATTACCTCGATCGGTACCAACTTCTCCTCCACTTTGACTACAGAGTTTATTACCTCGATTGGTACCAACTTCTCCTCCACTTTGACTACAGAGGTTAATTACCTCGATTGGTACCAACTTCTCCTCCACTTTGACTACAGAGTTAATTACCTCGATTGGTACCAACTCCTCCGCCACTTTGACTACTGAGTTAATTACCTCGATCGGTACCAACTTCTCTGCCACTTTGACTACTGAGTTTATTACCTCGATTGGTACCAACTTCTCCGCCACTTTGACTACAGAGGTTAATTACCTCGATCGGTACCAACTTCTCCTCCACTTTGACTACAGAGGTTAATTACCTCGATCGGTACCAACTTCTCCTCCACTTTGACTACAGAGGTTAATTACCTCGATCGGTACCAACTTCTCCTCCACTTTGACGACAGAGTTAACTAGAACTGTAAGCCGATGGCTGACTAATACCCCCCCGCTACCTCTTATTAGAGGTGTCTGACATGTTTTTGAAAAAAACATGATGTAGTACAAGTTGTATATAACATGCATTATATAATGTCAACAGTCAGCAGAATTTTAAAAGCCGAACGGACAAATTTTAACCTGTGTATAGTAATCCTCGACATTACTTACTGCGAAGTTTCATTGAAAATGACCCAGTAGTTTAGAAGAAGTGGTCCAGACATCATGTTATTACGGAAACCTGTGTATAGTCACCTCATTACCATGGCAACCAAAATTTTGACAAACGAAACCCTGTATGCAAATCTATACATGGTCCCCAACAATACTGCCAAGTTTCACTGAAATTGATCCAGTAGTTTAGGAGGAGTTGTCCGGACAACACATTATAATGGAAACCTGTGTATAGTGACCTAGTTACCATGGCAACCAAAATTTTGACAAACAAAACTCTGCATGCACATCTACACATGGTCCCCAACAATACTGCCAAGTTTCATTAAACTCGATCCAGTGGTTTATAGGAAGTTGTCCGGACAACACGTTATTACGGAAACCTGTGTATAGTGACCTGGTTACCATGGCAACCAAAATTTTGACAAACGAAACTCTGCATGCACATCTACACATGGTCCCCAACAATACTGCCAAGTTTTATTGAAATCGATCCAGTAGTTTAGGAGGAGTTGTCCGGACAACATTTTATTATGGAAACCTGTGTATAGTGACCTGGTTACCATGGCAACCAAAATTTTGACAAACGAAACTCTGCATGCACATCTACACATGGTCCCCAACAATACTGCCAAGTTTTATTGAAATCGATCCAGTAGTTTAGGAGGAGTTGTCCGGACAACATTTTATTATGGAAACCTGTGTATAGTGACCTGGTTACCATGGCAACCAAAATTTTGACAAACAAAACCCTGCATGCACATCTACACATGGTCCCCAACAATACTGCCAAGTTTTATTGAAATCGATCCAGTAGTTTAGGAGGAGTTGTCCGGACAACATTTTATTATGGAAACCTGTGTATAGTGACCTGGTTACCATGGCAACCAAAATTTTGACAAACGAAACCCTGCATGCACATCTACACATGGTCCCCAACAATACTGCCAAGTTTTATTGAAATCGATCCAGTAGTTTAGGAGGAGTTGTCCGGACAACATTTTTCTACGGACAGACGGACAGATGGACAGACAGACGGACAGACAGACAAGCTGATTCCAGTATACCCCCCCTAACTTCGTTGCGGGGGGGTATAATTACCTCGATCGGTACCAACTTCTCCTCCACTTTGACTACAGAGTTTATTACCTCGATTGGTACCAACTTCTCCTCCACTTTGACTACAGAGGTTAATTACCTCGATCGGTACCAACTTCTCCGCCACTTTGACTACATAGGTTAATTACCTCGATCGGTACCAACTTCTCCTCCACTTTGACTACTGAGTTTATTACCTCGATCGGTACCAACTTCTCCTTCACTTTGACTACAGAGTTTATTACCTCGATCGGTACCAACTTCTCCTTCACTTTGACTACAGAGTTTATTACCTCGATCGGTACCAACTTCTCCGCCACTTTGACTACAGAGGTTTATTACCTCGATCGGTACCAACTTCTCCTTCACTTTGACTACAGAGGTCAATTACCTCGATCGGTACCAACTTCTCCTCCACTTTGACTACAGAGGTTAATTACCTCGATTGGTACCAACTTCTCCTCCACTTTGACTACTGAGTTTATTACCTCGATTGGTACTAACTTCTCCGCCACTTTGACTACAGAGGTTAATTACCTCGATTGGTACCAACTTCTCCGCCACTTTGACTACTGAGTTTATTACCTCGATTGGTACCAACTTCTCCGCCACTTTGACTTCAGAGGTTAATTACCTCGATCGGTACCAACTTCGCCGCCACTTTGACTACAGAGGTTTATTACCTCGATTGGTACCAACTTCTCCGCCAGTTTGACGACAGAGTTTATTACCTCGATTGGTACCAACTTCTCCTCCACTTTGAATACAGAGTTTATTACCTCGATTGGTACCAACTTCTCCCCCACTTTGACTACTGAGTTTATTACCTCGATTGGTACTAACTTCTCCGCCACTTTGACTACAGAGGTTAATTACCTCGATTGGTACCAACTTCTTCGCCACTTTGACTACAGAGTTTATTACCTCGATTGGTACCAACTTCTCCGCCATTCTGACTACAGAGTTTATTACCTCGATCGGTACCAACTTCTCAGCCACTTTGACTACAGAGGTTATTACCTCGATTGGTACCAACTTCTCGGCCACTTTGACTACAGAGTTTATTACCTCGATCGGTACCAACATCTCCGCCACTTTGACTACAGAGTTTATTACCTCGATCAGTACCAAATTCTCAGCAACTTTGACTACAGAGGTTATTACCTCGATTGGTACCAACTTCTCGGCGACTTTGACTACAGAGGTTAATTACCTCGATTGGTACCAACTTCTCGGCCACTTTGACTACTGAGTTTATTACCTCGATTGGTACCAACTTCTCCTCCACTTTGACTACAGAGTTTATTACCTCGATTGGTACCAACTTCTCTGCCACTTTGACTACAGAGGTTTATTACCTCGATCGGTACCAACTTCTCTGCCACTTTGACTACTGAGTTTATTACCTCGATCGGTACCAACTTCTCCGCCACTTTGACTAGAGTTTATTACCTCGATTGGTACCAACTTCTCCGCCAGTTTGACTACAGAGTTTATTACCTCGATCGGTACCAACTTCTCCGCCACTTTGACTACAGAGTTTATTACCTCGATTGGTACCAACTTCTCCGCCAGTTTGACTACAGAGGTTATTACCTCGATCGGTACCAACTTCTCTGCCACTTTGACTACAGTGTTTATTACCTCGATTGGTACCAACTTCTCCTCCACTTTGACTACAGAGGTTAATTACCTCGATTGGTACCAACTTTTCCGCCACTTTGACTTCAGAGGTTTATTACCTCGATTGGTACGAACTTCTCCACCACTTTGACTACAGAGGTTAATTACCTCGATCGGTACCAACTTCTCCTCCACTTTGACTACAGAGGTTAATTACCTCGATTGGTACCAACTTCTCCGCCACTTTGACTATAGAGGTTAAATACCTTGATCGGTACCAACTTCTCCGCCACTTTGACTAGAGTTAATTACCTCGATCGGTACCAACTTCTCCGCCACTTTGACTAGAGTTAATTACCTCGATTGGTACCAACTTCTCCGCCACTTTGACTACAGAGTTAATTACCTCGATCGGTACCAACTTCTCTGCCACTTTGACTACAGAGGTTAATTACCTCGATTGGTACCAACTTCTCTGCCACTTTGACTACAGAGTTTATTACCTCAATCGGTACCAACTTCTCCGCCACTTTGACTGCAGAGGTTAATTACCTCGATTGGTACCAACTTCTCTGCCACTTTGACTACAGAGTTTATTACCTCAATCGGTACCAACTTCTCCGCCACTTTGACTACAGAGTTTATTACCTCAATCGGTACCAACTTCTCCGCCACTTTGACTGCAGAGGTTAATTACCTCAATCGGTACCAACTTCTCTGCCACTTTGACTACAGAGTTTATTACCTCAATCGGTACCAACTTCTCCGCCACTTTGACTACAGAGTTTATTACCTCGATTGGTACCAACTTCTCCTCCACTTTGACTACAGAGGTTAATTACCTCGATTGGTACCAACTTCTCCGCCACTTTGACTTCAGAGGTTTATTACCTCGATTGGTACCAACTTCTCCACCACTTTGACTACAGAGGTTAATTACCTCGATCGGTACCAACTTCTCCTCCACTTTGACTACAGAGGTTAATTACCTCGATTGGTACCAACTTCTCCGCCACTTTGACTATAGAGGTTAAATACCTCGATCGGTACCAACTTCTCCGCCACTTTGACTAGAGTTAATTACCTCGATTGGTACCAACTTCTCTGCCACTTTGACTACAGAGTTTATTACCTCGATCGGTACCAACTTCTCTGCCACTTTGACTACAGAGGTTAATTACCTCGATTGGTACCAACTTCTCTGCCACTTTGACTACAGAGTTTATTACCTCAATCGGTACCAACTTCTCCGCCACTTTGACTGCAGAGGTTAATTACCTCGATTGGTACCAACTTCTCTGCCACTTTGACTACAGAGTTTATTACCTCAATCGGTACCAACTTCTCCGCCACTTTGACTGCAGAGGTTAATTACCTCGATCGGTACCAACTTCTCCGCCACTTTGACTACAGAGGTTAATTACCTCGATCGGTACCAACTTCTCCTTCACTTTGACTACAGAGGTTAATTACCTCGATTGGTACCAACTTCTCCACCACTTTGACTACTGAGTTAATTACCTCGATTGGTACCAACTTCTCCGCCACTTTGACTACAGAGGTTAATTACCTCGATTGGTACCAACTTCTCCGCCACTTTGACTACAGAGGTTAATTACCTCGATTGGTACCAACTTCTCCGCCACTTTGACTACAGAGTTTATTACCTCGATCGGTACCAACTTCTCCACCACTTTGACTACAGAGGTTTATTACCTCGATTGGTACCAACTTCTCCGCCACTTTGACGACAGAGTTTATTACCTCGATCGGTACCAACTTCTCCACCACTTTGACTACTGAGGTTAATTACCTCGATTGGTACCAACTTCTCAGCCACTTTGACTACAGAGGTTTATTACCTCGATTGGTACCAACTTCTCCGCCACTTTGACTACTGAGTTTATTACCTCGATTGGTACGAACTTCTCCACCACTTTGACTACAGAGTTTATTACCTCGATCGGTACGAACTTCTCCGCCAGTTTGACTACTGAGTTTATTACCTCGATCGGTACCAACTTCTCCGCCACTTTGACTACAGAGTTTATTACCTCGATTGGTACCAACTTCTCCGCCACTTTGACTACAGAGTTTATTACCTCGATCGGTACCAACTTCTCCGCCACTTTGACTACTGAGTTTATTACCTCGATTGGTACCAACTTCTCCTCCACTTTGACTACAGAGTTTATTACCTCGATCGGTACCAACTTCTCCTCCACTTTGACTACAGAGGTTAATTACCTCGATCGGTACCAACTTCTCCTACACTTTGACTACAGAGGTTTATTACCTCGATCGGTACCAACTTCTCGGCCACTTTGACTACAGAGGTTAATTACCTCGATTGGTACCAACTTCTCCGCCACTTTGACCACCGATTCCTTGGATGCTTCTAGCTTCATCTCCAGTTCATTCATGTCAGCGTCCAGCTGTGGCAGAAATTTAAAGGATATCTCATATAAGTTTACAGTTACTAGAAATTGAAACTCTATTTTAACAACTAGTGAAGTTTTTCAAGTGATACAAATTCTGACTTGCTAAAAATCAGACTCATTCACTAGGCTTTTTTCTTACCCTGAATGAAACTCCAAACAAATAAAACCAAAAAGAAAGACAATCCAAATAAAACACAATCAATCAATAATGCAATTGCAGGAATTTAAAATATCTTCAAGAAAACATTTGTTCAATATTGTATTGTCAAAGGAATAAATTCAAATCAAATCAAAACTGCTGTTAATTTTTCTAATAAATATTATGAACGAGCAGGATTTTATCAGGGGGTTCTGTGAAACATTTTATCAGGGGGTTCTGTGAAACAGACACTGGGGTGAAATTATTATTTTGAGAACTCAGATTTATTTTAATTGGTGCAAATATGTTTTTTAGGTTTCCTCATTGGGAATTTTACAAGGGTCAATTAACACATTTTTGTTAATTAGGAATGGGACGTTAAACACCTGATAAGTTCAGTCAAGTTGTATGTCATTAGCTTTTATATGGTCACAGGTGTATATTTCAACGAAGGGAGACAACTCCTAGAGTAACACCAAACATCCTGTCACCAATGGCAGTACTCCAATAACATACCTGTGCTGCCTTATCTTTGTGCTGTTTGAAGTAGGTGATATCTTGTCTCAGCAATTTCAAGTCTGTGTCCTGTAAATAAAAGTACAAAATAATCTTTGATTCATTTTTACTAGGATATATATCATAAGGGGCTATAAATGATTGAATTACATCTATACAGGAAACAATCAAATAAAGGTGAAATCTCTGTTTGTGATCTTAAGACATTTGACAAATGAAACTTTCATCTCAAATTGTCCGATTCAAAATACTCGGTAAATGTTGAGTTTCATGAAAACTAATCAAGTTGCTAGACTTATACAAAATCATGAATATGTCTTTTACAACCCTTCAAACTTATAGCTGCCTTAAACATTTGCAACTTTGACTAAATTGAACTGAAAACACATGCTATCACAACTCAGTGATGCCAAAATGTATACCTCACATTTATCTATACAGACAAACTTCGTTTTCTTAAATTTGTATAACTCAAAGACCCATTTAATTCAAGTATTTTTCATTGATCCCTGCCAAATTTTATATAAAACATTCAAACTTGATTACTCAATAATTCCGAAGTTTTCCCACAGTCCACTGACTTTGCTTTATTGAGGTGAGACTGAATATTGAAATTATTATTTAAATATTTATATTTATAAACACCAGATCTCTGAGGAGGGATTGGTTTGTAGATTTCATGTATAACCTGGGTTTTTTTCAGCTTCATTATCGTGTCCAGAGCCTTCACGTATCTGGTGGAGGCAAAGATGGCGTCAAACTTCTCCTTCAGTGACTTCCCCTCGCTGAGCGGCCAGTTGGCTTCCTCCTGGTGACAGAAGATCACATTCTCCAGTACTGGCTTCGACACACCGAGCGATGTTATCATCTGAAACGACAAAACAAAATGTTTACTGGACAACAAATTGAATTACACACTTAAACATACCAAGGAAAGATTTCATTACATTTATCATAGAAAAATATCACAACTTAGCTTTATATTCTTTATATTGTAAATGTGTCCCTTTTTTGTCCATGTGTCAGTTTCTCATTTTTGCACTGAAGCTTAATTGTCAATTCAATAAGATCATTTCTGATGGATTTTCTGTCCTTGCCAAAGTGGCCATTGCATAAGTGTGATAGTAAGGATGGACTAATTATTTCACATGATTTTTTAAAAATATATTTTGAGTGGAAAAATTCTTAATACCAAAATTAGAACCACTTGGCGGAAACATGTGTTAACAACATTTCATCAGTTTTTTTTTATTCAATTTCACTGATTGGAAAATATGCCCAAAATGATCTTAATCTTCATACAGGTTTACTTCAATGTTGATACTAGAACTAAGCTATAAATTAATCATAATCACCTCTCGATCCATCTCAGCACACTTAGAACTGATACTTTTCTTCTCTCCCGCTGCATCTCTCCTTGTAATCACTCCCTCGAGTGTCCGCATCGTGATATTCTTAAGCTGTAAATTAAGATTTAAGACAGTTTAGTCACCATCCATTCCAGTTTCCCTATTTCTTTCAGAAAAACTCTACATTTTTTCTAACATAAGTATTCTAGTACCGGGTAATTTAATTGTGGCTCATTTCAAGCTGATTTTAATAAACAAATATTATATTCAGTTGATCAATCTCAATGAGTTCAAAACGCTAATTAACAATTACATGTATTATGAAGTTTTCTTCATAAGACCAAAAAAATATAGCTATGTGATAACTTTCCGCAGAAATCACCAAAGTGGCAATGTGAATCTGTATTAGTGTAATATACGTGTATGGGTACCTTCTGTGTGACCTGTAAACTCCTCTGTACAATCACTGTTTGTCTGGCAACATCCTTGACCTGTAACCTGATCTGACCTTTGACCTCCCTTTCATGAGCAACCTGCAAAATATATATCCTAATAAAAATATATGGAAACTTATATATAGAAATAACTAAATGTTAAAAGAAGGGCATATGAGGTATCATTTAAGTCAAGCACATTGCGTTAATCTATAAAGTTAAAGCACAAAGTATGCATAGTTTACCAAAGACTTAACACTGGGGAGGGGAGGATTGGGGTTAATTTTATAATAAATGACTGCAGATTAATATAAAAATTGTGCACCTCACCTTTGGATCATGAACAAATGCTCCGCCTTTTGATCCTGGAGGCATCACCCCGGTAGTCATATACTTCAGACATTCTATGACAGTCTGCAATAATAAAAACAAATTACACTGTATAATGGACTTTATATCCCTAAGGTTTGTACGTCTTTATAGAATATCTAGGGTTCTTGTAATTACCAGGTATACCGGTTACTCTATATACCTTACCGGGTATCTACCTGTATATTACTGAGATAAAACATTCTGAAACATAGACGATCAAAAAAGCAAAGAATAAGATCATGAGATTTAGTGATCGGCTGTCACAGGATCTCTAAGTTATTGTGTATTTATTCTGCAATTTCATTTTTAGTGCTAAAACTATGAGTCGTTTTTGCGTCTATTGCTGCAACTATTCTGTGACCTTTGATTCAACTTAACAACATAATTTGTCCATAAAACACGACATTTACAGCTTACCTATAATTTTTAAACCAGACAGTTACCGACCTATACTTAGTGACCTGTTAGTTCTCGGCCCTCATCATCATCCATTAAAGATGACCTACATGGATTGCTTTCACCATTTTGGCTATGTGTCAGGGCTTAATCACCTCTCTTTTAAGGTCCGGTAAAGGACCCATTCCCAATGAAAAAAAAGGTGTGATTTTTCCCGAAATTTCCTCTTAAAAATTCCCAATTCAGACACTTGAACATTTTTTTTGTGGTTTTACATGCTTGGGGAGCTTCTTGTGACATTAAGTTTAAAAAGAAACAAGAAAGATGGGCTGTAAATGTCATGAGTATTGACACTGCTTTAAATAGCAATTCAGAAATGAAAAAAATGTATTAAGTTGTGATAAAAGTGTTTTTCAAAATTTCCCAAATAGCTGTTATGTTGATCAATTTTTCCCAATTTGATCTCGGGGTCCGATTCCCAAAACCCCTGATAAAGCCCTGTGTGTACATGTTAACAATCTTTATTCTGTATAAACCTGTTTATAGATAAGTTTTATTTGATTTATGCAAGTCCTAGAGTCCTGGATATGTATTTATTGTATTTATGAAATAATTGTTAATAAATCATTATGATATGAGTAACTGATAAAAAAATACTTGAAAACATCTATAGGTTGTAATTTGCATAAACCAAACTCTGAGTTTCATTTCAACACAAAAAAATGTGCAAAGCACATGAGGCTTATTTACATAATTAAATTTTGTATCCCTTCCAACATATTTTAAAACAATCATTTATTAGACTTAAACACAAACATGTATCTAGCTTGACTTCTATCTTAAGTCTTATATGACATTGACATATGTAAATGTCTGAAGCATTACATATACTCAAATAGCAATTCAAACAAGCATGCATCAAGCAATACTATCACAATTTCACAATATATGGCTCCAACAACTACCCTAATAGATAAAATAAAGACATCATTATCATTATGTAACAGGAAAGATCAGTGTGTTTCCACTGGGATAGTACCCTCAATCTCCAGGTTCCTAGTCCGACATGCACTCTACCACGTCACTGAGCTAAAGGGAAATTCCCTCTACAATGTAGCTCGAAGCCAGGTGACCTAAATTTTATTTACAACCAAATTCTGCAACACATAAAATTAATGTAGTGGTATTGGACTGAGTCCATCATTGATGGTCTAGCTCAACTTGGTAGACTGTTTAATTGTATAGAGTTTTAGTTGGAAGGCCCTCGGTCTGGTTTAAACCCCCGTCTGGCTGCTACTTTTTGTCTTCTGTTACAACAATTAGCAAGCTTGCAATTGCCAAAACATTAGGATTTTGATTAGCAAGGCAGGGCTTTTTCTGGGGTCTCCCAGGGGCCGATATAAGGCCCCATTCCCAATGAGATTTTGGCTTCAATTTTCCCAATTTGGGTTTTATTTTCCCAATCAGTTGACTAGACTAAATTCAAGTCTGTAATTTCCTTAAAGTTTCTGAAAGTTATGTGAAAACTTGTACACTGCATTGACTGCAAACAATAAAGACAAAAACGATGTATTTCTTGCAGTTTAATATCATATATACAACATGTATATTAATAGATTATTTTTATTCAAGGATTTTTCGTTGTTGATATAACGATGATTTTTCCCAAGTTCGATCAGGGGGCCTTTTTCCCAATTTACCTAGAAAAAGCCCTGCAAGGGCAGGGATATCTTAACTTAAGGTGTAAATAGTTGTGCTTTTGAGGCAAAAACTTGTGGAGGGCATATAGGTGTTAACATTTAACCTCTAATGAGGGAGATCTCACTTATTTCATATTTCCAATGAGGAAAAAAGTGCATGAAATGGGACTGAAACTGCATTGCTCAATTTGTCTTTCCCATTTTATGTATCAAAATAACCTCAAAAAGTATTCAATTGACCAAGACACACCTGTTATGGTCATTACACATAACCTGCAGTAACTATATATGAGATCATTTGACCACAGGATGTCGATTTTGAGTTTGTGTGAGTTTGGACTACGATGAGGGAGATTGGTAAATTTTGGTCAAAATGAGGAAGACTCCTTTGTAATGAGTTTGGGCGAAGGGGTATGGGAGGGGGAAGGAAGGAAGGCAGAATGGGTCTTTTGAAGTTCACTCGGATTGGAATCCTGGATTGGCCGTTACATCAAATTCTCTTTCTCTTGTAGGCTGTACGTATATACATATCTGTTACAAGAATATCAGAATAAACATGCCTACTGACAGATCAAGCCAAATTTGTTGACATAAGTACAATGTACACTTATTGGAGGAACAGGAAAGGGGATGTTAATAACATTTTATTTGAGCTATATAGAAACACACAAAAAATGTACAGTTTTAACTTAATGGAAGATTACATTTGACAAAAAAAATGATATAAGACAATTTTTTAGTTCACTTACTGTTTTCCCTGTTCCATTTGGTCCAAGTATCAGAGTCAATGGACTGTAAAATTCTATCATCTGTTTTTCCGAGTCATCCGGACCAAAACTCCGAATTCCCTGGATTGTCATTTTTTCAATCGTCGACATCTTGATGAGATCTGCATGACAAAAACACAGAAAATGGGCAAGATTTAAAAAAACTTACCTAAATAAATAGTGATTGAAACGCTACTTGAAAATGTCACAAAAAAATCACGTGTGTTTGTTTACAAACCGTACCGACGTGTATTTTTGCTAACACTGCACTGTCACCATTCAAAACATATTTTGATTATGTGTATTCTAAATTACATGTTTACATGTCATGTGTGAGACTACTTACAAATATAATCAACCTTATGCCAACTGTCTTTGCGAGTTTTACTGGCTTCTGTCCTACCAAGTCAGCATCTTTGTTTTGGCGCGTCGGAAGTCCCTTAAGAAACCGGAAATAATTTAATGTTATTGAGTTATTTCCCTTTAGCTGTGCCACCTTATAATGCTGCTGAGCCTTGAATATTAAACCCGTAGAGATTCTATTTTTATTAGCGCCGTAATCTGGGCCAATTCTAAAATGACAAACATTTAAACTCAAAGTACATTTTTAACTCACAGGGGAAAATAAAAATTTTGAAATATTTTTTTTTCTTTCTTGTTTGCCATACATGTACAGTCACTGAATCATGAATATTTTTTGGTGGGAGCTCGGGATCACGGACCTGAGAATTTTTTTAAGCTAGTTTTGTGTTAGTTTAATTAGGTGTTTAGATTAATTTTACAATTTTGGGGGGTTTTGATCAATTTTCGATAACAATGACCATGAGAGGGGGGTGGGCATTTTTAACTAGCTGTAACAGATTCTCAGGTCCCTTTGGGAGGGATATGGGGTCGGGGGTAAGGCTTCTTCGCTCTTTGTCAATCTTTTCATCGCAAATATGGGTTAAAACACCTGCATCTGTTCAGTGATAAACATGATAACGTCTTTACATAATAGAAAAAAATCAAAGTACTAAAATTACTGTATGTAGCACCGAATTAAAAAAAAACACTCTCTTTCCCAAATTAAGTTAACGTTATATTTATTCAGATTTGTGTTTTTTTCTGGTCCAGTTTTATTGTATGATAAGACATCAAATAATTTGATATTGTTGCATTGATAAACCGCTAATAAGCAGGGGGCACTTATGTGTAATTCATGGCTAGTTATACGAGTCTATTTATCCATTCCGCAGATAGACATCATTTTAACATAAAAGATACTGTACATATTTTGCAGTGTCAAAAGTAACTGGGAAGAGATTTCACGGATTTTAAAGTATAAAGAATTTAATAATTATCAAAGCATATTATTTGTATTATATATTTCGATTTTATCAATCAGATAATTTATTGAATATTGCTGTATTGCAATATCAAGACACTGTAGTAAACATTACTTTCTTATTTTCTTATATATGTGAATGGAAGTTTGCGACGTCACCATAGATATAACATATTTGTTGACCTTTGTTCAACACCGGTGCCGGCGGGGTATGATTTCGCCATCATAATTAAGCACATCTCTCATAATATGATCACATCAGCGTCTAAAACCAGTACACTTACATACTGAAGACTGCATTCGCATTTCGTAAAATCATTTGCAGTAAAGCAAAGAGCTCATTATTTCTTTTCTATCTACTGAAGTACGCTTAATACGTACACATTTTACATTCTCACTTTATGTAGGTATAAGATATAATAATATATACATGTACGTGTAAAACGTTGTTTGATATTCATCTAAATTCTTTTTGAAAAACTACATTTGCTATAGGAGAAAAAAAAGTTTTATTTCTACTTTAAATGTTGTATCTACTATGAGCCATCTGTTGATATATTATGCAGAGGAAAATGAAAACTAAACGGCGTTTGAATCTGCATGTTCAACACACGAAAACAATAAAGGCCGATAATCTTTACAAAAAAATATAAGTTTGAAATTGTTTTCTAGCTTTTAATTAAGTCGTTTAAGAGTTGTTCCCCTTCCTACATCAAATTGATCATTTTAAAGTGACGTCCAAATTTCACATTTATATTCGTTGATGGACAACTATGTATTTACATTCCATGCAACGGTACATTGTGGGCTTGGATGACTTTATATGACAAATAATCAGATGTTTAAAATATTAAAATATTTGTTTAAGTTATAAAACTATGGAAATCGTATTCTAACAGAAACATATAAGTTTTTATTTGAAATAAACCTGGAAGGCAAATCCAAAACAAAATGGTTATTTTTCATAAGACATCAAATGCCTTCTTGCAAATATTGAATATGTTATGTCGACCACATGCGAGATGAGTCTTTGACTCAATTTGCTATCGAATCTAAATAAAGTCTTTTATTATTATTATTTGAACTATACAGATAAAACAGGAAGCTACTGTACCAACATATATATATATCCAGGCAGGGCAAACTTTGTTCAACTCGTTGGCAATCTCATGTAAATGTTATCTCTGTAGCGACATGATAGATACTGTGACGCTGCATATTAACAATGGCGCATACATGTACGTAGCTGGGACTGTTTTGAAGTGTACGCAGATGTGATGCCGAAGACAGCATCCGAAGCGCTAGGAGGAAGTGGGAACCAAAGGGGGAGGTGGGATTTTTGGGTGCCCTCCCCCACAGTACACAAAAAAATGATTTCCAAAAGGTCTTTGTGGCATTTTATTGTGTTCTAGTACCAAATTTAAAACAACGTCGAATCATGTTAATCAAATTTCTAATGTCAACTCGCGGTCTTTGTATAGAAATAGATAGGTACTGAAGCATCGCAAGGAGTCATAGATACTGAGACCAAAAAAGATAGAAGGTAGATTTCGTTTTCTATTTACCTGGCTATATACTAAGATATAGAGAGAAAAACTATTAAAATTATTACTGACAAAACCATATAGAATTATTAAATACATACAATGAAAGAAAGTATCTTGTTACAGAATGTAGGTTTTATTATTGAGGCTAATAAACGAAGGAGTATTTAAATTATAACTTTATTTTACCTAAATATTTTACCCAATCAAATCAAGGTCATGCTTTGTTTGTATTTTTTCTTTTTCATGTTTTAAATGGCAAACACACAATGTACAAAATATTGTTGTATTTAATGATGATTACGATGTCAAGTCGATGATTATCATGATGATATTTTTGTTGCTGCTGCTGCTGCTGCTGATGTTGTTGTTACTGCTGCTGCTATGATGATGATATCGGATGATGATGGGGGGGGGGGGGGGGGGGGTAGCACTCTTTCCTGACCGTAACATCTATTCCCACAGCCAGTTTGGGGCATGACGTAACTGGGATTAAATAAGACATCCAAAGCAGATGTTGTTAGATAAAGAGAAAACGCTGACTTTTCATAAAAAACATACTCCTATTCTTTGTCTCCTTTATTCAAATTGTGTAATATCGCAAATGATCATGAATTCTAATAAGGGATTTGACGATACTTTGATATCCATTTTCTCCTAAAAAATGAAATGTTAATATTGCATGTACAACGCTTCGTTGGTTGCCTTATCATTTCCCTTTAATACTGATGTAATATTTGTGTAAATGGAAAAAAAGTGAAAACTAAATTGATTAGACAGTGCATTGTCTAACAACAAGAAGAAAGTCAAATGAACACCATTTCATGATCACGAGAAGGACTGAACGTCATTGTGGCATCTTGATATAACCGCTTGGTCTATATCTGGCGGTGTCATATTTATGATTTCACGTGCGTAGTCTTTCAGTTAAAATCAAATGACTCTGTTTTACTTTATAATATGAATTAATCTCGAATCCATGAACGGACCTGGTTACCGAACCTTTGTAAAATTAAACTGCAACTAATTTCGGTTCCTAACTAAACATTTCTTAAGTCTTGTATCTTGAAATCTTTATAGACTATAGACATGCGTAGTTATACCATTAAACTCCGCATTAAAGTACTATCAACTATCTAGTATCTTTTAATCAACAATTTATGTATATTTAGTGTAGTTACATCCATGCTAACAATGATTTTTTCGTGTGAATGTATGGGTAGTGATTTCCATGTAAAAATCGTCATTGTATTTTTTAAAAATAGACTTGATAAATTCTGGGAAAATAAAGACATCATTTATAATTACAGAGCCGATATATCAATATAAATGTTGAATAGTATTTAACGGAACTGAATACTAACTATTTTATTATGATTTGTACATATACCTTATTATTATATCATTCGTGTATATATATTGTATGTTGAGCCCAGTATTGAGGATTAATCAATCCTGATCTGGAAATAAACTTAACTGAACTTCACTTAATTTGTAATATAACTCAGAAAAAATGTACAATATAGATTTCATGATTTGAGTGGTTACTAGTAACAGAAATTTAGACGCCAAAAAATAACCCAAATGCCGTAACCATACATACATACAAAACCTTGGTAAGTTTAAAAAAGGAAGAAAAGAAAGAGTAACATTAAAATAAAGAACAAACAATATTGGCCCTAATACACTTCCCTGAGGAATTCCGCTATGTACATTCTGTAATTTTGACGCAAATCCTTTTACATGTATCACTACTTTTGATGTCTATCACTTAGGAAATTTTCTATCCATTTGACAGCTTTTTGGCTATGCCATAATTATAAAGTTTGTGTATCAGACGGCGATGGGGTACCTTATCAAAAGCCTTCATATAATATATGTAAACAACATCAATTTCTCCTCCCGTATCCAACATACGAGTCCAATGATCTAAGACAATAAGAATTTGAAGTGTTGTTGATCTTCCTGGAAGAAATCCAAACTGTTCATCACTGAATAAATTGTTTAGCTACATATGTTGCACTATACTATAAGTTTATCCATGGTTTTAACAATGATACTAGTACTATCAGGTTGGTAGTTTCCAGGATCGGTTTTTTTACCCTTTTTGTATATGGCTGTAATGTTTGCGTCCTTCCATGACTGGGGTAGCTCACCTTCCGACAGAGATTTTTTAAAATATGATCACTATCGGTATACAAAGAATATCATTGAGTTCTTTTAGCACTTTTAGATGTATTCCATCGGGTCCAGGGCCCAGTTCTTCAAAGGGTAATTAGCTAAATCACTATTTAACGACATTTTTCAAACTTCAATAATTCTGTCAATATACAAGGTAACATCTTAAAATTTTGCATGTTAATTAACACCATAAGATATTGGATACCTGCAAAATTTTCATTAAAAGTTACAGGATAATTAAAATTTGCGCTAATCACTCATTAAGCTAATCACCTTTTGAACAACCGGGCCCAGGTGATTTGTTAGCATCTAATAATAATTTACATAGCAGTTCTTTAACTATATCTTCATTGCATGTTATGTCTTGAAATGGTTGACTTACGGGCCTCGCTGTGAACGAAGGTAACTCTCCAGATGGTTCCTTGGCTGGTGAAGAAATTTACCAATATTTCTGCCTTTTCCGACTCATTTGTTCCTTTTTGTGTTGGATCCCCATTTAGTCCCTTAAGGTCCGAAATTCCTGATCTAACTTTTCTCTTAGCATTTATATATTTCCAGAATCGTTTAGGCTGCTGTTTAGCTTTAAGTGCAATTTCTTTCTTCCATCTACTTCCTTCCGAAGTTCAACATTCGACTTGGTTTTTGAGCTTGGCATACTCCTTGTATCGATCTTGTGTTTTTGTTTCTATATATCTTGTCCATGCGCGATGCCTTTGTTGATTTTGCTCGTAATTTCCCTGTTTGAAGCTAAGCGTTCATAATATTGCCTTTTATTGGTGGTTGTGTTCTTCTTGTTGGAATATGTTTATCCGCACCAGTATGGGATATACGAAGGGAAGTATTTCAGGCATCTTTAATATTCAGGTTAGACAGAGTTCCATCCCAGTCTAGTTACTTCTTCATGTTGGTATAATCCCCTTTGTGATAATTATAACCTGTTTACAATTTTTTCAATTCCGTTTTATGGAATGCAAATAAAGTAAAGAAAGCGATGATTATTGTTGCCTGTAGGACTTCTGTAATCAATATCATTTACCATCTCTCTTCTTCATACTATGTTTTTTAATCAAGTGTTCCAATCTATACTTGGAAAGTTGAAATCCCCAAATACTAACAGGTGTGAAAACTCTTTATCGGTCAAAACTGTGGAAATAAGGTTGTGCAACTCTTCGTTATTATCCTTATCATAATTTGGACTTCTATAGATACAGCCAATAAACACACTGTCCCCCTTATCTGGCGATCATAATTTAATCTAGATGCTCTCTTTGAAGCCGGTTTTAATATTTACTTCCACTGGTTTAAGACTCTCCTTAGTATATATCACTATTCCACGGTGTCGATTAGGGTCATTTTCATTTACAAAAAGTTCATAACCAGGGATGTTCAGTTCTGCTTTACTCGATAAAAATCAGTAGTTTTTACTTTTTAGGGTACATTTCGGTAATACCTATCAGATCTATACCGCTCCCTTTCTCTTGAATCCTTTGTTTAAATTCATCTAATTTGTTTAAAAGATTCAGGTTTTGTGTAGTAGCAGCAGAGATAATCCTTATTCGTTTTGATTTTCACAATTTTTCTGTTCCATGGAGGACATTTTACCCTGTGGATGAAACTCCCAGTTTCCTTCTCACGCACTCGTTCCTTCTTTTTGCTTCCTCTCTTAATGCTGCCTCTTCTTTTCTTTCTTTTTTTGTCAAATTGTTAATAATCCGAATAAGTTTGTAAACATCATTTGTTTTTAGATTACGTATATTCTAGAAAAAAAAATCTGGATTTATCCTCAAGACTTCCGAAGGCAACTAGAATGGGTCGTGTATACTTTTAAGTCCCTTATCTGGAATCCTGCATGTCTTAAGCATTTTTGTTACATTATCCAGGTCTTCTTGTTTTGACACTTCAGCATATTCGTTTTCTTCCATTCCGAAAATGATTTTTTTTCTTGGCGTTTTTTTGTCTTTGAGATCTAACAATACAAAATATGTTGTATCGTTGGTGCCCGTATTCTTGGTTGAGCATGCCGATTTTGCCAGTTCTCCCTGAATTTCTTCGGCTCCATACTTGGACTCTATATAATGGTAAAAGTGTCACGAGGACATATTTTTTCCAAGTGGAAACCTCTCGTACAGAAAGGACCGAATTAGGAGTTTTACAAGCCGCGTATTCTCTGCATAAATATCCTGATAATTAGAACAGTTTATGGAGTAATCATACTTGGCTCATAAACTGAATATGCAGGAGGACCGCCATGTTATTATAGAGGAAAAGAGTAAAGTTATATTGCCACGTTTGTTATAGACTTTGATATTGAGGTGACTGTCCTTATCATACTGTAGAATGTAAGTGATACTAAACTGTATTGTGATACTTGAGTTTGGTAGCATGTTGACCAATGTGAATTGCATTTCTATTTTTAGCCCACCATCATTAGATAATCACCCTCCGTCCGCCGTCCGTCCGCCCTGAAAAAAAATCTTGTAATCGCTTTATCTTGAGAAGCATAGGATTGATCCTTCTCAAACTTCACGTACCGGTTTAAGTTGGTCCCTAGTTCAGATTTCTGCTGTCTAAAATGATCCCGAGATAGTCCTGAACAACTATTGTTAATTTTCGTGCCGGTCAGAGATCCAAAATGGTCAACATAGCCGCCATCTTAAAAAAAATCACACATTTAAATAAACTTTTTTCTCAAGTTTCATTGGTGCCATTAAGCTGAAACTTGAAGATGACGGAATGGAAGGGAGGCCGACAATGGGTTGCATTATTTTGGCCTTCTCGATAGTTCAATATGGCAGTCACGGCAGTCATTTTGTGATATGACTACACAATCATGGTTTCCCCGTACAACACTTAAATGTATCTTAACCCCTTCTTAAGTTCCACATACAAGATTGAGCTGAAACTTGCCAAAAATGTTCATGATATGGTATTGACCAAGTGTTGGTATTTTTCTGGTCGTTCTAAAGTTCATTGTGGCTGTCATGGCTGCCATCTTGAAAAACACATTTTATAAACTTCTCAAATTTTATTGGACGCCATTCAGCTGCAAATAGGCTAAGATATGAAGGAAGGGAAGCCGAAAAGTGTTGGCTTTAATACGACTTTATATCATTGCTTTGTTATGCAGTGGATATACCCATGTCCTAAATGGAAGGGTAATGTACTAATCTGGCTGTAAGTTTCAATTATTATTTCAATATTTATTGTGACGTCAAATAAGTCTAAGACAAAGTCATAATGACAATGACTTCATCACCGGAGTCAAAATGGCGGCGTTCACATTTGTACAGGTGTATGAAAATTGACGTTTTACACGAATAAACAACACAAATTGATGTGATAAAAAAAAGTCTTCAATTTGCTTATATATATGATATTTATGAAACTTGAAACAAAATTCTCAATTAAGCTCATCAGAGGCTCGCTAATTTGGAAAAAAAAATCTTAAACACGTTTCATCCATCCATGCAATGGGAACTCATGTAAGATCCTATATGTATTCAGCACAAATGCTAACACTAGCCGAGGGGCTTATTGATTTACAATTTATTCTTATACTTTCAATATTGTTTTTATGTATTGTAATTATTTTATGTTTCTTTAATTTGTGTCTTGACAAAGGAGCGGATTGCTCCGAAAATTTGACAGCACCAGTTTGTCTACACTGTTGGAATTACTTCTTTGCCCTTTATTCAACACTAAGGATATATATACTAGGCTGTTAGCTATACCATTAATGATAATGTGCCGTAGATTCACCGACTGACCTTGGTCAGCAGGTATATTCGTTCGTGTTAGTCTGAATGACTAGCCGTATATGGGTTAATTAGATATTTCATAGAAATATACCGATCATTAATTGATCAAAAGGCAATTATAAACAGGTATTCGTCCTTCCTATATCTATTTATTGCTGATTATGCTCATAAAATGCAAAATCTACTTTCAAGTGTTTGCATGATCATCGGTGAGTCGACGTTTATTGTTATGTAGTCTGGCACCACGGTAAATCTGCGTCAGATTTATGAAACTGACATTGACGCACGCGAAATGTATAAACGGACAGTATCCAGGGTCAATCCTCTTTCAGTATAAACCACGCTACTTCGTGTTAATACGAAAGTTTTGGTCTGTACATTTGAGATACAATAACATGTCATATTGTTTCGCATGCTCATCACCTTGATTATCTTTATGATTAAGGTGTCCCGACATTCTGTCACTAACTAGTCCTCCACCTCTGGGCTACGAGATCGAAACACACGTGGGCCAGTTGCCAGGTACAGACTGTAGGTCGGTGGTCTTTCTCTAGGTACTCAAGCTTCCATCCACATCCAAAATCTGGCATGACCTTTAATGACACTGACTGTTAATAGAACGTAAAATAAAAAAACAAAAAACAAAAATAAACCAAATTCTCTTAGCTGACTTGATGGGTTTTTTTTCATTTTCGTTTGCCACGTGTACAAATTACTGTAAACTTACATATTTTAGCGATAATCTTATTTTAGCGATTTTCGGGTTAAAAGCATTCCACAAAATTAGGATTGCGCTAATTATAGATTCTGTAGTTTGCTTTCTACTGCAATTAAAGTGAGTACGATAATTCATTACTGATCCATCCAGTATTTCTCAAGAAATAACGATAAGAAACTATTACTCACCAATCCAAGATTCTGTCCAAAAATCGACCCTGCTAATATGTTCGGATATCGCGCTAAAATCTGAGAACGACTGAATACGTTCATATACAGTAGTTAATTATTTCACGAGAAAACTTATAATGCAAAAAGCTTAGTACATCTTAAACTTCAATATAAGGTTAATATAAATGCTTAAAATTAGATCTAAGGAACATTGCGACATACGGTCACTATAATTAATAACAAGGCGTTACTGGTAATTATTGTGGTACTAAACATATGATGATACAAAAACAAAATAAAACACAAAGGACTATATATGGTTTGGGCCTTTTTTGGCCCCCAAATTATCAAATTTTGAAGCAGATTATTGAACTCTCAAATTATTGTATTTCAAATATGGAGTACATCCCTGATAAAACTGAAACAATAATTATTTGTTGTTTCAACTCTGGTTGTCATGGAAACCATCTCAAATATGCATAAATTAGGGAAATTTGACCATTTAGTCAATTTTGGCCACTTTTTGGATAGTTTTTCTATTAGAAACTATTGAGCGCATTCTTGAACAAACTTAATATCAAATGAGAATATGTTGGCACTTATACCACATCTTTAGGAGAAATATAAACTTTGTTCAAGAATGCGCTCTATGGTTGCTGTGTAAAAATCTATGTAAAAATTGACCAAAATAGACCAAATATTTACATTTGCATAATTTATGCATATTTCGGATGGTTACCATGGCAACCATAGCACAAATAACAAATAAATATTATTATAATTGCATGAGGGATGTAATCTATATTTGAAATAATTTTATTGAAGTGCTCAATAATGAAATTTAAAATTTGATGGATTTGGGGGCCAAAAACAGGCAAAACCATACATAGTCCTTTGAACACTAAGGTTTATTTTCTCCTTCCTTTATCATGCCATCTCAAATAACCGCAAATACAACTTGGATCTGTCAACAAGGTCTGTCAGTCCTCGTCAGGAATGCAGTGCACGTACTTGGTGGGTTTCCTCTGCACGTGAGATAGGGGACAGTGATGAAAAAGTCACACGAGATTTTGTGATAAGCTCACCGGCATGAATAAAATCACATAAAAAACGTGTTCATATTTGTCATTCTGCTAGTTATAACACATAACAGGACATACTCACGACAGGTTAAACGATGTGCTGTCCATGTTTACTATTCAAGTCGCTCCAATCTAATTAAAATCTTGTAGCTCAATCCTGTTTTTTTTTCTTTTTATTATTTTCCTCATACCATGGAATGCTACGTATTCGATCAGGTTTAATTAATTTTCAGATTCCTTGATCGTAGCACCAGGCTTATTCAACATCTGAAATAACACTTTTTGTATTGGCCTTTTATCTCAGCATGTGCTGTAAAGATGTGGAATATATGACTCGTAAGAATAAAACAGAAAAATAGTTTTCTATATGAAAATATTTAATCATAGTCATTATCAAAGTAGAAGAAATCTGAGAGTACCGAAGCGTCAACAAAACCATAATCCGAACTCAAAATCGATTAAACTAGGGGCACACTACGGTGGAAAAATGAAAGATTTACCTACATGGAGTAAAAGTACAAGGTGCTTCATCAACGACCCCCGCCATGTAAATCTCGGGCACATCCAAGTAAGCAAAGTGAGAGCCGAGTCATCATTTGCAATCACAACAAGTAAGTACACTAATGAGCATACTCAAAAACGTCCATCTTCATATCACACAAAGACACAAAATATTTCAGAGCGAGACTAATAGTTTTCAAGGCAATAGCCCTCTAGATGTATACACAAAGGATCAATGGCTCTCACCATCGGCTTGAGTTTCAGGCTGGTTAAAAATAAACAAGCAAAAACAATTAAGACTTTTTGCTAAAATTTCATAAACTATTAAAAAAATCAGAGAATACCAAAGCTTCAACAAAACCATAATGCTCAAAACTCAAAAACTTGAGGCAAAATAGGAACAAGGGAAAAATTTACATAAAGACCATTGTAAAAGTACAAAAGAATAAGACCAGGGCCCGTATTCATGAAACTGTTCTCATGCTCAAGCCTGAATTTTGTGCTCAAGTCTAATTTCTTATTTAGACTATAATTTATTTTAAACATCTACGTTTGACAAAGTTTTGAAAAAAGTTGAAGAGATATTAAGTCGAAAGCATCGAAATTCATAATGATTTTTTGACTCTTTGCCATGATTAAGGCGAGTTTCAAGAAAGCTGGCTTGAGCACAGTATCCATGCTTGAGCATGAGAACGGTTTCATGAATACGGGTCCAGGTGTTCCGGAAGAGTAAGCGTCTTCTGCTTCATCGACGACACCCACCATGTAAATCTTTGTCACATCCATGTAAACATCAAGTTCTCAAAATGAGAACCGAGTATCATTGTCAATCACAACTCACACTAATGAGCATACTCAAAAACGTCCATTTTCATATCACTTAAAGATACAGAATATTTCTCAATGAGACAAAGATTGCGATCATAAAACTTGCCAATAGTTCTGATCAAACCTGCATCTCTCGAAAGCTCATCTGCAATAGCTTTCCGTTTACCATGTTCTATAAGTAGCATAACATTGAGCATGCATTAAAATATTGCAAAAGTGTTAGTCCATATAACTATGGAAGGGACTTGTTCTATAGTTCAAAAAAACGATGATCAGAAAAATGTAAACAGCAATAAGCTTTCATTCTTAAAAAAAATGATACTTATATATAATAAAATTATTATTATTACAGATGTAACATGAGAGGAAAAATGCACGATGAGACCGGGATTCGAACCCGGGACCTTCCGAACTCTAGACGGACGCTCAACCAATTGAGCTATCTGGTCGCCGATGATCGACCCGGTCTAGATCCGCTACATTCCTTCCTCCTTTAACAAAGTCTTTGACCCCGATGACATCATGATTTACAACCCAGGTTCGGGTATTCCCTTCCTAAGTATGCACCCAGTTCTTGAAACAAGGTTTGGTCAAGGCACCAAATGTAACAGGAGAGGAAAAATGAACGGCCAGATCGGGATTCGAACCCGGGCCCTTCCGAACTCTAGACTGGTCGCCGACGATCAACCCGGTCTAGATCCGCTACACAGATATTGAGAGGGTATTGGCTGATCTAGATTTCACACTTTATAAAAAATAATTGCATTCCTATTGTTGATAAAATGTAACTACATCCAGTTTTCTGAATAGATGAATTAGTAGAATATGAATAACTATTAAACTTGTCGTTTTCGTTTACATGAAATGTGTGGACCTTTAGGTGAAATATGACAGCGAATAACATGGACTAGATATATAAGTAGTATTGGCTGGGTGATTCAGAAAGTAAGAGATGCATGAATGGGTTCTAGCGAGTAAATGAATTATGAACTGTGGGGGTGGAACTATCTACAATCCGAACATAGCCTATTGATCACACAGGTCATTAATGATAAAAAAGGAGTCAATTTGTTCTAACAATACACTCTAATCTCTTAGAGAATCTGAAAAAAACGCTAATTACCATTAACTCAAAAAGTTTATACTTACAAAACTAATGTAAGATCTAACAATATTCAGTTTGTGAATTGTTTGTAAGATGTTTTCATTTCAACTTAACATATACAACATAATGTAAAAATGATTATAGATAAATGTTTCTTCTTTATATTATTTTACTTCTAAATTTATAATTAAAGGGGTTTTACGCACCTGACCCTTCTGCTTCTACAATAGTTTAGAAAGTTTGGATTCCAACATTTTGACCATTAGCACCACTGAAGAGTCCTAGGAGGACGAAACAGCTGTATGATGCAGTTTAATTCATTTTTTCGGCATACTGTATCTATTACTTAATTTAAAATGTGCAGCATATGTGTGGGTTACGTCATCTTTATGATAGGGGGTGGCAGACTCTGCTGGTGGATATTTTAGTCCCGAGGTTTGCTGAATCCTCCATAGCCACAGTTAACCTCATTTGAGTAGTGGCACGGTACATAATATACACATTTAGTAGTACACGATTTAAAAATTATACAGAACTAGTTAAATTTTATTTGTAAACCCATGATTATATTTGATATCAAAAATACACAGCATCGCCTTTTAACTGAGTTGAGTACATCAATACACAAAAAGAACAACAACTCTGATTCTATTGTTGATAAAACTGAACGCTATGATGATAGTAACATAATAGAGTGACAGTGTTGTCGTGATAATGGATTGTCAGCGACAGGAACTGTTAGGGTAGGGTTGTTGACAATCTGCTGTTTTACACAGCGTTAAGCGATATCAGTTACCCGGATGGCATGTATAAGTTGAAACGTGACAATAGCCGACAGGACCATCGTGATTCCGACAGACAGATAACCATGTGATGGCGCATGCAAATTGAGACCGTTATATCATTCACCTATACACAAGGCCACATCGCGGTGCAATTGTCGCGGACAAAAATGGTCGCGAGTACAATGGACGTCCCCCCTCCCCCGGGACAGGACCGGTAATAAAACTCCCTCCCTGAGGACAGGCCGTTCCGGTAACATACTCGGGCTCTTTAGAGTTGCCAGAGGATATATATTCCTGTACAGCTACAGCCACATTGTGCCACCCCTTAATGGGATTTTGATAACTAGCTCCACGTCAATAACAAACCGCTTCACCGTGACTTTAAAAATGCACAACAATGGACAAGATAGGCACGGGTAGACAGGAGAAATTATGGCCGTGAATTATTCATATTTGGGGCATATTGAAAGCGCTGGAGCAGGGATGCTGAGTATCGGATCCAAATTCCACACACTAGCAGTTAGTGAAACAGGACCTTTTCGGGTATAAACAAGGGAAATAAAGCCTACAAGGAATTGGATTTAAATATTTCATAAGAGGAAAATGATAAAGCGATAAGAGGTATATTACCTTGTCACGCAAAAGTGGCCCATGAAATTACCTGTACATGGAATAATGTCACCATGGGACTATCCCACTGTCAACATGCCTGGGGCCCACTTACTATACTCGTTAGTAGCGCCTGTTGGCAATGCTAATTATCTATACTTGTGAAACAAAACGATTTTTCTTTGAGCGTTATTCTAGCAAGCGGCTATGGCTAAAACGTTATTGTATGTTAAAATTGTTAGGTTTAGTTTTACGTTAAAATTGTTAGGTTTAGTTTTACAAACTATTTTTTAACGTATGGTAGAAGCAAAGTCCATTGTTTTTTCATTTGATTTGGTCGGTTGCAGCAAGCGACGTATACAGTTAGTCAATTGGTGATCAAATTGTCATAATGTGTTTGAAAAAATCATTATAATGAAATGGGTACCAAAATAATGTTTGGAAAAACAGACTACCAAACCAATTTATGAAAAACAGATTAAGGTGAGGGGGATACCTGAATAATAATATGTTTGTAAAAAAAACAGATTAAGTTAAGGGGGTACTGATAAAAATGATATGTTTGTAATTAACATAATTGTAGTTGTTCTAGAAAGAAAACAGGAAACTCAGGGTTCAACATATCAAATTAACCTACATTTATCTGAATTTACCAGTGTTACTATACAGAAATTATACAGGCGACGCATCAAACTGAGTGGCCAAATCATAGGCCACATATGGAAAAATGGATTGGGAGGATACTTAAGCCAGACTTTTCATCATTTTTCTGGATGAAACATGTAAAACAAATCTAAATGGATATCTTCTTTTGTGTAATGGTACAATTTACATTGAATATATTTTTTTTTTATTTAATTATTTTACTATTTTTTTTAATTTGTGTTGTTTATTTATTTTTTATTTTTCAGTTTTGCACAACCGAACTCAATTACGTCGGACTATTACAAAATGAACGCAGACATATTCAAAACGGAATTAAACATAGGTCTGATATTTAGTGTATGTAAATGTTATTATTTCATTTTCTTAACCTAAAACGTGATAAAGGGACAGAGTATGGCCTTTCCTAGAAATCTTAGAACCTTAAAATGATAGTAACAAATCATGATAAGATTAGTTTTAATCAAATAAGGTTATGCTAATTATTTCATTTGTTTTGCAAACAATGAAATCTGAATATTAATATAAACATGCATCTAATTACCGCCGTACGATCTAGTCTCGGCCTACCCTTTTTTTGTATGTGTAGGGAGGGTCATCGGATCTTTCGTTTTGTTTGTATGTGAAATATTTCATTTCGAATAAGCTTGAAGCATTGCTATACATTACAGAACTGCGACACTCACAAATTACTTTTGTCCGATTATTCTTAGTTATTAAATTGTCTCATCTATTGAAGGCTTGTTCTCGAATTTCTCGTCAATATCGAAGCGTTTTTTTCTTTTTCTTCCTATAGCAAATTATTGTTTTGGCTTCATGAAATTGACCAACCATCATTTTTTATTGTTTTATGATTAGTTTTTTCATAAATCCAAAGTTTTCTTTTCATAAGGTTATTGTACATTAGTTTATTAAATTCCAAATATTATGCAACAGAGAAAGTCACATTGAATATATGACTTTTGTTTAATTTCTAAATAACGGAAAAGATATTCTAATTAACGACAATACTATTCCAATTAACGGTAATATTATTAAATCTAAACTACTTTCAAAATGTTTTATTTACCATGTGAATACCAAGATTGCGTATGCAACTTTATTATGATCATGAAATAAAGAGGCCTTTTTCAAAACATTATTAGTGTTCGTTAAAGGCGATATAATAAATTTATTTGAGAATGTTTAAAATATTTCTACTAATAATGTATTCCTGGCGGGATCTTTGTGGGCAAAAAATGTTCAATTAATGAGTAAATAAGTTATAAGAAGTTTAAACTACATGTTATCAAGTTAAGTGATTAACCTGGAAATTGGTCTGCAAAATCTTCACTGGATTGAAATTGTGTGGTCAGTTAAAATGTTGGGTTTCTTTGTAGGTGTTCAAGGTTGATGAAAGCGTGACCCCAGCTCTTGTCTCCAGCCAGAAGGTTTTGTAATATTGATGACTAAATCTAGGTGGCAGCACCTTTGACCTCTGTACCCAAAATAGACGGGGTCAGACACCGACGTGTCTCGCCTTTGATGTAATACGCATGCCCGAACTACAGAACAGAATTTTAACGTAACCGAGGAATGTCTGTCATTTCTGAAAAGAATATATCAGCTTGAAAAAGGAGAATAGATCCAGTACATAATTAATATCTTAACTCTTAAATGTTATCAAGTATGTTTAATGAAAAATTATTACTTATCAAAGCAATGCATCTAGTCGTAAACGGCCTATAACTAATATCTTATAGATAATAGTATAGTTAGCACTTTCTAAATCTTGACAGGTTGTTTTAACAGCAAAAATGAAATAAAATTAATGAACAATTAAATCGTACATTATGTTAGAAGCTATTCCCTTTTATTGACCATTAGGTAGTATGTGAAGTCTCCATCAAGGTCACAAACCGTTAGAGAAGTATACCGTGGGTTTTCGAACAGACCTGCACATAAAAGTTAATAATCTCTGAACGGATAAAACTGCAAGTAAACCTTTATTGTCTGAGTCAGAAGTATAACGTTTTCTATTGGGAGTTAATTTATAATTATAGAAAGATAAGTATCCCACGGAATCGGAAGAACCAAGTAGTATTTACTTAGCTGTTAAAAGGAAGGTTATACAAGTTCATTTTGCAATTTCTTATTCTAGTAGGTTCCAAAAAAAAACAAAACGCAAGCCATTTTCGGAATGTAAATTCTGACGTTGCAGAATGATTTATGGATATTGATATATATATAAAGGACAATGTTTATGATACATGAATACTTATTTTGTTTATGAACAAGAAAAATGATATTATTTATAGTGTTAAAACATAAGGGTGTACATGTCAATTAAACTAAACTTTTACAAGATAAGGGTGTACATGTTAATAAAACTAAACTGTTGAAAACATAAGGATGTACATGTTTATTTAACTAAACTGTTAAAACATAAGGATGTACATATTAATTAAATCAAACTGTTAAAACATAAGAATGTACATGTTAATTAAACTAAACTGTTGAAAACATAAGGATGTACATATTTATTACACTAAACTGTTAAAACATAAGGATGTACATATTAATTAAATCAAACTGTTAAAACATAAGAATGTACATGATAATTAAACTAGACTGTTGAAAACATAAGGATGTACATATTAATTGAATCAAACTGTTAAAACATAAGGGTGTACATATTAATTAAATCAAACTGTTAAAACATAAGAATATACATGTCAATTAAACTAAACTGTTAAAACATAAGGATGTACATATTAATTAAATCAAACTGTTAAAACATAAGGATGTACATATTAATTGAATCAAACTGTTAAAACATAAGGGAGTACATATTAATTAAATCAAACTGTTAAAACATAAGGGTGTACATGTCAATTAAACTAAACTGTTGAAACATAAGGGTGTACATGTCAATTAAACTAAAATGTTAAAACATCAGGATGTACATGTCAATTAAACTAAAATGTTAAAACATAAGGATGTACATGTTGATTAAACTAAACTGTTTGTCCTTACATTTATTTCTATGATTTATGCAAGTTTCACCATGAAATGAATTTAATATCTACCCGACGAGCCGATGACGGCAATATTTTTAATATATTTTCCACAGTTACTTGTTCACAGAGAAATGAGTTGTTTTATTGATCAACTTAAAACGGGCGAAATTGTCCAATTAAAACACAGAGCAACTAATCGCTACCTTATAAGCCCGCATTATCTGATAAAACCACGCATAACATGACATATGGCATGCAACGTGCGCTAATTATAGCTTTATATAGAAATAATAAATTCCTTTTACATCGTTTTAATTTTTAATAATTGAAAAAAGTGTAATGGCCTATACAGAATACAGAACAAGTGCAAGATAAATGGGATTCTGAAGAATAATCTATCGTTTGAACTACAAAGTATGCCTTCTATATATATAATGCAGTTATTTTATTTGAAGCATAATATACACTAAAAAAAGATGGCCGTCTGTCAGCCATTTTTTTCTGATCAGTCCCAAAATCAAAAGGGCACAACTAAACACCAAGGGAAATATACATATGAAATTTGAGAAAGATCCCTTCAGTATTTCTCAAGAAATCTCTATAAAGTTTCAATGTTAAAATCCAAGATGGCCGTCTTTCGTAGTATACGAATTGAAATTATACAGTACTAGCTGATTTTTTAAATCAAAATTCACAAATTAAAGAAGTTTAATGTACCTGACCCTCCTGTTTCTACATTAATTAAAAAAATTCGATTCCCACCTAGCATCAATTAGTCCTAGGACGAAACAACTGTATGATGCAGTGTATTTCATTTTATCGGCATACTATAGTATATCTATTACTAAATTTAAAAGGTGCAGCATGTGTGTGTGTATTCAAAAGTCATATTTTTTTACCATTGATATATTTTGAAATATAACAATCTTGAAATGTTTCTGTGATGCAATACACATGTTACGGTTATATGATACACATGTAAATGTGATATAATACACATGTAACTGTGATATAATACACATGTAACTGTGATATAATACAAATGTAACTGTGATATAATACACATGTAACTGTTATATGATACACATGTAAATGTGATATAATACACATGTAACTGTGATATAATACACATGTAGCTGTGATTTAATACACATGTAGATGTGATATAATACACATGTAACTGTGATATAATACACATGTAACTGTGATATAATAAACATTAACTTTGATACGATACACATGTAGCTGTGTTATACTTCACATGTAACTGTGATATAATACACATGTAACTGTGATGTGATACACATGTAAATGTGATATAATTCACATGTAACTGTGATATAATACACATGCAACTGTGATATAATACACATGTAAACGTTATGTAATACACATGTAACTGTGATATAATACACATGTAGCTGTGATATAATACACATGTAACTGTGATATAATACACATGTTACTGTGATGAAATACACATGTAACTGTGATATAATACACATGTCACTGTGATATAATACACATGTAGCTGTGATATAAAACACACATCACCGTGATATAATAAATGTGTCACTGGGATATAATACACATGTAACTGTGATATAATACACATGTAACTGTGATATAATACACATGTAACTGTGATATAATACAAATGTAACTGTGATATAACACACATGTTACTGTGATATGATACATACGTCACTGTGATATAATACACATGTGACTGTGATATAATACACATGTAACTGTGATATAATACACACTTCACTGTGATGTAATATACATGTCATTGTGATATAATACACATGTAACTGTGATATAACACACATGTTACTGTGATGAAATACACATGTTACTGTGATGAAATACACATGTAACTGTGATATGATACACATGTCACTGTGATATAATACACATGTAGCTGTGATATAAAACACACATCACCGTGATATAATAAATGTGTCACTGGGATATAATACACATGTAACTGTGATATAATACACATGTAACTGTGATATAATACACATGTAACTGTAATATAATACACATATTACTGTGATATAATACACATGTAACTGTGATATAATACACATGTAACTGTGATATAATACACAGGTAACTGTGATATAATACACATGTAACTGTGATATAATACACATGTAACTGTGATATAATACACATGTTACTGTGATATAATACACATGTTACCGTGATATAATACACATGTTACTGTGATATAATACACACGTCACTGTGATATTATACACATGTAACTGTGATATAATACACATGTAACTGTGATATAATACACATGTAACTGTGATGTAATACACATGTAACTGTGATATAATACACATGTAACTGTGATATAGAACACATGTAAATGTGATATGATACACATGTTACTGTGATATAATACGCATGTAACTGTGATATAATACACATGTAACTTTGATGTAATACACATGTAACCGTGATATAATACACATGTAAGTATGAAATAATACACATGTAACAGTGATATAATACACATGTAACTGTGACATAATGCAGATTGAGCTGTGATATAATACAGATGTAGCTGTTATATAATACACATGTAACTGTGATATTATACACATGTAACTGTGATATAATACACATGAAACTGTGATGTAATATACATGTCATTGTGATATAATACACATGTAACTGTGATATTATACACATGTAACCGTGATATAATACACATGTAACCGTGATATTATACACATGTAACTGTGATATAATACACATGTAACCGTGATATAATACACATGTAACCGTGATATTATACACATGTAACTGTGATATAATACACATGTAACCGTGATATTATACACATGTAACCGTGATATAACACATATGTAACTGTGATATTATACACATGTAACCGTGACATTATACACATGTAACCGTGATATAATACACATGTTACTGTGATATTATACACATGTAACCGTGATATAATACACATGTAACTGTGATATTATACACATGTAACCGTGATATAATACACATGTAACTGTGATATTATACACACATCACCGTGATGAAATTCACATGTAACCGTGATATAATACACATGTAACTGTGATATAATACACATGTAACTGTGATATAGTACACATATAACTGTGAAATAATACACATGTAACTGTGATATAGTACACATGTAAATGTGATATAATACACATGTAACTGTGATATAATACACATGTAGCTGTGATATAAAACACACATCACCGTGATATAATACATGTGTAACTGTAATATAATACACATGTAACTGTGATATAATGCAAATGTAACTGTGATATAATACACATGTAACTGCGATATTATACACATGTAACCGTGATATAATACACATGTTACTGTGATGTAATATACATGTCATTGTGATATAATACACATGTAACTGTGATATAACACACATGTTACTGTGATGAAATACACATGTTACTGTGATGAAATACACATGTAATTGTGATATTATACACATGTAACCGTGATATAATACAAATGTAACCTTGATATTATACACATGTAATTGTGATATAATACACATGTAACCGTGATATTATACACATGTAACCGTGATATAATACACATGTAACTGTGATATTATACACATGTAACCGTGATATAATACACATGTTACTGTGATATTATACACATGTAACCGTGATATAATACACATGTAACTGTGATATTATACACATGTAACCGTGATATAATACACATGTAACTGTGATATTATACACACATCACCGTGATAAAATACACATGTAACCGTGATATAATACACATGTAACTGTGATATAATACACATGTAACTGTGATATAATACACATATAACTGTGATATAATACACATGTAACTGTGATATAGTACACATGTAAATGTGATATAATACACATGTAACTGTGATATAATACACATGTAGCTGTGATATAAAACACACATCACCGTGATATAATACATGTGTAACTGTGATATAATACACATGTAACAGTGATATAATACACATGTAACTGTGATATAATACACATGTAACTGTGATATAATACACATGTAAATGTGATATAATACACATGTCACTGTGATATAATACACATGTCACTGTGATATAATACACATGTAACTGTGATATAATACACATGTGACTGTGATATAATACACATGTCACTGTGATATAATACACATGTAACTGTGATATAATACACATATAACTGTGATATAATACACATGTAACTGTGAAATAATACACATGTGACTGTGATATAGTACACATGTAGCTGTGATTTAATACACACGTTACTGTGATATAATGCACATGTAACTGTGATATAATACACATGTCACTGTGATATAATTCACATGTAACTATGATATAATACACATGTTACTGTGATATAATACACATGTTACCGTGATATAATACACATGTTTCTATGACATAATACACATGTTACTATGATATAATACACATGTTTCTATGATATAATACACATGTTTCTATGATATAATACACATGTTACTATGATATAATACTCATGTAACCGTGATATAATACACATGTTACTATGATATAATACACATGTTACTATGATATAATACACATGTTTCTATGATATATTGCACATGTAAATGTGATATAATACACAAGTAACTGTGCTATAATGCACTTTATTCTGTGATGTTATACATATATATCAGCAATGCTTAACTCAACGTTGTGTTGTATTATCCTTAAATTAAATGCCCGAAATAACTGTTTTAACTTAGTTTTGAAAGTATTCCAATGAAGAGTCATTAATATCAACATGTATACAATAAATACATAATATTTTCTAGTATCATAACTTCTTATCGTTTATATCTTTGTTTATTAGAATAATTAACAAGCCGTCACGGTGAATTGTGCGTCTAATTAGTTTTGTACCCTTGCTCTATTCCCTTCTCTGTGTAAGTTTCAAAGCCAGCTTTATTTTCACTTATGAAAAATTAACTGTCCCCCTATTCTCTCTGTAAGGTTCTTGTTTACGAATCCGTTGTTAGCTGGAGCCCATTGATGTGAAAAGAAGCCCCCGTTCAACTCTATTGATTGTAAGGGTAATCCCGGACAGTAGGTCTAGTAATTTTTCATAGGCTATGGGTACACACCTGATACGTTTATTATAGAATTCAGAATATAAATTTACAATTATAACAATCTACTTGAATTATAGATCTGCCAGTATCGTACCCATTGTGAATGATCCCGCGGTGCTAAAGACTATATAGTAATATTGCCGATTTGCTCCTGAATAAAAGATGCTGCTCCAGTTGAAATATTAAACGCTATATCTATTGAACTTTTTGTAAGTTTCAGAATACAAATAAAATACTTAAATATCGGTGGCATAGTCTAGTCTATGATTCAAAGTCGAAGGAACACACGCGTCCTTAGTTCACTAAACTAAGCTGGTGTGCTACTAGTTTAAAACGTTTTAAATTTTGGGATATTTTAAACAAACGGTAAGTAATATTTGTGCTCATATATTACAATTTAATTTAGCATATAATTAAGTAGAATATGACCTGCAGTTTTTCTTGTGTGTGCATAAGGGCTCATTTATCGTAATAGTACCAAAAATATTTTATACTTTGTACATGCGTCTAAACAAGCCAGTCAATATAAATATATGAATGGTGAATTTCGAAGAAATAAGATTTAGGCTTTTTATTGAATAAGAGCTAAATTAACACATTTTGACTTTTTACTCGATTGTGTGACGTAAATTTTTTCTAAGGGTGGTTGAACTAAATCAAATAATAGGAACGGAGAAAAAAATTGTTAAAAAAGGAAAATTGCATAATTGCGTATGCCTTTGTTCTGTGTATTGGATAAGCTTGTACAGTAACACAACGAAGAGCAGTAAAACTTATTATATTAAGATGGTTTTTATGAAAATTGCAGTGTATGCTATGTGCAGAAATTCTATTCTGTGGTATATACATTTTCAGTAAATACTGGTTCATTAGTTGGTATAGAATGATGTAAATAAAAGCAAAATAACGTAAATATTAGGATACCTGGTAGAGAATGCCATCTTTTTATATTTCTTCAAGTGACGTAATATTAAATTATGTTTAGTTATGTTTTCCCGTCATAGTCATTTATAATTTTAATCCATGTTTACGATAATTGAATAAATATGCAAATCATCAACACATTCAGTTAGGTGATTGATATACAGCAAGATGTATCGGCTTTTAAGCCAGCGCTATTGTTTATGTCCTATCATATACAGACAAACTGATTGGTATCGTTATCTAGATAGGTTTCACCGATATCCTACACCTTGTCAACAATACATTACTGCCATATTACAGTACGTGTCGTTAACGGTTTTTACTTTGATAAAATCTCATTTTTGGGATTCATTCAGATAAGATGTTTCACTAATATGATCTATTATTTATTTATATTTCTTATACACCTGGCATTGTACTTTTTCACTGATCTCCGTGTAAATATTTTTATCGTCGGTTGTCCCTAGTTTAATTGGTTTTAGTTCGGGTTGGTATTGGTGACACTTAAGTTTTCTCTGTGTGTGGTTTTTTTTTGTCTGTTTGTTGGGGTTTTTTTTTTTTGTTTTTTTTTTTCTTTTCCTTTTTTTTTTTGTTTGTTTGTTTGGTTTTTTTTATTTTTTTTTATTTTGTGGGGGGGGGGGGGTTGTTTAATACTACAGTTTATGGAAACAGCTAGTTCATGTATGTAGACATGCATATTCTTTCTTCCTATTTTTATAAATAAACTTATATCAAGTAAGCTCTTACAAAGGCTATATTTAAAGGGCAAAGTTCACCATGAAAACGCATGAAAAAGATCAAGAAGAAAAAAATAGTATGAAAACAAAATCGAAAACTGCATTTTAATGCCGAAAATTTAAGGAAACTATTGATGTCCAATCTTTTTTGAAGTAAATCTTAAACCATTATTTCCACATACGCCATCGTTTATCTACAATAAGAGTATTGTGAATCATCAAATTATCTGGTGTATTAGGACAATGAGTAGTCATCAGGGCTAATTTGATGAAATCAAATTATGAACTATTAAGCTCCGTTTTATTAACTTGATATTTTTTAAACCAAACATATCTCAAGAAGAAATTAAACTTAACTGCGGTTTGATAAACTCATGGGTGACATGTCAAACTATACAAAAGCTAATAATTTGTATGGATACTCTTATTCTCACAAAAACATCGACCTGACAGTAATATGAGTCCTGTCAATATCAAATTTATTTCCCCCTGCTCCATTTTCTTATTAAAAACCTTTCAGTATAGAATTTACAATTAAAAATACTATTAACCCCAGTTACTTGGTAAAATCGATACCATTAAGTCAATTTAGCAGCTTTAGTTCCAATGGGAATTTTTAAAAGTGTTGCTGAAGTAGGCTATATATATCGTCCAAATTTATGAGGCGATACAAGTATATTACACATGACATGTGTGGTGTGGACTATACAGATAAATAATTAACCCCCAAACTCAAATCACACCCCACATATTCTAGTGATTATAGTTTGTACGACTGCTGGTATTCATGTGCTTGCTAACGCACCTGTTATAAAGAGTTTTTACTGATTTGCTTAATGCATATGTTTACGAGTTATTTCTTTTGAAAGCTATACGGAGACGTCATCTTTATTTTCTGGGAACAATACAAAAACAAACATTCAATCAATGAGCGAAATTGATAAATGTCCTGATATGGAGTGTTGGCAACTGTTGCCCGAACCTTTTAACATGTATGATTATGTGTGATTGAGACCCGTGTCATACCGACAGATTTGCATCCTACGACAACTCGAAACCTTGCACTTGTATAAGCTTTATCATCATAGCTTATGAGTAAGAAATAATATATTTAATCTTTAATTTCTACAAATAGGAAGATGAAATTAATGAAATATATTCTTAAATAATAGGAGTATTTTCAAAAAGACTAAATACTTCTTCGACTAAGGCTGATATATAGAGTTATCTCTGTTTATTTACCTTTGTTGCGAATGATTAAGCTAACAAGGCGTGTTTGTAGCACCACAGCCTGTAAATCTTTAACGTATATGCGTTTAAACGAAAGTACAGATAAACAATCGGTGTTTCTGTGTGTGATTTCCATATGTTTTACTCTTGTACGTCTGATTTCTATCAATCTCTTTATCATTAATCCAACTCATTTCATGAGTATTTCATGCTGGAAAATGTGTTTCAGAAATCTTAAATCCAATACAAAATAGTCTCTCCACACAATAATTCATACACAATAAATGACATCACACGTAAATAGCATCACTTGATTGTATAAATAATATTACAAAATAAAGTAGGATATATATTCTTCATAAGCAATTGAACTATTCAAATCAAGACGTTTTACATTGTGGGATTTATTTGTAATTTATTTGATATGATGAAATTGGTTAATCTTTTGAAGACGCAAATGTTTGTTTATTTTTATAATGAATATTATGTCATTGCATTTTGATTTCTTAAAATGTTGTTATTCGGATGACCCTGATCACAAATATAATTTTCCTTAAGATTTATTAAGCAAAAGCAGACGCTGACATACATAATGTTCAGTATCATAAATATTTCTTTCATAAATTCTTACAAAGAAAACCTTCTTGACATAATAACAAATACATTTTAATTAGATATTGAACATAAACACTGCGTTATTTATATAAGTATGATTTTTATGACAAATATTGATAATGAAGCACATGGAAATCCGCTTTTTCTGTTTCTACTTCTTCTTAAGGATATCTAAACGATCTGTGTTTATTTTGAAGCAAACAGGTTGGGACTAGATAGTTGATGCTATCAGATTGTAGTCAGTCAGGCTTGTAATTCATTCTAGAGCTTAAAAAAGAAAAGTGAAGAAACGAAACCTTTCAATTTCGATTTTTTAAAAGTCATAGAAAACACAGGTGTTGTACACCGTCCAAGTCAATTCTATGTTTGATTACTATACATTGTTTTCTATCTTTTTAAAAATTATAATCCCAATATAATCACTTAACTTTTTTATTTCTTCATAGTTTTCAAGGAAAAGTAGCTATAAAGAGGGCTGCGTGGTAGAAATCTGATCAAGATTTGACTCCTAGAAAAGTACTACATCACTAATATGTATCGTCATTCATACATTACTATTTATAATGCAGACATTGATGATGCAAAATGTCTCCGTTTACCCGCCTGCCTAAACCTATTTTCAATCTTACTATTTGACATTTTGTAGATATTCAACTATGTTCGTAAGTCAAATTATCTCAACTAATGTCAAATTCATGTCAAATTTTGAAAACTGTTACTGGGGGAAAAAGTACATAGAACGTTAAAGTGGTAAGATGCGAATTTTAAATATCATTAATGTAAATACACTTTGAAATTATTACTGCTGCTAATTAGATTATTTTAGTTTATTCAGATTTTTTTTTTTTTTTTAGTTTTGTTACTTTTTCGATTTATTTCATGCTGCTTATAAAATCCCAAACCAAAAAAATCTAATTTTTGATGTTTAATTCAATTTTATTTATCTGTTTACTTTTGTCGGGTTTTGTTTTTTTCTATTTATTTTATGTCAATGGGATATCAATGAGGATCATGATTTATCTGAACAAATCGGGCGTGTTCGTGTGTTTCATAGATCACAGATATCTACTACATGTCGAAAGAACAGGTGAATAAAAAAACAAGACAGATTCGATAAACGTTATTTGAAAATCTATTATGACTTAATAAAAACGAAGTTCAATGATTCTGAAAACCAAGACTTAAACAACTGTGAAATCGAGAACAAATTTAACGCAACCTTCATCACTTTAACAAACCCTGGCTTATTCATAATAGCATATATCCCTATTTTTAAACAGTATTTCACGTTGTTGTCCAGCTCCTTTCCAAACGAAACCATTTCCACTTTTTATCATGTATAGCAAACATATACATAATATTGCATAACATTGATAACGTATAAAACAGACAATAACAAGTTATCGTTCTATTTGGATTTTTTTGTTTGCGTAACCGAATCATTTTACAAATTGCACTGCAAATGAAATCAAGACGAGATAAACAAAACTAATCAGCTACATCTATATAACAAAATAATTCATTATTGAAAGCAAAAGCAAAAACGAAACAAAAGGAAGAACCTATTGCAAAAATATCTTCGGTGTTTCTATTACAAAGCTCTTATTAGCTTAATAGATTTTGAAGCAGTCTTAGTTTACATTCGTCAACGCTTATTAGTTGATTAAAATCGTATCTGACTTTGCCCAAGCTACTCTAGCTAGCCACTACTGCTTTCAGTGAGCGTTAAACGCCAATTAGATCCCCGGGTAGATTTTATGAAATAATAATAAGCATTCGTTTCACATCCAAGCTAGGCGAGCGCCGAGCTAATTCACATTTAGAAGTGTTTTGTCGAATACGGTTGGAACTTGTCAAATATTCATGAAATGCCATAGAGATACTGTTACTGAGACTCGCTCCAATGGCCGAGTTGATATCATACGTTTTTTCTAATGTCTAAAACTAGATATTTCAAAGTGAATATTTTCGGATAGGTGATGTATAATTCATGTACAGTGTGAGCCTACGTATAAACCTAAAGTTGTGATATTGTTTGGAAGGCCTTTGTTTGAAAGCAGCATCGACCTTTCAGACATCATACGCATGACACGATACCCGGGAACCACTCACTCTAATCTTGTAGGATCACAGCCAGAACATTACCAGTTGATTATGTGTTTTCTTACGAATATTCCAGTTATTGTTTTATTCCTATAACCCGCATATTAGATTTTTCGTTACAACTTTCCCATGGGAATATAAAAAAACATAGAGACCTTTAAAATTTGGAAAGATGGAAATTTTGTAATTAGTTCAGGTTTGCAATAACGAAAATTTAATAACGCTTTTCAATCTGTTCCAAAACATCATCGTTGAATTCAGACGTTCTGGAAAACATCCCTGACGCTTCGAAGATATTTCTCTTTCCGCTGTTTTCATTTACTGTGGAGTTCACTTTGACTTCGTCTTATTATGTGAAATTGCTACTTCAAAACGATTGCTGCCTTCGAAACGATACAAAATAGATAGCCCATTCACAAGACAATTTTGATAATTTGAAAGCTGAAACTGCGATTTCATTGACTTGCAGAGTATTGCAAATGGCAAATTACAATTCTTAATGATATAGATCAGATTGTTCTTCCACATTCCAACATTCTTGGCTTGCTGTCTAACCTGATGCAATTGTAAAATATGGTTCGATGTATTTAATTCAGGACTGCTCCTGCAAAATATCTATATTTTACCTACATGATTCAACAGTGATGATACTTCATTACAAGTATCTTGCTTACTTGTTCTTTCTTCCCCCCCCACCCCCCCCCCCCCCCCCCCCCCCACCCAGCCACACGCACACCTCTCCCACGCACACCCATTGATTTCAAACATTTTGTTCATGTTAGTTGGTGATATGGAATAATTATTTAGACAAAACTTTGCATGTAGAATACCAATTCAGGTAAATGATAATATCTGAAACAGCTAATAATCACCAATTATAGTAAGTTTTTCTTGTAATCGCCAATGTAAGGCTTCAAAACTAAAGATAAGTTTAATATTTCCAACCATTCTTTGTACCTTTATATTAAGGCTATGCTAATATAAACAGTTAACAGGAATAGTACACATTACCCCTTACATTATTGATATTCATCAACAATCATTATTCATCACGGTGCTTATGATAATGAATGACGTAAATTTACATTGACCAAATATGTGTTAATATGAGTAAACAATGCACAACAAAGGATTTTGTTTTATGTGCCTAGGATTGAATGAGATATATGTTGTATCTAATATAATGCTATAGGACAATGTTTTTTTATGTTTTATATTAAGACGTGACGCACGTAATGTGAACATTCCAGGTTTTCTCTTGAAATACATAAATTATATCCACATTATTTCAATTCCACAAACACAAAATGATGCAATATTATGTTTTTAATATAGATGCATCTCATAATAATTAAAATTATATAGGTTTTTAATGAAACAATGGAATGAATAGTTTTAGTAGGGAATAATTTCGTAAAATTAGGCAATGGTTCCAAAAATGGAACGTTTCGTTAAGAAAAATATTAACATTTCCAATACAAAATATTGATTGTAATGAAACAAAACTTGTCTTAGGACTTCATCTGGTGTATTTCCTGGTTATCGACGACATCTATGTCTTTTTTGGAGCTCATTAAAGTGATTCAGATTCAAACTGATTGCAGTTGAAAAGTTTTGAGAATTTCCGACAAAATTACACATATACCCCAGGAAATATGTGTTTACTTAAACATAACGTTACTCAGGTTTAGATATATGATAAAATTCTATGCTTTCGCATCGTACTGGTTCCTTTTTTCTAATACTTCATTTGAGATTATGAGTAATGTTCAACAGGCAGGAAGATGATTATCGTAAAATTACATCAAAATTCTAGTTTTTCACTAAAATAGCAGAAGCAGAAGATGCTTACTCTTCCGTAACACCTGGTCTTATCTTATCTTGTACTTTTACAAGGGTCTTCATGTAAATATTTCCTTTGTTCATATTTTGCCGGACTATGGTTTTGTTGTCGCTTCAGTATTCTCCGATTTTTTATTTACATACCATTAACTTTCATTGACAACTTAGCTGAGTATATTAAATGTGTTCTACTTTGGATACGATACTTTACCCTACTTATTTGAGTGTCAGTAAATATTATAATATATCATTTATATACATCATTTATAAATAATACGGAAGTGTTTTCAGCTGCAACTACCCACTCTTAATAGTCCCACGATGTTTCAATATCCTAAAAAAGTAAAAACATATCCGTATACAGTATGCAT